>JAOPTO010002429.1:0-481110 GCA_033822845.1 Tetrapedia diversipes
AATTTGTATTAGAAAACAAAAGATTAATTTCTAAATAATATAAAGGATCGATAAAATATGACTTTGAATGAAATAAAGGTATTGCACTAAAGACGTTTTAAGGATTAGCGAACTCGTGGAAAATATAAGAAGCATTTATAGGCGAATTGTTTGCGCTCAATTTAATGATCTTCTTCAAAAGTCTGTCAAGTAACGTCAAAGAATTTCATTTTCCTCGGGTTAACAGTGTCACGAATAATCGATAAACAGATAGTTTCACGATGATATACGAGTAAGTGAGACACATTTGTAATTCGGAACAGAAATTTATTAATACAGATCGATTCATTTATACCTATTATACGCGTAATCGCGTAATCATTTCTTCAAATCGATAGCAAACTTTTGTTCCTATTACGATCAAATTAAACGCAACGTAACCAAGATAAAGATGCGCAACGTTTCTCGGGGTAAACGATAAATCTTCGAAGCTAACAGGGACAGAAGAAACGTGTAGTTTAATTAAGCATGCTTAATGTCACTTTAATACTACCCCGAGAAGCATCATTTCGTTCCAAACGTTTCTCTCTGCCAAATTTCGGTTGGCAAACGTCTAAAATCGTCGGGCAAAGGGAAGAACAGGGCGAGGAAACCCGCTGAAGCCGCTGACAATATCATGATGTCTTCGAACGAAACTTCGGTGTCTGACGAGGGCGCAATGATGCTTTCGAAATTGATAGCTGACTCCGGAACGGGGCCAAAATCGCTTGCGTCTTCTCCGATCGATATCGCGGGACGTCGATGCGACACTGTCGCAGTGGAAGATAACCATGACTTTGGCGATTTCAATGATCACCGCGCTATCAAGGACCTATCTCGTTCGCGTCCAGACAAATCGCGCGTATTACCATAAAGAGCTGCGGCATCCCGTGTTTCACGCGTCGTTAGTTTCAGGTTTCGATCGGAACCGGTGACACGCTAACGAACACAGTTCGTTTCAGCCGAGAATAACCGATCTTTCGTGATGTGGATCTTTGATTTTCTTTGGCGATCGCGTGTTTGTTCGTTGGCGAACGAATTACAGGAACGATGTGCAGTCATGCTGGTGCGATGGTTAAGGATTGATCGTGAATGTTTGTACGTTCGAGAGGAACTTGTGCTACGTAAAATATGGAATCACATGCATATTATCCCTTTGCACTCGAGAGGTGAGTGTTAGTCACCAAATGATAGTTTCTCAAATTTTTAGATTTCAGTTAGTTTCTTTATTAGTCAGACTTGGAGGTTAAATATGTCACATATGTAAATTTTATTTATTTATATTACCTAACTAAACTAAATGACGTTTAATATAGACGAATCTTAGAAAATATCATTATCATTAGATGACTAACAGTCACCTTTCGAGTGCAAAGAGTTAAAAATTACAAGCTTTATCAGCAAAAATTGTTATTCCAAACTATCTTCGTTTCAAACATTTTTGATTCTCCTACCTTTACACTTAACGATTGTATTTCACTCAAATATGTGATTTTAGTACACGACTTAATTAAACTGAATGAAATTTAATACAAGCGAATCTTAGTAAATATTCTGAATTTAAAGATTTTTGAAGTTAGTATTTATTAGATGATTAACAGTCGCCTCTCGAGTGCAAAGGGTTATAATATTTAATACAGTATTAAACCTGTGCGACCGCCAAAAGGCTCGTGAAGTGTTTTCTGGGAGACCGTCGAGGTTATTTCTAAAATGTCATTTCAAGTATGTTAAATTTCCTGAGATATTTAAATATTAATAATAATAAATTTATGTTCTGAAATGACTATTCGTAAACTATTTTCTTTGTTTTATTAAAAAAGCTTGTTTACACATGGGAGTTGGGAGTTGGGAGTTGCAGCTTATTTGGTTATAGTTGAAAGGAGTCGAACTTCAAGAAAGATTATAAAATACAAATTTCTCTTTCTGTTTGATCTATTAATTACAATTCGCTGTTTCCAAATTTTTCAAACATAAAGAAAGCTGTTTCATACAATTTCCCTCCCCATAAGGTTCGATATACACAGTAAGAAGGTATTACGTATAAAATGAAACATTTATCTTGTAACACAATTAATCGAAGCGATGATCGCTGTAATGCAAAGTCACAAACGTGTGTATACACTGTTCACTTTCATAAATACGGTATAATAAGCTGGATCATTTACGATCTTCGTAATTTTTTCCGCTTCCTCGCACCTCGCCGCATAAACACACACACACACGTGTAGGCACGGTTACAAAGGGCACACAATATACGTTCCAATAATTGAATTCTATTGTCGAGAGAAATAGAGGCTATCGAATAACTCGGATGGCTCGGAGAATCGTTTCTGATTCACGATTAATGCCCCCGCGGCCATATCGTTCTCTGATCGTTTCCGCTAATCACGTTTGCCGTCTTCCTCGACCTTCTCTCCCTTTCTATTCCCTTTGTTACTCGTGCATACCAAATCTATTCCACGCACATGCCTTCAAGGCGTTTCAAAGTTCACTTGCCACGTTTATCGCGGTAATGGTACGCATCATCGCACGATACCTATGGTACGCGACAAAATGATAGCCCAACATGTGATTCTTAGTGTTCCTTGAATCTAACGTAACGTATACAAGTTTGCGCACGCAGTTTTGTATGCAGTATCTCTTTCTTAATAATACGGACTAAGATTAACCACAGGTTATATTTTTTACGGTGAATTTTAACCTTTTTATGTGAAAACTAGATGCAACAAAATGATTTACTTATGACTTCGTTGTTTGAGACGGCAAAGATTTTCACGTGTTGAATTCAAATCTGATCCCAAAAGTAGCCTGCTGCGTTAAGCTTAGGAGATAAATCGATAGAAAGTACGGATTTTCCCTATATGTACATTGATATTCCATAGATAGTAACATTTATCTAATATTTTTGTCCAATATCATGTGTTATAGGAGTCGCCTAAAAAATAGAACTTTCAAACGACGAATTTTATCTCTCAATATAATGATATGCAAGATGTCTCGTCCAAAGCATCACGAAATATCCTGCCACTAGCATCGAACAACGAAAATTCTGCCAACGAAATATCCTGTGTATAGCAACAAAAATTTAAACCGTCCATTATGTGTATAAAGAAAATCCTTTATCCAAAGGATGACTCGAAATTTTCGTCAAGATTCTCAAGATTCACATTCTGCTGCACAAGAATCATTGTTGATCGACCTCATAAACGGACAACGAACACGTTTCTTAAAAATTAAACGAGAAGTAAAAAAGTGATTAAAGTAACGTATTCTGCACGAATGTGAATAATTACTTAAAGCTTATTAAAAAGAAATATGTTACTTTCATTAGTCTATGCTTCCTATTTAACTTCTCAGAAATTTATTCGTAATCGTTGGTGGTTAATCTTACAAGTTACCCTACCGAATTCCGAATATCGGTTAAAGGTAACCAGGTTTTCCAACCCGGCACAAGCTACACATCACCGACGCAACTGATAGTAGGTATAAGTTGAAGACGAGCAGCAACGAGTGCAAAAGAAAACTGCGGAATAAAGAGACGAAAAACTGTTTCCTCCGTCTGCCTTCCCCGATGTGGTCTGGTTCGACCTGGTCGACGTTCCTCGGTTCGCGTTCTATACCGTTCGGCATCATTCTTATTTCTTGCGGCCCCACCGGCAGCAACCACCCCCCATCGCCCAGCATCCCACTATGTGTCTGCCGTAGTTCCGCCACCCGTGGACAGTATCCGTCTTTCGGGTATCTTCCGTCTAATTGCTCTTCCTCCTTCCATTCTTTCACGGTCAGCCACTCCGGAAACGAATATCTTTGGATGACGCATGGACTTGTGCCCCTTGGACACGACGTATAGATCGGTGGCACGGTATTGGGGATGGAAGGAAAGGCAGAGAGAGACGGAGAAAAGGAAATCGAGAGAAACAGAGACGAAGACAAAAAGAAAGAGAAAGGGAGAGAGACGAAGACAAAAAGATTAAAGAAAGGCAGAGGGACGAAGATAAAAAGAGAGTGAAAGAGAGAGAAACGAAGACTAAAAGAGAAAGGAGGTGAAAGGGAGAGAGAGAAATGAAGAGAAAGTGAGAGAGAAGGGGGAAGAGAGAAACAGAGATGTAGAGAAAGAAAGATGGGATAAGCAGAGGAGGGTAGGAAGACAGAAAAAACTGGAGTGAGAAAGGGAGAGAAGAGAGAAAAGAGCGGGAAGAGGGCGGAAGGGGGAGAGAGGGAGGAAAGAGAGAAAGAGAGGGGGAGAGACCTTTCTTCTCTGTAAAAAGAAAGAATCTTATCTCTACCGTTGGTTATCTGTCGAGCTTTGAACTCAGTGTGAGAATAAGGCGACTGCGGAGAAGGGGTCGGTTGCTGACGATGACCATTCCTGGCTGCACTCGAAGACGTGGCCTGGAAGAAGGAAGTCCCGAACGATGGTCGCCATTGTGCAGTCCCGCTCGAGGACGTTAAAAGTGATCTAATCCCTCGGTAAATTCGATGATTTCACGTGGATCCCCGCCGGCACTCGGTGTCGTGTTCGTCAATCCACGATTGAGCGTCTCGTGAGATGCTCGAGCGACGAAAATTGATCGAATTTTGTCGAGGAACGTGCTCAGAATTGACAGCCGATAGCTGATATATACGTTTCAAAGTAACCGGATACGGGGTACGAGCATTGAAAGTGCTACTACGATCCACTTACTCGAATACTTTCAATTTCCTGCGAAATATTAACCTAACAGTGTTTCAAGTCTTATTGTTGGCTCCGTTTATTTTGCAGCTAGAAAAGTAGGATGATACTTTATCGCGTCGAAGTTGCGATGCACGCGCGCGTGCCAGTATTTTATTTGCGCGAGCTAAAGGCCATTTCGAACGATATAGTTGAAAAATGTGTCACAGGGACGACGAAAACGTACGTCAACAAAATTTCTAACTGTGTCAGAAGTTGCGGGGAGGAAAATTTTTTAAACAAAAGCGCTCAGTAATTTCAACTGGAGAAGAATAATGTTGTAAAATGTTGTAGAACTGAGAGAATGATTAAACATAATGTGATCGCTGTTATTGTCGAATCTTTTTGCTCGCTTACGATACGGTGCGCGACAAAATTATAGCACAACCTATGATTTACATTGTTTCTCGAGTAACTTTAAAGCGATATATTTCGTCAAAAGAAATCGTATAATTAAAAGTCAAATTTGACTTTACAGGAGAAGGTTAGTACTATATGGTGCTATTTACAAAAATATTAGACAAATGTTACTATCTGTGGAATATCAACGTAAATATAGGGAAAATCCGTACTTTCTATCCATTTATCTGCTAAACTTAACGCGGCAGACTACTTTTGTGATTAGATTTCAATTATTGGACAAATGTTACTATCAATGGAATATCAACGTAAATATAGGGAAATCCATACTTTCTATCCATTTATCTCCTAAACTTAACGCGACAGGCTACTTTTCAAATTTCAATTCAACACGTAACAATGTATAAAAAATCTTTGCCGTCTCAAACAATGAAGTCTCGTTGATCTCTTTTTTTTTACCCGCGCTATCATCTTGTCGCACCTAATTTTCACAAAAAGGTTAAATTTACCATAAAAAATATAACATGTGGTTGATCTTTGTCTGTATTATTAAAAAAGAGATACTGTATACAAATCTGCATGTACAGAACTTCTATACGTTAGGTTAGATTCAAGAAAAACTAAGAATCATATATTGTGCTACGATTTTGTCATGCACTGTATGCTATAAATTCTGCTGTACGTATCAATAGCTTCCAACCTATTTCGATTCAAATTCAGCTGTTGAAATTGTAACAATATTTACGAAACGGTATCATTCGTTAGAAAACGTAATGATTTCGATCCCTTTCGTTGCCTTCGATTATTATTAACAAAATAGTCATTCAAATATTATTTCATGCTGAATAATTCAAAGCTTCGACGTCGTTTACACAGAACGTTGCAAAATGAATTACCGCGAGGAGAAAATCAGCTTGTGCGCGTCCGCAATTGAGCGTGTCTTAAAACGCATCATGTCCCTCACGGGAAACGAATGTTAATCCCGGCAAACATAAATCCGAGCTCTTTTCAAGGGACAATAAAATTGACCTTTCCCTGCTTACCGGAACGTTGACAAAACGATTCAAAGAGGCGTAGCAGAAAAGACGTCGGACCGTTGAAAGAAATAATTTTTCAATCAGCTGTCGCTTAATCTTCGTTTAAGAATTCAAGAATACCCGGCAAATGGCGCCTTTCAACGGGACCCCGAGATACAGCATCCAGACAATGTGATGCAATTCAAAAGACAAACGAAATCATAAATTGATACAATGCGAAAGATTCCAATGTAGCAAAATATATTCTGTATGCACAACGGTTCCCTGTTGTGTTTCCGTTGAGAAGTCGAATACACGATATGTTTGATTCAAGTGTATTTTCATTTAATACGGTTATTTCTTTGCCTATTAAAAATACCAGCAAATGTTTCGTATAAAAGTTTTATGGAGAAAACTGTGTTCCTCTTCGAGGTTATTAATTCTTGGAACTGATAAATTTTAATGCATCCTGTAGGGTATTTAGGAGGCAGCCATTATTCCGTTTTAGTAATTTCAAAACAAATTTCATACATATTGATCTCGAGATCAATTTACTTTTGTAATACCTCAACTATAAAGGCGCTAACTACCAGATGATTTGATCATGATCGAAAGTTCTTACTCTTATTGTTTTCTCGTTTGCTCGTAACTCACTTATCAACAATTTTCATACTTTTACTGTCAACATAATTATACCTGTGTCTATAACTAATTCTAAGCTCTTACTTAATTCATTTCAGTTTATTTGATTATATGTAATCTTGCATTCGTACACAGGGTGATTCTCACAACTTGATCGTCTCGAATAGCCTGTGATTGATTCGTTACAAAGAAAAGTGTTTCAAATAAAAGTTGCATGGTGTCAAAAGGAACACATAGCACTGTGATAATTTAACATATCGTACAGAAGTGAAACAGCTGTAAAGAGGAGAGCTACATTCGAATCTCCTACTGCATAGATACACTTGGAGTGTTTCGTGTGAAAGGCTATATGAAAGATTTAACGTGTAATGCGGAAATAGTTGTAACTTGTAGGTTGAGAATTAGTTTAAAATAAGGTAGAAGCAATGTAAATTTATTAGAGTAAGACAGAAACAAGTGCAACGATGTAATCAATGTAACCAAAGAGTAAACTGAAGCTTCTTCGTGCCAAAATAAAATTTCTAGGCTGAAATAAAATGAATAATAATAAAGTATTTTAACATATCGTGCAATTTTTACTCGAGACATTTTCTTCTATAACAAATAATCCCCGAGTTATTTAAACTGATCAAGTTACAAAACTCGCCCTATACATAGTTCTGTATCTTGGATCCTGGTCCACAGATAAACAGATGAATAAATGAATGGATGAACATAAACAAAACAAGCTTCCATATGGAACACGCTTTCATGTTTTCAATACCTTAGCGAACGCACTTACTTAGACCGGACATGCTGCTGCACGTGACGTGCCACCCCTTTTCCGCGAGGTCATCCCGTCGTAAAACGCGGGCCCCTTCATTAACGAGCGGAAACTGTGCTCTGAATCATGCAGGCCGAGCATCCGTACATAAGATTATCTTTATAATGCCCCTAAAAACGACCTGTTTATGTCCGGCCGCCCGGCATAACGAACCCCCGCCGATAAACCGGCTGCATAGACGACATTTACGAGGACGTACCACTGCCCCCTCCAGTTAAGCGAATCCTGGACGGATGCCAAATGGCAAACCTTAACCTCGTCGTAATTGAAGGACTCGATAAATAAAGGATACGTCCGGGTTCCCGGTAATGCGATCCGCCTGTTATTTCGCGGTGCCCTTTGATTTTCGTTGTCTGGTGATAAATAGTGAATAACCAGCGACAAAGGACAAGATAAAGCCGACCACATACACACACACACACACACACACACTGTTAGGGCAGGGTGGAGGATGGGTTCGGTGGGGTTGGATAAGCGGTTAACTCGGTCGTTATCGACAAAATGATAATATCGCGGGGCGGGTGGAGGAGGCGGGGTGGGAGGGGGCGGTGTTTGTTCACATGCTCGATACACTTTGAACGCCCTCCAAACTGTATGAAATTCAAAGTAGCGCGATACATGTATATGTAGGACTGCTACGATTTAACGCGGAACCCCTAGATCCGTGATTCCGTTGTAATCTAGATTCGGCGGGATTCACAATTATCGTGGTTATTCGTGTGCACGGTAAACTCGCATAAATTAAACTGCAGGGATCGCTGAGAGCGCCGCCAGTCGACCGTTTCGTTCGGCTTGCGATAATAAGGTGCCGTGTGAACGGGCGGAAAAAGTACCCCGAATCGAGGGCTGCATTGAGGGTACATAAGTACCCGGATTGGTCTCGTACGAAACGCGACGATTAATCCGGATTGTTACGTTATAAATTAGGGTTTAGATTTATATTATACAATTGCGACCCTAACTAAGGGTATACTCGGTAGAAGGGAAGCGCTGACCAGCCCTCCCTTCCTGCAACACGTTTAAACAACGGTGATTGATTAGGACTAGCCGTCACTTTTCGTGCAAATGCCTGGCAATCACAAGCACTGTAAGACAAGCACGAAGACCAGCGAAGGGAGAGTACAAGTTTTAAGGGTTATTAAATTAACCCTTTGCACTTGAGAGGCGACTGTTAATCATCTAATAAATACTAACTTCAAAAATTTTCAAGTGCAAAATGTTTACTAAGATTCATTTATATTAAACTTCATTCAGTTTAGTTAAGTCGTATACTAAAATCACATATTTGACTGAAATACAATCGTTAAGTGTAAAGGTAGGAGGATCAAAAATGTTTGATATGAAGATAGTTTGGAATAACAATTGTTGCTGATAAAGCTGTAATTTTTAACTCTTTGCACTCGACTGTTAGGCGACTGTTAGTCGTGTGATGATACTAACTTCAAAAATTTTCAAATGCAATATAATTACTAAGATTCGTTTGTATTAAACTTCATTCAGTTTAGTTATGTCGTATACTAAAATTTACATGTATGACTGTTTAATCTTCGTGTCTGATTAATAAACAAACTAACTAAAATCTGAAAATTTGCGAAACTATCATTTGACGACTGACAGTTTCCTCTCGAGTAGAAAGGGTTGAACAACTTAACTTCAGTTTCTTTCGCCATTAAATTTATACGTATCTTTGAAAGAACAATTTTTCGTACCTTCAATTTCTAACGAAATGTTTTAACATTTTCAGTTAAAAACAGACACCCTGTATACATTACGTAGCTAGTGAAATTGTTATTGTAACATTAATATTTATTGTAATTACTGAGTTTACATATTCAGTTCTAAAGCCAGCAATAAAAGTCGAAACAAAATACCGAAACCTAATCTGAGGTTTGTGGTTGGTTGTATTTCAGGTTTTCTACCAAAGAATCGGCGACACACGCTATTGTGGCGGTACACAACACCGACATCAATGGTCAACCGGTGAAATGCAGCTGGGGCAAGGAGAGCGGAGATCCGAACAATGCTCAACAAACTGGACAGGTAAACGTTCGCTCTTTTATTGACCTCTCATGGAAAGAGGAGGCGATGGAATTCGCCACGGAATTCTAGATAAAATTTCGAGCGACGCTTAAGATACAATTTCGAATCTTCTCTGTCGTTGATCACGTGAAAAATGTCAAAGAACGTTTGAAAATTAGAAAAAGGGGGATGAAGAATAGGATAATCGGAAAATGTAGCTTGCAAAATGTAGAAAAATACAAAACACGCGTAGGTAGGGGAAAGGAAATATGATAAAAACGTGAAACTGACGGTGCAAAATTTGTTTCAACGAAAAAAGAACATAAAAGGTAACTTGAACACGAGGAACCGAGCCTAATATTTTTTTATAGCTTGTTATAATCATGACACGTTCGTGTTTTATTTAAATACGTGATACGTGCAAGCACTTAAATGCTTCCATTAAAATCCAAATTTAAAATATACGTGTTACATGTTTTACAAAATACGTTTCAGAGGAAATGAGTAACAATTGAACAAAATTTACAAAATGTATTACGAGATGTCGGAGAAACGTCACAGTGTAAAGTGATACAAAAAACGTGACGGAGGTATCAAATATAATATGTAATCCGCGAAATTGATGAAAATGGTTAAATTATTTTATTTTTTACCAGATCTAACGGTAAATTTACCGTTCAATTATTCTTTTTATTAAATATTCTTTTTAACACCCGAACCTTTTAATTGATTGACGTAAATTTTAATTAGCAATTATATTTTAATAGGATAAAAATTATAATTAGAGAAGGTGCTCAATCAATTTTATGAATCACTGTATTACAACTCAAATCTCATGTAATTTTCGTATAAACATTTACAGAAGATGAAACAGAATTTTTATCCTAAACTTATTCGCGCAGATTCGTATAAAACTAATCTGTCTACTAATTCATGCTCGAACTATATTTTACCTTCCTACTATACATATGCCAGAAATCCAAGCAATTATATAGCATCAAGTCCAGTTTGAACTAGGACTGAGTTCAGTTTGAATTGGGGATTGAGGTATCTTAGTAAATGCATTAACGTATAAGTCGGTTCGATCGTATCCTGTGTACCCTTTTCTTAAGCGTTCCGATTGAAATCAAACATGTAAGAATTAGAAGTTTTCGATTACCCTACAAACCCACCATTCCCATTAAGCTAAAAGTAAAGATAGGTGAATCAATGTAAACAAGCAAATATTCGTAACTCGATTAATGCGCGAGTAATCCGCGCAAAAATCTGAGAAATCCAGTACCATTCCAAGTAGACCATCCCAAGTACTTACATTAACCCCTTGACATGCAATCACGTTTGAGAAACATCATTCATTTCACGTGTCATTGTAGACTCTGACGTCTGGAAGACGTCAAGATATTTTGAAATACTTCATACTTTACAGAACTACTAATTTATTATTTTATAATGTTACTTAATTATTGTCACTATATATCAACCTGATTAAATGTTATACAGCAATGAAAACTGATCAGTTGAGCCAAATTAAATGGTATTTTTCGGACGTATCAAATTCCATTTTATTTGTATGTCAAGGGGTTAACAATATCTAACCAAAAAAAAGACAGTATTAGATTTAAATATCGTAGCTCTATTACCTAATTTCGAATTGCCTACAAACAATTAAAAGTAAATTCATATACGATATCGGTGATTTTCTTTGTCCAAGCGAAAACTAAGGTGTAAACGTAGCGACGCTACGTCGTTATCGTGAGAAAATCGCAAGAAACGATCACGTAGGAGGTATCTGAAAAAGGAAATAGTTACCGTATTCGATTGCCAGCCCCGTCCGGTTCAGCCTTTTGCGTTCGGTGCATGAACGGGCTCGGTACACGGGGGCTGTGAGTGGAAAAGTAAAAACGGAAGAAGAAAGGTGGGGACAGGGAATCGGGCAAGATTCCGGTCTATTCACCAGGCTCGCTCTAAAGTGTGTCTGTCGGGGTCTCTTAGCAATTAGCGCCGGTAGGACGAGTAAGTACGTCCGATCTGGGAATGGTAGCCGAAGTACGCCCTCTTCTCCGTTGCACTCGCCTCTCACTAGTACTTCCGTCCATCCATCCACTGTTACTCGGCCCGTGACATCGCTCTAATTGATCCCTATTCCCATAACGTGCTTCTCCCACGAGTACCGGGATATCGCATTACTACGTACCTCATCATGCCCCGTACCTCATACCCGAGGCAGCTAGACTGCTTTCATGTTCGATCTCCTTCTTAACCTCCCTAAATTAGCCGGTAAGCCGTGCGCAGAGGACAATGGGGGGACTTCGATTTTAGGACCGCCTTTCTGTTGTGCTTTCTCGTATATAAACGATGCGATTGGACAATTGTTGGTAGGATAAGGGTTGCGCGAGATCGGGGGATGTAGTAAGCGTGAAGAAATGTCGTTTTTGCAGTAAGGATCTTCTTTAGACAAATTTTAACGCGAGCTTACTATTAGATCGCTTCTTTGGTGAATATTTTTCCTCGATACTTTCTGAATTTTTCAATTAATCGAACAACTTTTGGTTTGCGATACGTACGCTTGCAGGTACTTGGATTAAGAAACGTTTCGTCAATTTCGTGAGTCGTTGTAGTTAACATGTGGAATCGCTTGTTTCTGTGACGCGTGGACGAGGTAGAAGTACCAATACTGGAAAAATGAATATAGAAATCTGTATACTAATTGACTAACAAAGATATGAATAAAAGTTATAAAATATTAGAGATGGAGGAAATAAAATACGTATCTATGAATATAAAACACACTTTCAATACTGCTTCCAACCCTTTTAAACATACTCCACTATTTTATTCATAACGAAACACATATAAAAATTAAAGCTAGATTTACAGACATTTCTCGTATATCTATTTCTAATATAAATGTACCAAGAAATAGGTTTACATCATACAGAATTTGAAATTGCAGAGCTTAAAGGGAAATTTATCCTTTTATCATTAGGGTATCACTCCATCGATAAAAGTCAACGAAAATTGCTAGAAATGATAGTAATTGTTGTTGCAAATGTTACTCATGAAGTCCGAAACCCAATCGCAGAGCTGAGAGGGAAACAGATTAGGGTATATTCGTATCGCTCCATCGATAAAAGTCACTGAAAATTGCTAGGAATAATGGTAATTATTTTTCCAAATGTTACTCATGAAGTCCGAAACCCAATCGCAGAGCTGAGAGAGAAACAGATTAGGGTATATTCGTATCACTCCATCGATAAAAGTCAACGAAAATTGCTAGAAATGATAGTAATTGTTGTTGCAAATGTTACTCATGAAGTCCGAAACCCAATCGCAGAGCTGAGAGGGAAACAGATTAGGGTATATTCGTATCGCTCCATCGATAAAAGTCACTGAAAATTGCTAGGAATAATGGTAATTATTTTTCCAAATGTTACTCATGAAGTCCGAAACCCAATCGCAGAGCTGAGAGAGAAACAGATTAGGGTATATTCATATCGCTCCATCGATAAAAGTCAACGAAAATTGCTAGGAATAATGGTCATTATTTTTCCAAATGTTACTCATGAAATCCGAAACCCAATCGCAGAGCTGAGAGGGAAACAGATTAGGATATATTCGTATCGCTCCATCGATAAAAGTCACTGAAAATTGCTAGGAATAATGGTAATTGTTGCTGCAAATTTTGCCCATGAAGTACGAAACCCGTCAAATTGACGGGTCCCGTGAACCTAGTGTTAAGCATTAAAAATCCAGACGATGCCCTTCGCGGTTTCATTGATCTCTTTGTGCTCCTCCAGGCGTTATCGTCGGCGACGTACCCGTACTACGCGGCGGCAGCAGCAGCCGCCGCGGCGGCGGCGGGCGTCGCGGGTGTCGGAGGCGTCGGCGGCGTCGGTGGTGCCGGCCAGCTCGGGTACTGGTATCCGCCCCAATCTTACCCTACGACAGCGACGCAAATGCAGGCCGGTGGTTTCCTGCAGGGCATGCAGGGCTACACTTACGGGCAGTTCGCCGGATATCAACAGGCGCAGTACATGGGGTAAGTTCTTCACAGTTTATACTTATAGGAAATTCTACTTTACTTCTATTGTTTAGTAGAGTGAGATGATAGGGGTCAGGTGTGAATAAAATAAAGTGATGTGATTAGGATATTAATAATATGTATTTAAAATAGTTTAATGATAACAACTTAAACGACTTTACAACTTAACAACTACTACGTTCAGAATCACACTCTTCCTGTCACACTGAAATCTATGAGATTCGAGGCGATTTTTACAGGTTCTGAATATGAGTGAAATTCAGGGAAAATTCAATGAGATAATCCTGATATATACTTCATTAGTAATAACGGTAGCTTCACAGAATGATATTTAACCTTTAATACTTATATTCGTAAAAATATATTCTTTCAAATAAATCTACATATGAATTACTAGTCGATAAATCGGATTAATAATAAGTTTCTTTATTAATGGTTGATTTTATTAATATATTTTCTTTCTTCTTTTAATTAATATTAAATTCTCTGGTACACTTTAGGCATGTAATAGGTCAGAGCTGTAAAATTCAGTAAAGTTCAAATAAAATGATTACTATAGGAAGGCAGTTAAATTGCAGTAACAGCTCTACACTTCATTCTATATTTATACTATTCTGAATATGTATATATTTGTTTTATTATTTTATGAATAATACGCTTAAATGAAATATTCTACTACTGTATAACGATAGTAACAAGTTATTAAGAGTATATTGACGTAAACAGCTGAAAAAGTATGAAGTTTAACCAGATATTGTCTAATTTTTACACCTAAATTATCAGCGATTAACTATTACATAAACTGAAGAATGAGTAACGTCTACGGCAGACATCAAATATTAATGAGGCTGGAGAAAGAAAATAAAAGCAGCTTAATGAAAAGCTTTTAAAAGATATTAACCCTTTGAAAGCCGTGCCGGCGTGTCTTAATTCCCACAGTAACCTGCTTGTTCTTCCCTGTCTCGTCATTGATCTTAATCAATTAGGTGAAGTACCGGACAAGTAGCTAACACCGTTAAACGTAAACAAAGCTCAGTAGGTCAAGTCAGTTCTTATAACGTTCTAAGTTGAAACGATGGCTGAACTTAATGTTCCTCGCTAATGTTCACGACACAATACTCTGTAAATGACCGATGAAAATTGCGCATTAATACACGTACATCGTTGAGCTCGTCGTGGAGTGCAAGACAAAAGCGGAATAAAAGTTTCCGTAGAATCTCGCGTAAATAACGTTTCTGGAAAATCCTTGGAAATATGACGTATTAATTGTTTTTCGTATCTATTAACAAAAATCATTTGTAATCTTTCTACTTTTTGTTAACGATTGAAATTGTTATCCCTTTTAGAGCCATTATATGATACAGACACAACTTTACAATGTGTATAATGTAGAGAAACAGATTGGAAGATATTATCTTTTTTAGAGCCATTATATGATACGGATACAACTTTACAATGTGTATAATGTAGAGAAACAGATTGGAAGATATTATCTCTTTTAGAGCCACTATATGATACAGATACAACTTTAGAATGTGTATAATGTGGAGAAACAGTTTGGAAGATGTTAACGATTAAAATTGATGCAGAACTCATTCGTAGAGGGAAAATTGAAATAAATTTCTTCCTGAAAATTATTTTTATTTAATTGTTCAGTTTATAATGGAAAAGCTTCCATACATCAAACCTGTGACTGTAAAAGAATCCGCGTGGTCGTTAAATTTACACTGTTGAAAATTTAACTTTAAACTTGACGAACAGTTCGCATTTCCGAAGATTTGGCAACCGATGTTATATAAATTTTCTGTTACATATTAATTTACCATTTAACGTGCCCCTGAACAAACACTGTTCTGGTCTCGCTTACAATAAATATCTGTTTCCGTTTCTCTTTCCGTACGAAGAAACAAGAACAATTGTAACCCTCCACAATTATTCGAACCTAAACTGGAGCAGCTTTGTTGGCAGGACGTACGTAAGTGACAGCGATTCTTTTGATTACAGAAAACAAACGTAGACAAACTTGAACGATACGCCACTCGATTCCCTCTTTCAATTCACGGGGCGTAGTCACGATTCTTTTCATTCGCCGTTCGATGATCTTGTTACTTTATCGAGAGTATTCTGATTTCCTTTCAAGAGGGCCGTTTTACTTAATTTGGCCGATCGAAGTTTTTCCATTATCGCTGAAAAACATTGCTTGCTACAGGCATTAATAGTAATATTATGTAGTGCATAAATAAGTTTTTGCAACATTAAAATTTTGCTCCTCAAATTTTTAATTTTTCTCATTATGTCACTTAAAAGTTGTACCCGGCTCGTAATAACAGTGCAAGCCGAGGATATTTCGCGTGATTACTTTCGAACGACCGAAATCTGCAATTTTAAACCTTGAGATATACTTCGTTGAGTGGTTGCACAATATTATAACACGTTTTGCAGCTACAAGCGATTATATCGGGCCAAGATTTCGAGAAATGGTCACAATAAAACGGTGAATAAATTTAATTGAAAATTTGACGGCGTCATAAAACAGTAAACGGTGCTCGCCTTTAAACTGCAGCCTGAAAATGTGCGTGGAAGCACAAAAGAGCGCGCAACTTTTAAGGATTACATAGTATAAAGGCCGAAGTAATTTCTGGGATAGAATATCTTTCGACGCTTTTACGATCTATGAAATGACGCTCTTAAAGTGGGTATCCGAATGCCTCCCGAGTATTCTCAGGACTGTAAAGTAGAAATGGTACACGTTCGAAATAAACTAAAGCTCTCAATTGTGTGCATCGTGCGCCGAAGGGCCTGAGAATGTCATTTTACGTTCCCTGCGAGATTTAAACGGCGCAAAAGCCAATGAAACGTCAGACATATATTACTTTTAAATATCCATGAACGTTTTATCCTTGACAAATCGATAGAGTTTGTATGAGATGCGAAGAAAAGACGGAAGAACGTATAAAGGATAGGCGCCATTTGTTTATGTACATATAATGTTAGGTGTCCAAATTAATTCGGTGCCTTTTTCGCACGGAACCCATCTTCCTAACTTTTGAATTTTTCCTAACTGAGGTAATGGTTGCGATATGCATTGGTGGGTAGCACCCAGTTGCAACACAAGCTTTTGTTGTCTTTTTCAAGAACGTATCAAGGATAGGTGCCATTTGTTTATGTACATATAATATTAAGCGTAAAAATTAATTCGGTGCCTTTTTCACGCGGAACCCATCTTCCTAACTTTTGAAGTTTTCCTAACTGAGGTAATAGTTGCGATATGCATTGATGGGTAGCACCCAGTTGCAGCACAAGCTTTTGTTGTCTTTTTCAAGAACGTATCAAGGATAGGTGCCATTTGTTTATGTACATATAATATTAGGCGTAAAAATTAATTCGGTGCCTTTTTTGCGCGGAACCCATTTTCATAACTTTTGAAGCTTTCCTAACTGAGGTAATGGTTGCGATATGCATTGGTGGGTAGCACCCAGTTGCAGCACAAGTTTTTGTTGTCTTTTTCAAAAACATATCAAGAATAGGCCCCATTTATTTATGTACATATAATATTAGGCGTAAAAATTAATTCGGTGCCTTTTTCGCACGGAACCCATCTTCCTAACTTTTGAATTTTTCCTAACTGAGGTAATAGTTGCGATATGCATTGGTGGGTAGCACCCAGTTGCAGGACAAGCTTTTGTTGTCTTTTTCAAAAACATATCAAGGATAGGTGCCATTTGTTTATGTACATGTAATATTAGATGTGCAAATTAATTCGGAGCCTTTTTCACGCGGAATAATGATTAAACGCACGTGTTTCCACTTTTTCTACTCCCTTGACGATTTCTTTAGACAAAAATGATTTACAACAGGACGTTGTTCTATTGAAAATGTCTTGTTCCATTGAAGGATATAATTAAGTACAATTAATAGTAATAATTGGTCGTGCTTGTCGGATATTGAATTTCTTGCATCACATTAATTCCAAATCAACGCGTCAATCAGTTCACCCAAATTTACATATCCTTTACTCAATTTAAACATATGTAGCGGAATCTCCATTTGCTCCTAACTTACCTTACATTCCCCACGACACGTGCTAAATCGAGTTATTATGCGGTATAAATGAAGTCGTTTGCTTTCAACAAAATGTTTATATATATTACACTTCACACAACGTTACAATTTCTTTAGAGACAAATAGACGCAAACGCTTCGGGTATTTAATTCAAATTCTCAAAGATACAATAGTTCGTTTGAGAATTTCTTGAACAAAAGTTTAAACTCTATCGTTAAATAATTAACCATCTACAGTGATTACGAAAAGTATTCGTGCATACCTTCATATTCCAACACCTTCACTTCTAATCGAATTCAATATTTAATTCCTATAATCCCAAACGTATGGAGTTTCATGAAAGTGCTGTAATGCTAAAAAAAAAAAAAAATTAGAATTAAAAAGAAAAAATTAAAATTTTTCTGAAATTAATTGTAAGAAAAATTTAACACGCTTAATCCAAGGGAAAAAATATACATATAGTTAAAAAGAATTAGCAGCAAACGAATACTTCTTACAGTCACCAAGGTCGCACAACTGTAAATAACGAATGTTACATGAAATTAATCGTTTTCAAAATTTCAACGCTAACCCTTAACAATTTTTCGATGCAAAGACAAAAGTGTGCACGACAACATCGCGACGACATTATAATTCTGTTTCTCAGAAATTGTTATAACGCGTCTAACTGGTCGGATTAAACGGTATAGGAAACGGTGCACGACTACACCCTTTAACACAGACATCAAATCAAATTTGTGCATTTGCCGATCGCGCAATTTTTAGAGATTACGCGGCAGGAACGAACGGGGTGGTTTCTGGCAAGCAGAATATCTTTCAGCGGTCTTACGATCCGTGAAACGACGCCTTTAAAAGAGCGTACCCGAATGCTTTTCGAGCATTACCAGGATTGTAAACCAGTAATGTAACACATCCTAGATAACCTGAAGTTTTCAGTCGCGTGCATCGCACGATAAAGATTTGAAACCTGAACGTAGCGATACATATATTCATGAATCTGGAACGTGCGATTTTACGTTTAAACCGTTCCTCCCGCGAAGAATAAAACGTCTTTCTTATACCGTCTCTGAATATTGTTAAAGAAAGCTGACGAATTGTTAAATACTTGCAAAAATTAATAAACTGTTTCGGTTGTAAATTATCAATGACACTGGAAATCATCGTTAACCTTTAAACTCGAAGGAAAGGGGTAAATTTAATCGGGTTTCTTATTTACTTATCTTTTTAGAGTACTTTATAAAAGTGATGCAGTAAAGAGTAACGGATCTCAATCTGTTATGCAGTATCCAAAAATTTATTCTGTTTATTTTCTTTTTTTTTATATTAAAAGAGGTATTAACGATTACAGTAACAATTGTTCCTTTAGTAGTTTCTTTCTTAACTTTCAACGTTACAGAAGGATCGCACAGAATCGATGTACTCGATAAATTTATTTCAGCCGTATTTGTCGTGCTCGTGTACAGTTCATAAATTATGCTAAAAGCGTTATCAAGGGGCAGGCGTTGACGTTGCATAACTCACAGTCACGAGGGATCCGATGTTACAACGCTAAGAACGTAAACGCGATACAGTATAAAACCGTCAGTTCGGTACTAAACGTTATCTAACAACGATTTTAAATGCTACACCATCACGTAATAGAGAGTGTGAGTAATAGCTAACAAGTCGGTTCTATCCACCTCTTCTATAGTGTAAATTATACTTACTTATTATACGTAGCTTCTAAACCACCTATAATTGTGATACATTACGTTAAAAGTTCGCTTGTCAGTGTTAGAAAATCGTGAACTGCCAAGTTTATTTCACTTTCCTTCGAATCAATCATGGTCTATTATTAAAGTAATTTTTGCAATTAGTTTTACATTCGTAAGTGTTAAAATGCTTCAGAGAATACTTTGCAACTACAGTTATGTTTTTAATTTGCTTGATCGTCCATCAAAAGAGTACAATTTTACAATTGTGCATCCATGCCGTTTAAAGGGTTAATATCTGTAATATCAGTAAAACAAAGTAATTCATATGCCTATAAGAAACAGCACAATAAACAAATTTCGTGTTTCATAATAAATCAATAAGTATTATACTACATTGTTAATAAAATATGTACGAATAATATTTATAAACTATAGTACACTGTTACTATAGTATTTTCTCGATCTTAACACGTTCGTCGCCCAGCGTGATTCGGCTGAGTTGCTCGTTGGGCCCAAATCCGATTACATAGAAAACTGAGGTAAAAAAGTATAAAAATAGCAAAAATTTTAACTTTCTATTTTTATTTTACGTATTTTATATTTATATATATTATACTCGAATACTTATTCCATTAAATTCCTTTTAAAATTCCAATTTAAAATCCTATTTAACTTTAAGAAAAAGAGCGACGAACGTGTTAAACTGATGGTTGCTACTGCGTGTATAGTGTTGTTCAAGAATGAAAATTTTACTTTATTAAATTAATTCTTCATTTATCCGAACAAATATGTTTTTATCAGCTACTATTCAGCTGAACAGCACTGTGTGTACAGTACCGCTCATAAGTACCTATCTGCCTAAATATCTAGTATAATTAATTAAAATATAAAAGTATAAAAATGTTAATATAAAATGAATATATTACCAAAAAAGATGTTACAGATTTACTGCAATGCGTGTATGATTATTTGGAAGAAGAATTATTTGTTTTTAAGCTTTTCACAATTTTTAACAAAGTAAAGATAATAAAGTGGACAAATGCTTATGAGCGGTAGTGTATATGTATAAAACTAGCATACATTATGTAAATTCCAAGAAACACTGCAAAACATATGATATACTATCCTTTTGTCGCGTAGATACCGTAGCTACGAATTCCGTGATTTTTAGAAAATCACGTACAGTAACGGACAAAAGTTTAAAACAAGAAGACAAAAAATAAAACGTAGCTTTATGGCCTTCAAATATTGTCAATACCTTCATTTTTATTGTTATTATGATAGAACACTATTTATTGATTAGCACAGAATGCAAATTTTGTTTATAATGCTATTCCTTAAAAATTAATTACTTTAATGCTATAACTACCAAGACCGGTCGAAGTGACTAATTCGTAATTTTTCATGGAAACTTTGTAACTTTATTGTGTTTTTCCACACCTCTGGAAATTTACTTTACTTTTTACTGCAATCATTACAGTTTGTTTCCCTTGTATTAAGTATTATTTAAATATAATTTTCAACTTTATTTCTTCGTCACAAATAAGTATACCTTAACCCGTCTGTAGGTTCAACGTTAATTTCGTTGACTCTTTGGTGTTAAATTTTTGTCCGTTACTGTAGATAAGGGTTCCCAATTTTAGAGCTATCGGTTTCTGCGCGCATAAACAAAACGCTCTGTACGCGTCGGTAGCCATAAATGCGTTAGTCGCTCTCAATTACGAAATTCGCGACAATTATTCAAACCTTCGAGCGTGGTTATTTGTTTACGGGTCGAAATTACACGTAGGAACTTGTGTGAATGCAGAATGGGAATGGGCGTCCACGCTGCTGGCACGGCAGCTGGCTGGGGCCAGGGATTACCTGGGGGACCACAGTTACCGCCACACCATGCCACGACGGTCACGGCACCCCCAGGGGTGCAAGCCGCACCCCCACCGCCACCACCTCCGGCACAAATGATGGCCTACCCGATGCAACAGTTCCAGGTAACCATTACTTTTCGTCCCTCTCTCTTTTTTTCGTCCGTCTGCGTGCATACCTTGTTACGTTCGTGTAACCTTTACTCGGTGTACGTGCGTGTGCTCGCTTTATATGTATGTACGACGCATCAAGTGGCATCATCTTGATCCATTCGTCGGGAAATCAACGAAAGTGCATCGAAGTTGCACTTGTACAGAAAATACGTGAAGAAACAACGTTCGTTTTCGATTAATTTCTGGACACCGGACAGAATCGAATCTGATTGATCTTTAAGGCTAGATTTACGGTTTCGAATTTCATGATGAAAATTTACAAAAACAATTAATATTATTCCTAGCAACTTTTTGCTAACTTTTACTGATGGAACGATACAAATATGTATACACGAATCTATTTCCCTCTCAGTTCTGCAATTTCAAATTCTGTTCGATGTATACCTTATTCCTTAGTATATGTATATTGGGAATGGATGCACGAGAAATGTCCGTAAATCTAGCGTTAAGAAGGGTATTGCGACAAAATAGCATGGACGGGATAAAGTACAGTTAATTATAAAATTAATCGAGCGATTGTTAATTGCATCTTTTTTATCAAATCTAACTTCGAACTTTAAACTTCAAACGTTTAATTATTTTTCTGTTAAATATTTTCTAAGACACGTACCGAATACTTTAATGAAAATTGTTGGAAAAAACAGTAGATACATGATTAAAGGAACTAATACGTGTTTTCGATTTTAATATGCAATCGGTTTTAATGCTTTCGATTTGAAGTTTCGAATTTCGTAAACCCTTAACTATTTTGTACAGAATATTAATACACGATTAATGTTTCAAAACCAATCGAGTTTTCCCGACACTTTCGATCGAATCGACAAAGATTTCGAACGAATGGACCAATGTGTAGTGATACCATTTGTTAAATTTCAGTCTTGGCTTATGTACACGGTAAAAATGATTGAATGGCGTTGAATGCGAGCATTTGTATTACGAATGGCTTTTTATAGGACTGTTAATTCCGTTGTCTCGACGAATGTGAGAGATGAAATTCTTCTGTGTTTTTCGTTCCGTTTCGTTTGAAATTTCCACATGTCTGTTTTATGTGATGAATGCCACACCTTCCACCTACACGAGCATATAAATTTCATCGCATCTTCTTTAATCGATTATCCTTTTATACACGCTGTTTCATCATCCGCATTTAATTACGAATTTGCTTTAAAGTCAGCCACTTTGAATAAAACTCAGTTGCATGGCTTTCGTGATTATTTGTACGCGGGCGTTACTGTAATTATTATTAATAATTTCTGAAGCGTTGAACTTCCTCAGTGATTGTTAATAATTTACAATATACAACTGCATTAACGTAAGACGTATTACGAGCATTATTATTTTTCCAATTATATTTTGCAATCACAGCTTCGCCATTCAAGTTACGGCAAATGATTATTAAACAAGCGAAGTATAAATTGTAATATACTTTGGTTACGTTTGTTAAGCATTCTGTTGAATGTATGGTAAAATGAAGTGCAAAATAAAAAAAACACACACACACACACACACACACAATCGTGTCTACTGATATGTAATTGAAATTTAAATACAGCTGGTTTTGAAATGAAGACGCTATTAATTAAGCAAGTAATTAAGCTGCTTGTTTCTTCAAATAAACATACGATTAATATTTTCATTTTTTTTTTTTGGAAGATTAGGGTAAAAAAATCGAATATTTTCTAGGGGTATAAGATGTTTATATTGTATTTTTTGTCTAATTTCAGTACATGTATGAAGAGATAAAGGGGCCTAACGATACATATTCGAGATGAACGAATGCTAGTGAAAAAGAATTGTAAAGCCTATCAAGATCCTGCCTAGGAAGCCTAGTGCTTTCACCCCAGTAAATATTTTCGTATTTTTTAATTAACATGCATTACAAATTTTTATCATCAATTCTTTAATGAAGTTCTCTCTATGTACTAAAGGTGAATTTCGATGAAACTATGTTTCCGAAGTATGTTTGTATGCAGTAGGGATAATTTGTTTAATGTATTAACACTTTGATATGAGACGAAGTATATAAATAATTGAAATGCTTAACAAATTATTACAAAACTCAAGCATTTTGCTGGAAAATCATCGCTTTATTTCAAACTACAAGTTACTATGAATTGCTTCCGATACGTTTAAACGCGGATTTCGTTAAAATATAATAATTGATCATGCTAGATGCACAAATGTTACAGTCGAACCCCAAAATCAATCAAAACTAATTTTAACCGAAGCCTCTCGTTAATTTTATTATTGATTAGTTAAAATTAATTTTGTCCGCACACTGTTCATCAATACCAACTTACAAGCCATTCAATTAATAGTGGTTTAACTCATCTAGTATTAACGAGATAGCTAATATTTTAATAAGCTAGCATCAACGAACTCAACCGTTAAACACTGTTTTAAAGTAAAACTAAATATGCATTATGAAAAATTAGTAATAACAACTATATACGAACACAGAACAAAATTTATGCAGTATTTTACCCTGTTTGTGCTGTCATGATATTTAAAATGACAAAACTTTCCGTTTTTTTCGCTAGACATACATTGTTATATACTTATACATATATAAACAATATATATGCGTATACGTAATTGTTAACATAATCATAATATAATTGTTAACAGCATTCAGATAATTCTAGAATTATCTAATCAAAACTGATAAACCTGAGTTAAAACTAGTTTTGACTAATTTCATGTTTTGATTGTAACATGTATAAGTAGACACTAGAGTTGTATTATACGTGTAATATACATGCACGACAATCATTATCGTACTTTTAGCATGCTGCTTAATATGCACGAATATTTGTTGAAATATTAAAGGCTGAAGTACACGCTTGTTCGACTTTGTTTGTTCAAAATCGAGTATCTCACCGGTTCTTTTGCAGTTATTTATAAAATACAGATACAAAAACCGTGCAACAATTATTTCAATTCTTAATTCAACATAAAAAAAGGAAGCAAACGCTAAATTGCCATGCAATTAATCGTCAGCTTCGAAAACAACAATAATGGAACAACATTCCTGCATAAAATCAAACTCTTGAGAAATTCATACAGATTGGAAATTCAGTGATAAACTCGTCGATTGGATTATTCGTTAAACAATTTAGGAGAGACACTCGATATCATCCGAGGGATTATTTTTATTTACATATTTCGATTCGCAGGCACAGTGATCGCTACCACTATCATCGCACGGCCTGGCTTATCCTTACTTTCAAATATCACTTTGCATCAAGGAAACTGCATCTACGACCTGGCTCAACCTCGTATACAACCAGAAACGTGTCGTTGGAGAACGTATTTGTAAAATGGGTATCATCGTTGCGTACGAATTTGCAACCGAACGGAAGAGACGGAAGAAACAAAAATGCGAGAGAGCGAACGATAGGTTTCCGTTGTGTCGGCAGCGTCGTCGCTATAATAATTATTCCATTGGAATCGCTCGGACAAAAAAAATAGATCTATGCATAGTCCTGCCGATCAATCCGTAAAAGAACAGTTAATCGATCGAACATCGAAATTAGAGAAAAAAGAGCCGACAAAAAATAAAATGCGGATAAAAAGAAAAGAAACGTTTAGACCACACTGATACATACATTACTTTCAGCGTTCGTTCGCTGTTAATCGAGGCCAAGCAGCACAATTCGTAGGGTAATACCTCTTTCATTAATTGCTCACACACTTTTGCAACGTTAAAGGCAATTGAGGTTGAGTCACGGTAAAGGTAGATTCAGATCGACCAGTCTTCGTGTGTCGGAGTGTGAGAAATATGTGAGAGACGAGGGGAGTTATAGAGAGAGTGAGAGAGAGAGAGACCAGAATAAAATGATTTTTAGCGATAAAGAGGATAGAATGGGAGAAAGGGGGAAATAGGCAGAGAGAAAGTGAGAAAGCTGTGCGAATGTGTGCGAGACTAAAGGGTGAAAGGGAGAAAGGAAACGATAGCTAGATAAATAGATAGATAGATAAATGGATAGAAAGAAAGAAAGAAAGAGAGAAAGAGTTGTCGAGAATATTTCTATTATTTTCTTGAAATTCGGACCAAGACTTAACCAGCGTTTGTGTGTTCAAATGGTAAAGTGTGTTCTTGGTTGCGGTCCAGCTAGCGGATGAGGACTGGCTGACGCCTAGCCTTCTAGTGTGATGGTAAGCAAGTACACCCCACCAACAGGAACAACTTCTACAGCAACAACAGTTACCACCACCACCACCACCACCATTATCACCACTACCAAAACTACCAACAACAACAACTACTACTACTACTACTACAACAATATTTCCGTCACCATCGACGCCACCGCGACAGCAAAAGCAACAAAAGTCACGCCGCTCCCGGCTTGATGGAACATAAAGCAGAGGGCAGAAAGTTGCCAAGACATAGTTGTGTAACGAATCGCTTTAGAGTAAACAGAGGGCAGAGGGCAGACGAAAAGCAACGGGGATGGATTCCTTATCTACGAAAAGCGTGTTTCTTAAAGTATAAGCGAGGTAAACGAGAAAAAAAAAGAATAAAAAGAGGAAAAAATAACAAAAAAAAAGTGTGCAGAGAATACTAAACCGCAGGCTCCCCGAAGAAATGTTCACGTCCAATGTAACCGGCAATCTTTTACGGGAAAAAAAGAAAAGAAAGCTAAACTGGTATCGTTAAACAAATCAGAGGTGCCCCCTCTCGTCCAGCCTGTAGGATAACGTAGCGTCTCTCTCGGCTTGAATAAATAGATAGCGTTGCCGTCACGGTAGTGTCAGAAGCTTCAGTAATGAAACACGAATTCCGGGATACACGGACCACCATGTGATCATCAAAGACAGTTTGTAGTCAAGTAAACAGCCGATATTTTGTGCGCTGCATCGTCCACGGGGGACTAATTACAGAAGAGGGCGAACGAGTTGACGCAGTTTGAACAAGCTCGCGTGATTTCCACTTTCCGCCATTTAATCGTCGCTAAACTCCTTTATCTCCGGAAAGAGAGAGAGAGAGAGAGAGAGAAAGAGAGGAGGAAATAAAGAGAGAGAAAGAGAGAAAGAGAGAGATAAGCGACAACAAGAAGCCGCCAGTTACCGACCCGTAACCCGGATTCATTATTTTTGTAGTTTGGGCTTAACAATGAAAAATTAATAAAGTCGAGGGCGTAAGAGGAAACAAACGAGGATAGAGGGAAGGTGTAAAAAGACAAATTTAAATTCGGAGCGTGAAGCAACGATCGACAAATCGCGATCGCGCTGTATAGATGATAAGTTAAGAGAGATCGACAAACATGTGCGCACGCTCGTGCAGATTATATAAGAATAAATTTAACAATAATAACAACAACAAAAGCAAGAGCAGAAGGTTATTATAAACGAAATTCAACAATTAGCTAGTTAGGTAGGTATGTTATAATAAAAAGTTACTCGAAGGACGATTCGAAATTCGGCGGCAGGGCGGGAACAGACCTCCGCAGGGGGAGAATCGACGATTTTCAGGTTCCTCGAGGAAACCGTTTAAACCACTCGCTGAGACTATCGTGAACCACGGGAACCGAAACGATCCATGTGTCTTGACCCAATTTTTCTGCCACTGCGAGGACTTCCTCTCCTTCGGTTGTTATATTTATTATCCAGACTCGAGGCCAAAATGACAAATCATACGCGAAGTCTTCGCAGACAGTCGAGGAGCCGATTTTTATTGTTCGAGACTTGATGATCCTTTTTGACGCGGCACTTAGACAGTTGGATATTTTTATAAAAGATCAGCCGTACGCGCCGAGGGGTGTCGGTCGATTCTTGGACCGGCGCGTTGATCCCGCGATCACAAATACGAAAAAGGTAGATGAAAAAGCAACCAAAAAAAAAAATAAATAAATAAATAAATAATGTAAAATAAGATAAAAGAACGCGAGGATAGAGGATAGAAAAGAATTGCGGATCGGAGAAAGCGTCGTTCAACGATCGATCGACTCCAATCAATCGTGTAAGGGGCTACACCGTGGTTTTTAACTTATACCTTAGATTTTTATATACATAATACCATAGAACCAAAAGGGGAAAATCTCGACTTTAAGACGCTTAAGCAATAAATCATTAAGCTTAGAGAAAACGAAACAAAAGCGAGGAGAAGAAACCGTTTATCCCTGCGTCTCTCTATCGTGTAACTCGCTCTTGGCTGATCAAGCTTGCGAGCTAATGAATTCGTAACAACGAACGGGGTGTATAGAGGTCGGAGAGAAAGGGACACTTGCGAGTCGCTGAGAAAACGGAACGAATCGATCATGGTCTGTCCGACGTCCCGAATTTCGACTTGGCCAATTTAACGAAGCAGCAGAATAACAAAACAAAAGAGAGAGAGAGAGAGAGAGAGAACGAAATCTCAACAAGTGTAAGTGACAAAACGATGTAAGCGTGCACGAATACGCAAAGTGATGAGAAGAGCGAGCGAGAAAAAGAAATAGTATGCATATGTGTGCGTGTGTGTGTATATGGATATGTGTGAATGTGCGTGGATATGCGTATGCCCTTATGCCAGCGAATCTGCGTACAATGAAAAATTATAGCACAAGCAAGAGGCGAGAAAGAAATTAAAAACAATTCGTAGATAGACACATTGCACAAACAGCACGAAAGTTAGATTAGAATTGCGTCGAGTTCCTTCCTCGCGAATCGCCGTATCCTGTCCTCCGATCGAATCTTTCGCAAAAGGTTGTCTTTTTCTCTGTCTGTGTAAATTCCGTCGTATCGAAAAAAAAAAGAAAAAAGAAAGAAAGAAAGAAAGAAAGCAAACCCCCCTCAACAGCCTTTAAACCGTTGCCGGTAGCCATACTACAAAGAAACGACGAGGGAACGTCGTTAGCGGAGAACGGGTTAGGAGGATTTAGAGGAGAGAAAAAAAAAGAGGAGGAAAGAAAGAAACGAAGAAAGGGAAATGAACGACAGAAGATCGGACGAGGACGGTTTAACAAGTATAACGAGAACGATGTAATCCCGTCTGATTTGCCTATCTATGATCCCCGCTCTGTAGACCTTTGTAACCCGTCTATTCTTACCCCGTGCTTCGTCTCTTCTCGGTTTCAAGCACGATTCTGCGCCTAGTATCGCGCCCGTCCTCTGTCCCGTTGCTCGACCGCTCGAAATCACCCTTTGATAACCGCCCGCCGTTCACCCCTGCCTCGTATTTGCGCACGGTGTTTTTCAATAATGAAACTGTCTCGTCGCACGGACGCGCGTCGCCGAGTACAGGATCCGTGGGTCTCGTTGTGCCACGATGAAACCCATAGGATTTAGACGAGCGAGCCGAACGGCGGAGATAGAGAAACGGAAGAAATAGGAAACGAGCGAAAAAAGACGACAAAAAGGGGATGAGCAAGGATGGAAAACGGAAGCGCGAGCGCGGAGAGGAGGAGGTCGGTGTGACGAAGGGGGGGAAGAATGGAGACGGGGACTTTGTTATTAATCAAAAGATAGACGGATCGTGCTTTAAACGAATCAAAAGCGCTCAACGTTTCCGAATCAAAAACACGATGATCAAAGAACGATGTCCTGTGTACGCGTAGACGTCGGGAACGATGTTCGCGAGACATTCGATTTTGTCGAGGAGAACGCGAAAGAGAGCATTAGATAGCGATAATAAAGGGAGAAGTGAACGAAATCAAACCAGCTTGGCACAACGTAGCGTTTAGGTGTTATCAAAGTAAATTAACTAATTTCCCGAGAACGAATTCGACACGTAGAACGTGAATATGGATTGTAAAAGGTGTGCCTTCAAGTCCATCTCGCGGACCACAAATATTTCGTGCCATTAAATCCCTCGTAAAACTAAATATGCACCCGTTCCAGTTTGGAGGGGAGAAAACGGACGAACGTTTTCATGCCGTTCGACACTTTAACGCGTAACTCGATAATCTCCTACAATTAGTGTGTTCCCGATTCGAGAGATAAGCAAGCATCTCGACAGAATTCAAAGTTGAACCGTACCAAAGCGTTTGTTGATCCGGATCGCGATTAAGTGACGTTGTTTTGTTGATACGAAATTGTTAGATCATTTGACTAGTCGAAATTTGTTAGCGCTTACTTCGAAACCAATGACGAATAAATTCGTCGCGCGACTGTTAATACTTCTAGTTCTTAATTAACCATTTGTATAGTTGATAGTTAGATTAGTGTGACGTTTTAGTTTAGCAAGTTCGTTTATATCGATACGGTACAAACAAAAGAACATAAAATACCTACGTAATGAAATGAATCAAAAAGAAGTTGTACAACGGAGAAACTTTTATCGTGCACGTAAAACATAAAAATTGTGGCCCAAGATACAAAAAAAAAAAAAGAAACCAACACCAAGCGTACATATTTCACTCTATGTCCGTCAATTGTTTTATAATAATTGATAAACCTCGAGAGACGTAAGAGGAGTCGTTTGTAAAATGTCTCACGAGTATACAACGAAGTGTTATAAAATTTATCCACGCGTCATCGAGAAACATGAACGCATGTAAAAGGTTCATTGGCAGTACGAAACAATAAAAAGTTCCGTTTCACGATATACTTAAACGTAACAAAAACGCGCAGCCTAAAGGACACGGGGTACCGATCGCGAGGAAGAAACAAAAGAATTATAGATAAATATATACATACATATAAATACAAAAATATATATATATATATATATATACCAACGTGCAGCGGCGACGAAAGCTGTTATTTTGAATCGTCGTTGAGCGAAGTGAAAGCGCTGCGCGTGAAATGAATAGCTTTTAAGGGACAACATAAAAACATAAGTGAAAAAAACAACAAAATATCGTGTACATTATTAGTTAGGCGAACAAACGAAAAAAAAAAAAAATAAAAATATAGGTTATTTTTCTGAAAAGTGGAACGAGCGGGAGGAGACGGGGAAAATTGCGGCGCGTAAAGATGGCGGATAAAAGAGTCAGAATGTAGCGACGTAAGTAGCTAAGTAAATCGTAGAGAGAATTCGAAGGGATCGCGACGCGAGGCGTCGTATTCGAAGAAAGTCGATTAAACGGTGGAAGGTGAAAAATCAAATCATATGTCTGGTGCACTCTACTCTTACGTCCTACGACCGTATAATCGCTTCCCCTGCCAGAAAAGGTTCGCTTCTCGGCTCGATTCCACTTTCAACGAGAAGAGAAACAGAGTGGTCCCCCACTCTTATAAAGAATCAGCGGGGATCCACGTCCTGTAAAAAGTATTTGAAAGAACGGGCGCCTTAAACAGATAAGGCGTGTATAGAATTTACCGATAGTCTCGAGTATGTTGTCTAGGTAATAAAAGTAAAGAAAAAAATTAAAAAAAAAAAAAAACGAACATAAAAAGAGGTGAACGAAGCTGTATCTAAGCGAGAGTGAACAGCGCTGCGTCAAAGGAGAAACCAAAAATTGTAATACCAGAGTAAGTCAACAGTTATCCGCAATGTTGCTGTATTTTTGTCCCTGTTGTTCAGCGCTAGGATTTTATCGCTCGTTACCGATAAAAACATTTGTCGTAGTATTATTTCTGAATTTTCCGGCTGTCGAGACAATTGCTCGATCGCTGAATTGAAATTAATCGTCGCTATGCCCCGCTTTCCGTTCGCACCGAAGGAACGCGGCATTTAGTGATCCGTTTCCTCTGAACCGAAATGCGTATCGGGAGCTGAAATCCATCGGAATTTTACTGAAAAAAAATGACCGTGCAACTGCTACGCACGATGTAAGTGCTTGGACTAGGAAGAGTAAGAAACGGTGCAACTGTTCAACCGATCTTTGGTGAAAACGGAAAACGGAGCGGCTGTAATTAATTTCATCTCAGTGACCTGAGAATCAAGAGGCAATATTAGCACGGATGAACAGTGAGTGATAAAATTACAGTGCAGACAACAGAGACAAAAATGCAGCAACATTGCGGATAATTATTGATTGACCCTCGTATAAAGTGATAAGTAGATAATTAATGTAATCTAATTAGTAGGAGGTAGCCCGAGGTTTTGGAAAGTAATGAGCACGTGACAAAAGTGGAATCAATGAAAATTAAAAAAAATGTGTAAAAAGATTTAGACAGAAAAGTGCGGAGAGAATGATGCGAATAGAACGAGAGAATGAAAACGAGAGAGAGTGAGAGAAAGAGAGAGAAAAAAGAGAAATGCGCGCAAGAATGATATATAGAGTACGTCTAATAAAAAATGGTAAAATCCATTTTATGGTACCTAAGTCGTGTGCGTGAAATCGCGCCGAGAAAATAAAACGGAACACAAACTGACACGTACACACACATACATGCGATTACACACACGTAAACGTACTACGTACGTACACGCACAAACACACGTATACACGTATGTAAATACACACAGGCACAAGCGAGAGGCTACACCGCTTCAGAACCAGCGTACGCATAGAGCATAGCAGCGAGAAACTTAACAACAACCCTAGGCGTAGTAATCTAGTCTAGCTTGATGATCGCTAGGTTAACGAGTAAGAGAAAAAAAAAGTTCATGATAAAAAAAAAAAGAATAGTGCAATAACTATAACCACAAGTCACATTCAGCACCGTCACACGAAACACAGGAAACACACACACACACACACACACACACACGAAAACAAAGATATACACATAAGAAACGAGCTGCGGCTGCTGCCTCCATCCTTCGTCCGTGCTCTCGAAACGCAACCCCAGAATTCTACAGCGCCCTGTAACATGTCCGATATTTCGCAATTCTCGTCGTTTCAAGAATTTTCACCGTCGTGTCGTTTAAGCTTCAGCAAGCTGGCATACCAGCCGCCTAGCCGTTATCGAATCACGACATTCTCGCGTTACCACGACCCAGTTCCCTCCTTTTTTTCCCCTTTCTTTCTTTCCCGTCCCACCACCTCCCTCACTATTCTTCTCTCGCATTTACTGGCATCTTCGACTTTCTTTCATTATTACGTATCACGTCTTTGTGACATTCTTTTGTCCCGGCCATCCTTTCTTCTCCCACGTTTTTGTCTCATCTGGTTTCCTTACGTCCTTCTGTGCCGAACGACCGAATTCTCGCTCTACAAAATGATTCTCTTACACAGAAGGATTCCTCTTCGCGGGGATAGCCGACAATCATTCAAGAAACATACATTTAGAGAGACTTATACGAGCCCGTCTCATCCGGGGGCTAAGTGAAAATAATTAACCAAGCTCCATTATGCTGTCACGCGGTATCAGCGTGGCGGATAACGGATATATAGAGGATGATCTCGGCATCGGTGGTGAAGGAAATAGGAAATGCTGTCGAACGCTCCTGTTTAAAACGTTCTAAGAATGTATTTAGGTCTACGCGAAACTTCCTATAGTTCCTGAACGAGTGTCTTTTTTTGTTTTATTCATGATTTATCGTTAACGTTTCCCTCTCTTACCGATTCCGTTTCCGCACGATCTCGATAACCGATTTATGAACGTTTAACTTCTGCCCCCGATTTACAAGGGGTGAGAAGTTTTGCGTGGACCTAATAATATACCGACCCATCCACACACCTTTGCTTCCTACAAATATACAACGAAACACAGGTTTCGATGCGTCGAAAGCTTGACATGCGCGCGCGCGCATGGAGCACGCATAATAAAACATATCATTGCGTTGTTTAGCAAAAATCCGTGAGCCCGGATTAGAGAAACTGTAGTTAAAAGGAACGCCGGATGCAAGTGTTGTTGATAGATCCGACGACGTATATACTCCAGTCCATAATTAATCGAACACTCGATGAACTTAAAGCGAAGGAAAGTTCGTGTTGTAATCACAAAGATATGAAACTACCGCTTGCTAATCGTTTCTTTCGTGTGGAACATCAAGTTTTACTGTGTTTACGAGATCTTATCGAACGACTATCATGGTGATCGTTTTCTTGAAGAAAAATTTCAAGTATCCGGTAACTTATGGACGGAGATGTAAGTTACAGGGTCACTTAACCGTTCAAAGCAGTTCTTCTCTTTTAAGCGAAGCGGGAAAAAAAGCAGCGGTTGGAAATCAAAATTTGTACGGCAGAAGGAGAAAGAAATATTTATTTTAACGGTAGAATATCTATCCTTTTACGCATATTCGTCGATCGTTCCTTCGACCATGCGCAGACCGAACGAACTGCGTGCACCTATCTTACCGTCCTGTAAAAAGAAAAAAAAAAAATAATAACATTGTTTAAGAGTAGTTCACGTTCGCTTGAAAATGTTACTCCGATGCGAATGATATTACCGCAGTAGCCTGGCAACGACACAACGTTGCGACAGCGAACAAAAGTGGTCTCGCGAAATTGATCGAATACTTTCCTGTATTGTGCACTGTTTGTTTAACGCTTTGACTGCCACGTTGGTCATCTATGATCGACCACGGTTTCACCTGTGACGCCACGATGGTCATTGATGACCAAAGCGTTTCAACTGCTTAAAATTGTAAGAGTTGAATAAAAATTGACAATTAGTGCACGTTGAACGAATACCGTTAATTAAAGGATACTTTGAAGTAAAAAGTGTCCCGTTGAACAGTTAAAAATTTTTATTAAAACATCATCAATGAAAGGTTAATTTCTAAGGGAATATTGGCATCTAGCAGTCCACTGCCGTGGCTTCCTGAGCGAAACATGTGATTTCGGCGTGGCAGTCAACGGGTAAAACGAAATGTAGCCGTTGGCTATCGAAATTAAAACGCCAAAGAATGTCGGAAAGAATTTAATCGCACAGCAAACTGACGATTGAATTTGATAAGCAATGTAGGCAACCTAATCGTTTGATCCATTTCATGAGCCACTGGCAAGCGGCCATTTAACATTGTACATATTTAGAGTCGTTTCGCATAAACGTAGGGAGAGAAAGTAGAAGAATACAATGTAGAGAATTGTAGGTAAAACTAAAACTAATCAGGTTTCAATAGCGATGTACGTTTAGTCGCGATCACGTTGCTGTTTCCATGTAACATTCCACGGTGGAGTACACTTATCTGTCCTTCGTGTACAAAGAACATTTCACGCTTGTACAAATGGGAGGTGACCAATTTTGGTGAGCAAAACTATGTGCGTCTGACCGTTCACGCTTTTCTGATGTTACGCAAATAACGTAGTGTCGGGTGTTGAAACGTGAAATCAGAGATATGGAAGTTATGTCGGTGTACGAGAATAACTTGAGCGTGCCGTTATCGATAATCGTTAACAATCAGGCAGAACGTTCTGTTCCAGGGGAATGTTTCGCACGATCGAACGGAATTATTTTTTTAAAATAATTGCGAACAAGAGATATGTGATAAAGGGAAAATTAAACGATATTATTAATTTCTTAACTTAATTCTGCATTCGTGACATTTTGTTTTCTCTCAACGATCTATTTGAGAATATAATTTTTTGCCTAGATGCATGAGACACAACCTTGTGTAGATCCTGTTTAACGTAGTACTTCAGCACGAATTTCTGCTTTATTCCTAACCAACAGCGTGGCTTCCTTTCTTTTTTTTCTTTTTCTCGTTCAGACTCGCAGCACATACAGAAACCAAACGCAATCAAAATATAGTCGAAGTGTTTCAAAAAACGGGCACACACGCGACCTTGTTTATCCACCAAAAAAAAAAAAAATAAAAATAAAAAAAATATATAAAAAAAAAACGAAACAGCAAACGACAAAGCAAGTTTAATCATAAATCAGAGGTCATTTATTCGCTTAGGTTCAGTCGCCACCTGTAACAGTGTCACCACGTCAACCGGAAACTAGCATAAGGGTAGGAAGGCAGCAGTCAGGCCACTTGGGGATACCGATACAAGAGTACCGCGAATAAAGCAAAAAAGAAAAAAAAGCAGTTTAGCGTTTAACACAAGAATGTTTAAGAAAAGATGCACACAGCGAAAGGAGGCAAAAGTAGGAGCCGTAAGCGTAGTCACCGAGCATACCTTAAAAAATAACATATGTATATGATCATAAAAAAATATATATATATGTATGTATATACATATACATATATACATACGCATATATAAAGATATTGCAGAACAAAAAAAAAAAGGAAATAAAATAAAGACTACCAAAAACCAACACGCGCATCTAATATGTGTATACATACATACTTCTACGTGTATTATGTATATATACACGACCACGTATATAATACAAGAAATATGTATATTATATATACATACAAGAATATAAATGTGTAAGATGATAACATTAGCCGACAACTAGAGATTATATCGAGTATAAGCTTAGGAGAAACGAGGACACGGGAGGTAAGGAGAGGAGCCGCTGTGCTCCGAGATATACTGTGTTAAATACCCTTAGCCGTAAGAGAGAACTTCAAAGCCATTGGAAATCGCGTCTCGTGAGTGAGAAACCAGACGACACGTGAAAATTGTTGTGGCTAGCCTGCCGGACCCCCTGAGCCCCCCAAAAATATGAGTAAACCCGATACGTTTGTCGCGTAGAGCGCGAGGGAACGTAACCGAGGGAATTACGAGAACGAGAGGGGACAAAAATTAGGAAGCGGGCCGATCGATCGATCGATCGATCGATCGATCATGCGCGTGATAAAAAGAGAAATTTACGAATGATTGTATCTGCGAGAGCGAGCGAACGAGTCGATGAACGAAAGAGAAAACGCGCGCGTGTGTGTGCGTGTATGTGAGAGAATTTTCGCGCGCGCCTCCATGGGAAAACGGGAAAGAGATTCTTCGAAGAGAAAGGGGAAAAGTTGAATAATTATGATAATTACGATCACGTCCGATTTATACAGAGATTACGACGTTCCTCCATTGTTTCGTAATTTTTTCGTACCAGCGACGCGCGCGTCACCGGGGTCCATTTATTAATTAGTTCGTGGACCCCCTCCCCCCTCCCCTCTCCCCACCCAATTTCCATCCCAAAACCCCCGGGCGCGGTATGCGGCATATCACTTACGACCGTACGCTAAGGAGTAAGGTGCCTTTTATTCACTTCATCGTGTGTATGTGTTTCGGGGTTGAGCGAACGAGGAAAAACGAGAAATGGTAATTACGGAGAGAAACGAATGAAACGAACGAACAGCAGACGCGAGAAAACAAGAGGAAACGGGGGATAGTCCGGTTGTAAAATTATTTGTCACGCGTAGAAACGGCACGACGGAGTTTCTAGAGGGTGTAGGGGCCGGTGTGTGTGACGTCCATCCATCGTGCGTCGTCGTCCGACATATTTTCATTGCCGCGGAGATCCTCTTTTCGGAATCTGTGATGCGATCCGTTTCTCGAACGATGCTACGAGATTATATCAATGGGTTCGGGATACGCAGTTCCGCGATTTGGTAAACGGCCCACGGGGTCCCATGGCAGCCTCGTTGCGTACACCTGTAAGCTTAGGGAGATATGCAGTCGCCAGGCACAGCTCGGGGAACAACAGCCGGGCAAAACCTTGTATAATGTACTTACATGTAATTTGTAACGACGCGACAGGATATGATACGCGATTAATGTATCGGGTGCGCGTGCCCAGCACAGATACGTACACACACACGCACACACGCACATATAGAGGCCAACATCTACTACTACTACACACACACACACACCACACATATATACAAACATATACGATACACGCGTACACGTATATAGAAGACACTGAAATTATTTACATGTACACAGAAGCAGTTAAACACAGTTAGGAAGAAGGAACGATACAAACGTACACTTTATATACGAATCACAAGGTGACATTTACCTAGAAATATACATACATAGATGTACATGTGCACGTGCACACGGAGGGAAGAGATTGATGGAGGAAAAAAAAAATGGGGGGAAAAGGGGACAAATACCTCCAAAAGACAATTCTCACAGGAATACAAACGATGGAAACGCGAGACGCCCTGGGACATGCGTGAAAAAGAGAAACGTGTATGATATTATGTATACATAACATAGCATATAAAGTATATTATAAATAATGATGAATATAAATAAAAAAATATATATATAAATACTATGAAGAAGTAAACAAAGTATAAATATGAAGGAAGTATATAAACGAGAATATAGGATAAAACACGCTTAGGCTTAAGAGTATAAGATATTATTATGATGATGTATGGTTGGTTTATAATGTAAAATATATTATAGAAAATGTATTCTGTCATTTTCATTCCCAATGCCCAACCCCAGAGTGTTGTATATTATTTGTGAACGATCACGGTCCTTTCGTATAATTTTATATAAAGGTGAACGTAGGAATTTTATTGCATTGATTTAATGAAAATATTATATTGTGTTAATTACTGTGTTGGGACGAATAAAAATGAATAAATGAATATTTACCCAGAGCAAATGCTGCCAACCTTATTTAACATTTAAATCACATTTCATTTTTTTCGACTTAAACCGAATTAATTTCTAATAATCGGTAATTATTTCTGTTGGTAATGCATTACCGTGTTCGCAATAATAATAAAAAAAAAAAAATAATTGTACGCTTTAAAGATAAATGATAGTCATAAATCTATTAAACTTATTAGTTTATCTAATTACCTAAAAAAAGTTCCGGATTAATTTAATCTTCGACGGTCACTTACCTTGACGACTCAAAGCCAAATGAAACACGTGAACAAACAATAAATAATACGTTTAACCAACTTTATGATTTTATATCCTCCGTTTGTGCCCCTCTGTGAACTATCTCAATCAAGATCTCCGCAACTACCGTGCATAATACATTGTCGTTTGATAGAAATCTAAAATAGATACGGTAAGCTTATTCGAACACTAAGAATACTGTAGATTAGATGCAGATTGTGTGAACGTCACGAACAAGTGCAGTGACTAGAAGATTAACGGTGTAGCCAGAGCATAAGTTTTGTCTGACATTATCAAGCATATCATCCTAGAGAATGAGGCGTACAGTTTACGGTTTTCTTTTTACATATCACGGCAATTGAGATCTCTTTCAACGAGACGTTAATGGTAGCCAGTGAAAGTTTCGGCCATGCAAAGGGGGAATTAGTAAAAGTTATAAAAGCACGAGGTAAGAATGAAATATATGACCTCTAGAATTTGATTTTTATCTTGAAAATAACAAGTCCACCTAGCTGTCTGTAAAAGCGAACGTTTATACAACAATGTTGAATTATAAAATTTGCAATGACAATTCGAACTTTATCCAATATCGTGATAACTAAAAGTTATTATTTTGTTCAAATAATATATAATTTTAGCAACTCCACTCTATTTATCGTGTAATTAACAACACCAATTATTCGAAATTTCAGTTTTGAACTGAATAGGTATTATAAATGTAGCGAATGCTAGCAAATGTATTTAAATTACACGAGTAAGCACGTGGACTTTAATCTATAACTTAAACAACATTGAGCTAGTCATTTCTGTGTTCAACGTTTCTTTACACAAACTACTATCTAGATTTCACTTTAATAAGTTAGCTGAAATAATAATAACTTTCCGAATGCATACACAGCACTCGATATTTGCATCGCACATTCTACCATTTCATGCAAAAGCTCTTAGCTCGTTTAACATGTTATGCGGATATAATAAAATGATTGCATTTCTAGATTATTATTGATAGTTATACATAACCAATTAACAACACGCAACACGTAAGATGTAAAACGTAGAAAATATTTATAAATTAACATTTTAAACGAAAATGCAAAATGAAACACGCTTCCAGTTATTCCTTTAAAATATTTGCATAAATAAAAGAAAAACGTTTCTGCTACATCAGAGAATCTAAGTGTTTAACAAGTATCGTTAAACGTATATGTACATTTAAACGTACGGAGAACAATTACACTGTTACGGGAGAGAAGAACGTTAATTCAACTGAAATCATCCTCACCCGTTCCTCATTATATATCTATTTACATATATTCAACGCACCTAAACTGGTTGCACGATTTCACTTTTATCTACGCCCCCCCCCCAGACAAAAAGATAACGCCTTGTATGAATATACGATGAGGGCCGCGTAATTAATCAAACAGCTCTTCAAGCTTTTAATCAAATCCAACCACCAACTTGCTGTTTAATTATAGTAGAGCCTCCCGCTCCCAAACTTCTTAGAAACCAATCCATCATATCTCTAACTCTTTCCTCTATTTCCATTCTCGATCACCTTCCTTCTCGCCTCCGTTTATCTTCGAAAACGATTACGTTTCTACTGCTGTTCAGCAAATTGTACATACTGTATGTTATACACATAATGAGCGGGTCCTCGCAAATACAAATTGTTATACGGATCTATACCCATAGGGAGGCGTATTTGCCTATGCAAGTAAACATACAGATCTGTATATGTATATATCGAATGCCCAACGGACAACACAGCGTACAAGAGAATAGCGTAGTATAAAGCATAAACTACAATTAGCGGTAATCCGCGTGACACGGGCATGGCACCCTTTGCGCATATTAAAGCATTAGCTGCCGAGTCATACGAGCGAACCGTACATCATTTTGGGACGTGGCCACGTCTGCCGGTAAAATCGTTAAATTTACGAAGAAACACGACTGGCTCGATACGTACTGACTGAATATTAGTGACATGGCTCGCGATGCACGTGCTGGTGTATGCATACACGGACATTGCCGCGGTGAACAAGCACAGTGTGCACATTGATGTTCACACGCATACCATCAGGAACGTGCACTCTGCCGACGAGTCAACGACGAAAAAAAGAACCAGGTTACCGAGATAAATTACGAATGAAATTCCATGGGAAAGCTTTTTCGGCATGCACGCTATAGAATTAGACGTAATTGGTAATTTTGGTTTTAATCTTGTCTTGCGTTCGAGGATTAACGAGTTCGCGTTAGGCAGCAAAGGTTTCGGATTATCTCATCGATCAGCCTGCCTCTACCTGCATGCCTGTCAGGAAGAATCATGAAGAAAAAACAAGAGCAGAAATTTGATGGTGCTGATGAAATTACTCGTACACGAGGCTAATTCAGGACACATACATATATACGTGATCGTAGGGAAGGGTTTTTGATATATTTTTGATATATCGATAGGCTCCGCGCCCGAGAAAGTAAAACCTCATTATGAATTGTGTAGTAAGACAAATTAATTAATAGAAATAACTGTAACAAAACAACCCAATAATTAGAAATGATACTCCTTATTCTCAATATTCGACAACCAAAATAATTATTTGAAATAAGCTGTTGCTGTACGATCGACTGATCTGTCTAGAAGCCAAAAATTTGAATGTCCCTTTGTCTCGCGAGACGACACGAGGCGCGCAGCAAACAGTTGAAGAACGCCGAGGAGTTGCCGTTTAACCGTTTCGACGCGTTGTTACGTCGATTTGCCAGTTTTGCTTTCAATTGTTTATGCAGAAACGTTCCTTGAATTTGAATAAATTGTTTGTTACGGAAATAATGAAGATTAAATAAACGTATTGTAGGCAATTTACGGATCAATAGGGCCTTTGCGTAGGGGAGAGCGGCAGAGAATAACAAATGCCGATTGCCATTGCTTTCTCTAGGCAACTGCGGATCAAACTTCGAGGTGTCGCCGCGTTTACTTTTCGGCGTCGCTTTAACCCTTTCGCTGCTACGGGCCACTATAGTGGCCCTCCATAAGATACCACTATATTATATTATATTTCATAATGTTATTTCCTCTCATACTGTAAATTAAAGAGCGCATGCTAAGACGTTATAAATACCCTAGAATACCCTTTATTTATAAATATCCTTTGAAGAAAAATTTTTTCCTTCGAAAACATTCAAGCAGCTTGGGTTCTCCGCCAAGTCGCGTAGCATACAGTGAAGTCGCGGCGCTCCGTTTAGTGGAAATATCGCGACGGAGAACCCGCCCGTAGCGAAAGGGTTAAACAACGCCTGCGTTGTAAGGATAAAGGGTCATCGTCGTAAACCTGATCGCCGAAGAAAATGCGGACAACTGATATCCCAGATGCAAAAGCGTCACCGAGGTCTGCACCGAGTGGGGATATCGAAGGCAGGCATTTTTTTGAAGGATTGCAAAAGACAGGAACCACCTATCAGGCTCGAGGCAAATAAATAGGGAGCCTCGCGAAAGGTCTAAGTAGTTCGTTATGGAAATAGTTCGATGCAGTTTGCTATAGTTAGTTAGTAGAAATCGTTCGTAAGTAGAAGTCGTTGTATTAGCTTGTCGTCATAATCGTAGTTGTAATAATCGCGATCGTGGAAAGAATCCTGACAGTAGTTTATGTATAAAACCCATCGACCAATAAATAATTCCCACAGTATGTATGTATACTAACATGGTTCTTGTATTTAGGTATTATTTACTATATCGTATGAAATAAGTTTTAAGATGGCCCGCATTAATTGTCGATCATGAAATTCTAACAAATTTTTGTAATAAGCTTAATTCAAAGGAAATAAAGTGTAACGCTTTAATAAGAAATTAACGAACATCAAGCGTATCATAAATAATATCATAAATACAGTAACCGGTATCTGAAACGATCGGACATCTTACCCGAAGGTATTTCTATTGATTGCAAAAACCACGGCGCTTTCAACTGAAGTTACCAATCCGCTTTGTACAGTTCCAGTCAGGTAAGCTTTCTTAAGGCTATTTAAAGGGGTTTAATCAATGTATTTCTCAATGAAAGTAACTCGATTTCACTGGGTACTTGTCCACGTTGCATTTAGAGTTTTTTTTTTTTTTTTATAAAATTCGTGTTCGGTAGCGGTATAAAAACAACGTCCAGAAGCATTCCAATTTCTTCGTTTCAATTAACAGAAAAGTTTGGAACAACAACTTCGAATAAAACAAATGTGGTTCGTAGAATTGGCCTCATCAGTCACCAGGGAAGCGTGGAACAGCATAGTTCCCTCTACCATTCTCATTTGCGGTTGTCGGTCCACTGCTATTCCACTACCCCCTCCCCCCTCCTTCCCAACTATTTTCATCCCTTACACCTTCATATATTTCGTTCTAACAAGTTTAGGTAATATCGTAAGTCTTATTGAACCCGCCTAAGGCTTAACATGATTTACCATCAAATCTTTTAAAATGCTCAATATCTTTGCATTTTCTTCCCAAACGCTATGAAATTAAAATTACGATATGAAGAAAATTATATTATCAAAATGTTATTACTAAATAAACTTTTATTCGCATTACTAAGTACATAGATACAATGGATTAAATATTCTGAAATCTTTGTTTTGCGAAAAACTGAAAATTAAATTATCTTGTGAATAATAATATACGTGTTAATTTATGTATTTACTAAGGTAGGTACGATGAGATAAACATTTAAATGCATGGATTTTTCAAGATCATCATTCACTTGTGCTACTTTGCGAATTTGTATCGTTAGTTTCATCTAAAGTTACTATCGCATAACTTTACGTATATCTAGATTCATTACGCTGAGGTGACCTCTCAGGAATTTCTGTTGTAGTCTGCAGCAACAGATGTCCAGTGTTTAAAGAGCTACTTTCAAAAGTTTACACAAGGCATTTGTCTGATTCAAAAGATACATGTGCTGCAATAATTATTATACATTAAGTTATTATTGATAAGTTGAAATAAAGAGAAACGTAAACAACTTTTTTCAGTGTTCCTAACACTTCTATTATTCGTAAAGGCAAAATAGTAATTTAAAACATTTAAATAATAATAAACTTGGACAATAATTAATAATGTTTCTTATATAGAGATGTTAAACAATTTTTTATCTTTTTATATGAACTTGATATCGATATTATGGTAACACATATTAATGAAATTTGAACAAAAATCCCAACAATGATACATATGATCATTTATTTATTATTTTATTATTATTTTTCATAATACTATTCCTTTCTTTTTTACAGATAAACTTACTGCTTAAAGAATATAATGTGGTATTTATTTTACATTAGGTATTAATAAATATTTTTAAAATATTTTTATTGTTTTTTATCTAATCTTTATCTTTAAATATCGTGCTACTTTCCACTACTTTGAAACACTCTAGGAATATTTTTCTTAAGTGTCTGAGAAAAATTGTTGGTATTACTGCATTGGTTAAACTCTATATAGTAACTAGTAAGTAACCATAAGTAACTAAATGAATAACAATTACCGTGTTGCAATATGAGGATAGTAGTGGATTGTTTGCCGATATCTAATTTAAAAATAAATATTGTTCTATAAACATATATCATGACAATCCTTTCTAAAATAGCTGCATTTTCGGTACTTTTTAAAATATAGAATAACTGATCTTGAACAAAAGTGTAATTGAAATGCGACACTTAACCTTAAAATTTGTAGAGGTTATGTTACGAAGTAAATGATTTTGTACTAAGTTGACGGATTCTTGAGGAAATTAATTCTTTACAATAAGCTGAGCAAAAATGGCATATTTGACAAGAAAAGAAATAGATGAAATGAAGCCGCAAATTGAAAAAGCGGTTCACAAGTTTCTTGGTTTTGGAGAACCTGCTATTGTTACCACGGCTGTCAATTGTATAACTTCAGGTTATGATAAACGAAAAACTGCAGGTTTGTAATAATTAACGATATTATAAACTAATTAATTGTATTATTCAAATATAATACATTACAAAGAACTTTGTTTCGAAATACAATAGGCAATATATATTTGTGTATATTTCTCAATGTTCTTGTTATAACAAAACGAATTGCATCAGTTATTTCATGTGTAAATGTATTGTTTCTACAATGTATATAATGTGCTTTTAATTTGTAGATAAATTATCTGCTTTATTAGAAGATAAAAAGGCTTCAAAATTAACTGAAAAAATATTTGCAATATATGATGATGCAAAAGCAACACAGAAAAGTAAAAAGCGAAATCATGTGGAAGATAAAGACAAAGAGAAGGATGCAAAGAAACCCAGATTTAAGGATGACGAAATCAAAAATGAAAAGACAACAGAAGCACAGCTATCTGCTGATAAGGTACAAAGTTTTTATCTATGACATGATTTATAAGTATATAAATGTAAATGTAAATTTGAATATCATATTAATTACTTATTTGTTGTTTTTATGCAGATAAGACAAATGATGGCTAATGCCCAAAAAGAAATCGAGGAAAGGAAAAGGGCATTAAAAGCTATAAAGCAAGATGAAGTTGCACCAGCAAAACCTCTGTTGAAAGCACGAGATTCATTACCAACAGTAGGAAGCATGTATAATCAGGGTTTATTAAGTAAAACGGATTCTGACAAAGCACGAAAAATTGCTGCTTTACAAGCTCAAATTAGGAGTAAACTAAGTTCAGGACTGCTTGGTAGTGTCAGTGTTCCAGATAAACCAACTCCACTAATCTTGGATGAATCTGGTAGAACTGTAGATATAACAGGCAAAGAAGTGCAACTTACACAAGTAGTGCCAACATTAAAAGCTAATATTCGGGCCAAAAAACGTGAAGAATTCAAAGCTCAACTACAGGAATCAAAAGGTCCAGAAGAGATTCAAGATACACATTTTTTTGATACTAGAATAGGTGTTAAACCTGCAATAAGAGGCAAACGTACATTGAAATTTCATGAACCTGGAAAATTCCAACAGTTAGCAGAAAGAATCCGTATGAAAGCTCAGTTAGAAAAGTTGCAAAATGAAATCAGTCAAATTGCTAGAAAAACTGGTATAAGTTCTGCAACTAAATTAGCGCTTATAGCACCGAAAACGGAAGCTCTCAGTGAAGATGTGCCTAATGTAGAATGGTGGGATTCTGTTATATTAACAGGAGGATATTCAAATGAAGATGAACCCACAACTATTAAAAATTCTACAATTACAAATCTTGTAGAACATCCTACGCAAATGCGACCTCCGAGTAAGTATTACCTAATACACTCGAAAAACATTAGTTTTATATGTATTATGTAATGATTTAATGCACACGGTTTTGATTAATCACTTTTTTTTTTATTTAAGCTGATCCTTTGAAACCTATATATATGCCTGTATTTTTAACAAAAAAGGAGCGCAAGAAATTACGTAGACAAAACAGACGAGAAGCATGGAAAGAAGAACAGGAGAAAATTCGATTAGGTCTCGAACCTCCTCCAGAACCAAAATTGCGAATTTCGAATCTTATGCGAGTATTGGGTACAGAAGCCGTGCAAGATCCTACGAAAATAGAAGCTCATGTTCGACAACAAATGGCTAAGAGATTAAAAGCACATGAAGATGCTAATGCAGCTCGAAGACTTACTGCTGATCAACGGCGTGAAAAGAAAGCTAGAAAGCTTAAGGAGGACACCACACTTGGTGTACATGTAGCTGTTTACAGGTAAAATATATGGATAAGTAAATATTATGTTAAATATTTATATTACTGATATAATATATTTAATCAAAATTAATATTTTCATTCCAGAATACGAGATCTTCTAAATAACGCATCAAAGAAATTTAAAGTGGAAACAAATGCGAAACAGCTTTATCTCACAGGCTGTGTAATGCTTTTCCGAGACTGCAACGTTGTTGTCGTAGAAGGTGGAGCGAAACAGTTAAGTAAATATAGACGACTGATGATGCGCCGGATCAAATGGGAGGAAGATATCATAAAAGATAATGATGGAAACGATGTGCCGAATAAATGCGTTCTTGTATGGGAAGGTACTAGTAAACAACGTCATTTTGGAGAAATTAAATTTAAAGTTTGTCCAATAGAAAAAATGGCTCGAGAACACTTTAAAAAACACCAAGTTGAACATTATTGGGATTTAGCTTATAGCGGAGCAGTACTTGATAACACAGACGACGTTCATTCTTAGAAACAGGTTCTTTAATTTGAGCAATAAGTGTTAACATGCTGTGAGCGCATTCATAGATAATTTCAATACATTTTAAGTAAGTAATTACTATGGAAGCAAAGAATAGCAGAAATTGGAAAATGTAAACAATGGCACGTGGAGCAAAAATAAAAGTGCTCAAGGCCTCTCTAATGTCATGGTTTTATTTTTAAGTAGTTATAGAAACCCTGGATCCAAGATATAATGTTGAGTTTTTAACAATGCTTATAATTTTTATTATAAAAGCTTCATAGATTACGTCAGTATCGATATTCAATTTAAGATCACATTTTTTATTGATCATCAAATTCTTTCTGGTGATAAATGTTCCTACTTATTATTCAGATAAACCGATATAATAAATAAATAATAAACCGATAATATTTTCGTTCGTCCATTTAAAATCGATCTTTCCAAAGATAATATTACAAATTTATATTTAATACGTTAATGCAATGATTTATAAGCTTTTTATAATACTCTAAAACCATTAATAAGTTATGTTTATAATATAAAATACCAATTATTTGAACTATCTTTTATACAAGGTCCAGCCGAATAACATGCACAAACGGGCATAACGTGATCCCGTATGACAAAAATAAGAGAGATACATGAAACAAACTTTTATCACTCGCGATTTAATTTTCAAGAAAAACGCTTTACTAGCATTCAGTAAATATGACTTGATCGTGATCATGCCCGCTTGTATATACTCGACCGAACCCTACATGTTAATGAGAAACAATTAACATTTATCAAATTAATATGTTTAAATTCGATAGGAAATGTGATCCTGTCACTGAATTTCGGTTACTTTCAATATAATTGCCATCGACTTATCATCAAAAGTATACAAACGATTATTTGATTATCTGTATCGTGCAGTTTCTATTTCAGTTTATTTCCCCACGCGTGACATAAATAAGCACACGTGACGCGTAATTGCGCGGATTAACGCATCCAGATTGTAGGCGTACGTACTGACGCGCGTAGCCAATACAAATTAATCATTCGCCATGTCGTCTCCAAGAATCTTAATCTACGGTCAACGTTACGGTCAAGCCCGTGAGTGTCAATTAGCATATAGCGCAATGACACTGGGGACGCTAGACAAGGTGTATCGCTGTAAAAGGTACACGCAGCGTGTGTGTATACACGCACTGTACAAAACCGTGTGCACAAACGTACGAATGCACTTCGGAGCCTTGAAACTGTACACGTCCAATCGCGGCTACGGATAACATAGCCTATGAAAGGTGAACCTTGGTCTTGTTCATAATACCGGTCCGGCTGTGGACGACGATGCACGTTTATCGTGTACCCCTTCAAGCAAGAGCTATAACGCTGGATCAGCATACCTACATTGTTGCCACCCTGTATTCGCGTGATCCTTACTCTGGGCCCCACTCTTTGAGCTCGACTGGACGGGCTGAAGCTTTACTTTCGTTCGAGGATCGGTCTCAGTTCAGGTTTGCCGCTTCGTGTTCTTGCGCGCACATACCCGGCGCGGCTGTTGCGAAATTTTTACAAGGCAAATGAATTCTGTCGTTCATTAACACAGAGATCAGTTGCTGCCGTGCATAGGCGAGAGAGCTTTGGAAAAAAAAGAAAAAAAAGAAAACAGAAATAAAATGTCGATGTGCGTGAAACGAAGTCCGATCAACGGTATATTCGCCTTTCTGTCGCGGTGAGTGTTTCCGCTTTCTTTCATTTTACCGTGACTCTTGCGACATTTGAACTTCTAGCTAATTAGCACGTTTGACGTGGTTCAAGGTGCAAAAATGAATCTATGGGTTTTCGTTTATGTTTTAAGAATGATGTTGGGATCACTGATAAGTACGTACGTATGTATATCCTTAAAATCTTATCGTTGTACTCTATCGTTCCATTATCGTGAACTGGAATAATATATTCTAACGAAAGGGCAGGTACTGACAGAAATGTTAAAAATATTGATTAACAATGCATCGTGTATGTTATTCATCAACACGTAGACGTGACGATGTGAAAGCTTCGCTGTAACACGTGTGTTAACAATAGAAACACGTTGAGCTACCATCGCTCTATGTAGTGTCCTATTTTTCTAATAAAGTATACGTTCCTTTTTTTAAAAGAAAAGCATTACAAACAAGTGTTATGCCTCATACTTCTTACGTCATTTTAACAATTAGTCAACATTTTCATTATATTGCATTACCAAAAGGGTTGGTCACGTGCTTGTACTTATTTTTCATGTAAATTACCAACGTTTAAGAAACCGATTTTGCGATGAATGAAAACAATGTTTCAGTGATATTGAATAAACTTTTCGAAAGTTTCCCTTCCCATTTAATAATGTATAAACTTTTATTCTGAACGTACTACAGATCGATACTTGTAAATATTTTTACTAAGAAAGATTGTAAATGTATGTATGCGCCAGAAAATGTGTATTTTGTATAAAATACAATATGAAATGAACTTATTGGTGTGTCCAATGTATCAAAGGGCTAACATTTAATTACAAACACCGCGATACCTTCGGATTGAAACGGTTGAATATCTTTTGCAATCATTAAATAAAGATTCCGCCACGTGTATGTATGTAACGAAATATATTTACATCATTTGTTCTTAATCGTATACAATTAACTCCATATTGCATATCTATTTATGTTTATCATATAACAAGCAGAAATAGAAACCTTAAAATATTTGCTTAATAATTACAAAACGACATACTGTTTAGTTACGGTAAAAAGAAATTTGATATGCACGATTATATTATATTTTTCCTGAAGGAATGATGTATTTAAACAATTTCCGGAGAAAACAATATTAAGATTCATCTTTTTCGTACTGAAGACAATCATCTTAATTTGAAAGTTTAATTCTTCCTTATAAAAAAATATTTGACTCGATGTCAAATAAAGAAATAACCATTAACTCGTGGAGACATTAAAAAAGTCACGCGGCCTTATTAAAAATGCAGTTTTTAGTCTAAAATTAATATTATCAAAGGCGAAAGTTAAAACGTACACGTACGTAAAACTGCATCCTATTAGATGTATATTGAGAACGAGAGAGGATGAATCACTTTTAGAAATATATTTAGCAATAACAAATTGCGTTCCCATAAAATGGCCTCCATTAATTTAATCATGGGAGCAGAGAAGATTACGTAAGGAAATCACAAAAGAACCAGGAAGAAGCTTAAATGTCAAGCAGTGAGCCGTCGATTTCCCCTTAAGGTCGGACGAATTCGTTTTGTCCGTATATCGTGTCGACATCGCCGAAAAAAATAAGTAACCACCACTTAACAGAATCGCCTACGGGATAATAGGTGAAACGATGAATGAATTTAACTCGATAAAGCGGAACAACGAACAATGGCCCAAGCAGAATGGGGCGAAATGCCATCTTCAAGACAAGGTCTCCCGGGGTTCATTGCAGTTGTTGCAGTAAATGCTGAAACAAGTCACGCGATCGGTTTCGTATCAGTAGACTGAATTTTTTGCTAATGAGGAAAGGCTAATCCATCGAGAAATTATGCAAATTCTTCTTTTAGACACGCTCCCTGCGCGTATCGCGTGAAAAGTTAGCTAATTTCGTCTTTTTGCGTACCCTCTTTTCATTTACAATGCATGTGTGTACAATGTATGTAGATACAATTAAACTGTTACACGTGAAACGACGGATTCACAATAACATGATGAAAATGGAGTTTTATTAATTAAAATGAGCTTCAGCAGATTTAACATGTTTCTGCCAACGAACTTCAATTATCTCTCGATCTCTTCCTCATTAGCGATACTGCGAATTCTGCTGCTATGTATACCTTAGGTTAAATCTTTTAAATAAAATCGTTCGTGAACGTTAATATTGTTCTTTAACCGATCAGTTGAAATAGTAAACTTGTAGCTTCGTTTTACCGTATATCAATCCTCGCTTATCAATGATTTTAATTCTTAAAACAGAAAACATAGTTCGTCGCCGTCATTTCAATATGTATTCAACGACCTAATATTAAGAACGACGAGAACTAATAATCCGAATGCGCCCAACCCTATAATTGTGTTCTTAATGGTTGATCTTATCGCGTCATTGTCAAGTTAGGTAATAAGGCAAACATTGAATTTACATGACAATCATTAGGTAACGTCAAGGTATACTACCGTACAATAAAAGTTACAGACGATTTCTCACGGGTCCACCTCAAGTGGAAGGTATAATGTTATTATGGTGTTTTCAACACCTTCTGTATTCTCACATGTTAATTCTCAAGGGTTTCTAACCATCATAGAATTTCCACCATTTTTCTCGCCTAATTAAGTATTTTATTATTCCCTAAAAATTATAATGATTTTATGCTTTTTGGCAAGAGATAAAAAATGCTCGAATTATAATCCGTTAAGTTTCAATCATTATTCGATCAATATGTGTACGTTATAATCTATCGTTTTAATAAGATAGTTTAAGGAAAGTTATAATTTTTACGATGATTCGGTTTCAAACATTCAATGGTATCTGTGATGACCTTATAGAGATCATAAAGTGCCGCAAGATACTTACCACAGCTACAAACACATTACATATAATAACTAATGCACCATTCCGTTCTCACGATATTAACGATAAATGTATTTCGTTCAAGCATGTTATTTGCAACCATTATTACCAGTGATCGTTGAATCCTTTTCTTACAAGATTACTACCGAAGGTGCTAAGATTGCTACGAGAATCCAGGTTTGCAATTGAGCACGTGTTCTCTCTGTTCTCGCTGATCTATTCCTTCCAATGACCTATCGATACCATCGAACACACGTACATGCGTATTTCATTCAATAACATTTCGTCGCCCCCTCAAGATCAAATCTCAAAAATCTCAAGAACAAGCTTATATTTTCTATCTCCAGATTCCCATTCGCAGATTCCTTACCATACTCGTGCTCGTCGACAGCACGATCCTGCCTTCGAACATGTTGCTGGATCTGGGTAGGCGTACGAACATCTCAATGGAGAAGTACGAACAGGCCGAGCAGGCGATCCTGAACTCGCACACGCATCTGAATTACGGTTCCCCGTCGTGGTTCCTCGGCGCGTCCCACGAAATGACCGGGAACGCTCAGAATCTCTCGCGGAAGGCTCTGCGGATCGAGACAATGGCCGTGATGCTGGTTGAGGCATTGAACATGTCATCGAAAGAAGCGTCCTCCGTGTTACCATCGGTGGCTGCCATCAACTGTCCCGGCTCGCCTACGTTCTTGCAAGTGATGGGCAGCTGTAAGAAGATCGATCCACGATACAGAACCCATAGCGGGATGTGCAATAATGCCCTGCATCCGACCTGGGGTGCCGCTCTCGAGGCTTACGTGCGATTTCTGCCAGCCGAGTACGACGACGGTGTCTCTTTGCCGCGTACAGATTTACCCAGCTCGAGAGACGTTTCTCTGAGGGTGCACTCGGGCGGCTCGGATCTCAAACACCCGTACATAATGGCGCTCACCGCGTTGTTCGGCCAATTCCTCGTTCACGATCTCGCGCACACACCGAAAATGGTACTGCCCGATGGAGCGAAACTGAAGTGTTGCGACGTGGATTACGAACACTTCCATCCGGAGTGCTTCCCGATCCGAGCCGATAACGCTATCGGTTGCATGGAGTACTCCAGGTCGGCGCCGCACCCAGGAAATTCGTTACAGGTATGTAATGGAAATATGTATATACGTGTGTATGCATGGCGTGTGAATCGAGTCGCGTTCGTAAGAATTCTTAGTACGAAGCTACGTACTAACTTTTCTCGAAGCGATGAGTAAATTTAGACTTGAAGACCTCGGTGTAAAAATTGGTGATCTCTAAACTGCAGATCTTTATGCAAATTTGAATACTTGCTCGCTTGAAATATTTTGTATATTACGGTTTACACACCATTCTATTTTCCATATTTGAATTTTGCTATAAATGCATAAAAATTCGTAATCTAGTAATCTCTTCTCTTAGTCATCCTTAAATTAGAGCTTATCTTAAAATTAGAAGAAGCTCAATTGTTTGTTAAATTTTGCAATCCCGTCGTTTAAGGGGATGATTGATAACTACGCTAAAGTTTTCAATTATCGAAACTAACCACGAATCGTAATATTTCTAGTAGGTTGACATTTTACAGCGTTGCCCCGTATCGAATTTTAAAGTTACCTCACATTTATGTTACACCAAACTACATAGTGCTTTTCCTGATATTAGTAGGATACGTTCGTTAGTCCTTTACAGGTCAACAAAAAGCATTAAAGTGTTTTTCGATGTAGGGGTGCAAATTGGGTCCCCGGCAGCAGATCAACCAGGCGTCCTCGTACTTAGATCTCTCCCCCCTTTATGGGAGTTCCGAAGACGTAGCGAAAGCTCTGCGATCCGGAAAGGGCGGTTTGCTTAATACGCAAAGGAAGAACTTGCCTATGCCGTCGCCGAAGTACGAAAGTTGCAGAAGCGCGAACAAAGCTTTCCCGTGTTTTCTTAGCGGGGACTCGAGGGTAAACGAGAACCCTGGCCTCACTCTAATGCACGTACTTTTTCTGCGCGAACATAACCGTGTCGCTACAGTTCTGGGACAACTGAATCCTCACTGGGACGACGAGAGACTCTACCAGGAAGCAAGAAGGATCGTTATCGCGGAAACGGAGCATATAACTTATAATGAGTTTCTGCCCGTTGTTCTCGGCGAAACAACTCTCGACAAGTACGTGTTCTCTCTTTCACTTCGTAATTAATTTAACGGATTAACAGGTTTCCCTCGAGTTCGACAGATTAAACCGCGAAATTTTTATTCGGCCTTTATTAGCAATTTATTTTTCTAATTACAAATATTTTGGTCAGGGAAAACTTATATTATCTGTAAATACGGTAAGACTGATTTCGAGCTTACAAAAATGAAGTTAAATTGTTTTAAAATCGATCAAAAATGAAAACATAGAAATACATGTGAATGAATAAAAAAACGATGTAGCTTGACCATTTGATCGATTTTATGGATCACTGTAAGTACGTACACGTAATAAGATTACATCGTTTTATGGTACATTTAAAGATACCAGTTACGCTTAACGCACCGTGGCTACTTTCGAGGCTACAATACTCGAACGGATGCGACACTTTCGAACGCTGCCGCGTCTGCTGGACTCTTCTTCATTGCCACGTTGACCCCAAAAACCCTCGACCTAGTTGACTCGCGATCGGCGTTAAAGTCTGGAGAAAGGTCCTTACTATCGGCCTTCTACGCTCCTCAAGAGTTCTATGAAGCTGGTGCTATTGATCGCTTGATCGTAGGCGCTACAGGTCAGTTGAAATTACACGTGAATACATTGGGTTGAATCATGAGTAATTGTTGTCCTTTTACATCAACTTTCAGACACCTTCCAAAAAGTTACAATATAGCTTAATCTATGATGAAACGTATCTTTCGCTATTAAACGCAACTGTTTCTTACCTAAAAAAAGAAGTAGCTTCTTGATTGGAAGAAAAGGAAGAAAACATTTCTATTAGAAGTGTCCTGTAGAAATGAATTTTTCGCTGCATATTCGAATACTACTTTTGCATTGATAATACCCACACATCTTCTTTTTGTAATAGTCACTTAACATTATTATCATTCTACAACTCTCATAATATGTACTAGATTGCAGTTCATTTGAAATTTCCAAAATAGTTCATAGTCAGCTACTTGCGCCTGCATTTACTTATGATACAACTCAATAATTTCAATAAAACGCTTCCTTACCTTTTTATGAGATTTATCCATTGCAAAGCATAGAACGGCTAATAGTGTTTGGCATAATATCGCAGGAAACGATTAATCTTTTATAGATATCTTCTGTTTCATAAGATCAATTATAATTATAATTTCATTGAATATCAATTATACGTTGCAAAATCTCGATGATATGATGCTAAGTTTTATGGACTGATGAAGATATCTTTTAATGAATTAATAGAATTGATAATTATACAGACAGCATCAAGCTACCGTTAAGCTATCTCACTTATTAATCACAGATTTGTTGCAAGCTTGTCTAATTTTTTATGCGTTTTAAAAGTTTTTTTCTATTAATAACATTTAAGTAATTTTTTATTTAATTACAAGTTTAATAGAAGTAATGTTTAACATTCTGAAAATTGAGTTACAGTAAATGAAGCTTATATTTCTCTCATTAACCTAAATGAAAAAAGATATTTGCGATTAATGTAGCATAAAATGCCGTTAGTCCAAGTAAATTATTTGACTGACAACTTTATTTCTTGTTCGACTCGTATGTGAAACGTTGCTTTAAATGGCAAAGTTTTTAACGCAACCTTTTGAAGCGTGTAACAGCTATAGAACGTAATAGACTACATTGCGTGAGCTACTCGGATCTTTCGATTCGTAGATCGATAGGTAATTTTAGAGGCATACAATAACATTTCTTTGGGATGATTCACTATGCAAAAGCCGAGATAGGGAATGATTATTGCTCATTTTATCATTTTTGCATACAAAGCAATTTCATTTAAACGACCGGTTAGAGAATAACGTAATAGCAAATAAACAAATAAATTGAAATTGAATAACATGTTTTAATTGTTGATAAATATATTTTATTAAATCTCCTGAATTCTTAAAGACAAATAGCTTTTCATTAAACTAAAATTCGGATACATAAACATCATATCATATGTAATTTACAAAATGATAATTAAAGTTGCGCGCGAAGTACAATTAATAGATAGAAAATTTACGTAGTTTCGTTTTAACAATAAAATTTCATTTCGTTTACCCAGCTAATAATTTTTATATTGTATCTACATATTTGAAACATCATGAGAAGAGCGCAATTATAAGTATTCGAAGGAGAAAGTGTATAGTTAAAAGCACGAGTAGAGTTTAGATGATATTTTTTTTAAATATTACTACGATCTGCCAACACATTGCCCCATGAGAACTTGGTTTTAATGACGATAGGATGCAAGATTTAATTTCCGCGACAGCGGGACATTCTAGGAAGCCTTTGCCGCCGGGGCTGAATGAAATCCTTTTGGAACGGTACTTCCACGATGGAAAAAGCAACGACATCGCCGTGGATTATGCCGCACAAGTCATACAACAAGGAAGGGATCACGGTTTACCACCTTATGTCAAATGGCGATCATTTTGCAATTTATCGCCCATCACCAATTTTGAAGATCTTAGAGGAGCGATGACCAAAGATACCATAGAAAGACTTCGGAAGGTTTATAAGTATGAAAATATGTATGACTGTACAAATATAATAAAATTAAATGTAATAATAGGTAATTGGTATTTATAGCACAAAACGTTATTGGTCTTTAATGTGGATTATTCGTTATTGATCTGAAATTAAGATATTTAGAAGTTATTTATTATAAAAATGTTAACCAGAGATATTTATATTGAGAAATCACGGACGTTATGAAAATTATTCAATGTTTCCATCTCGCAATTAAACATTTCAGTTTGTAATTTATAATTTATAATATTTATGCTGTTTATATTGGTTTCAATTCACAGAAACGTACGTGATGTAGATTTAGTAACGGGGTTACTTTCGGAAGCACCTTTACCTGATACAGTTTTGGGACCGATGTTTCTGTGTTTATTAGGCCGTACTTTTCGAAACATTCGTTTTGGTAAGCAATTTTCCTTTAACGATGAAAATAAATACAGTTATATCTTATCAGATGTATTATTAAGTTTACAATATAATCAATATGATATTTTACATATTATCCAGGTGATAGATATTGGTATGAAAATGCAAATAACCCAGGATCATTTACATTAAATCAATTAGAAGAAATTCGAAAAATAACAATGGCACAAATATTATGTTATAATGGTGAACGATTGAGTTGGATGCAGCCTAGAGCATTTCTTCTAAAAGATCGTTTTTTGTGCGTTCTTTCTTTTCTTTGTATAGAATTTAAACATGATAAATAATAATTATTTATCATAAACTAAACATAAATAATAAACAATTTAAATTTTCAGAAACGAGATGATAAACTGTACCATACACACAAACGGATCGCCAAATCTTTCGCTTTGGAAAGAAAAGAATAATTCATAACTACTTATTTTATTATTTGTCATTGTACATAACAAATACTATTTTTATTAATAGAAAATATTAGGGTTTATGTCAATCAACATTGTTCCTCCTCATAAAAAACTTAAAACTATTATAATCATAAGATATATCACATTAAACAGGCCACATATTTTGTTCTTTTTTTGTTAAAACATTAAATCGCAGTCTTTTGCAATGAACAAATTTACTAAGTTAAAAATTACTAAATATAACTGTAAATCGCTTTCGTTAATGTTTAAGAACGACTTGATCAATAATAATTATCTCAATTTGTCTTCTTATAGGAAAATAAAACACATTCTTTTTTTCTATGTTTATGTTTAATATTTTTTATGGTAATATCTGTAACAATGACAATTACATTTAAAACACTGTATCGTTTTAACAGTATATAGATACTCCAATCTTTTTTTGTATAAATAATTGACATTAAATAACTGAGATGATAAAATTATATAAATATAAAGATGCAAAGTTATTCGTGGATAAATATTTTATACGTTGGATTATACGTGTCATACATGATGTCAAATAATGAAATTACATTTATTTATGAAACTAACCTTTTCTACCTATCATCGTTAAAATAGAACTAGCTTGAGCAGATAAATATTTTATGCATTTGAGCATATATTTAATAGATGTTCAACAACTTTATTGTACTGTAATTATAAATTTTGTATGTATTGTGTTATGTTATATTAATACTACTAGCTTATTACATCATTTTTTAAACTCCGGAAACAATGAATCATATTATCTTTAATGCACAATCCTAGTTGTTGAACAACTATACGTTTTGTTTTTCATTACAAAATAATTACAGATATTATTTGTATTATAATAACATTTCATTAAAATTACTATGTGTACAATTTATTATGTTAGTTTGATTTTAATTTTTTTTATATCATGTTTGATTAATGATTACATTATCCATACTGTAGTAGAATATTCGGGATAATTCTCGAGTAACGAAGAACAGGAAGGCCATGCAATACGTGGATTCGTGTATTCACTAAGAACTAAATTCTGATTGGTCAAATGATATTTCATAGATCAGTAGATAGAGTGGAAGGTTTCCTACTGCGCGCATGCTGTGCGCGTTGCTAGTCTCTGTGAAGGTTGCATCACTACACGTGAAATTGGGGTATTCGCGTCTCTTGTTAAGTTTTTCATAAATTAGAACAATAAAACTTATAAAATCAAAATGCTGACCGCTGCAAGATTGTTAACTCGTAGCTGTAGCAATATAACCTGCGACATTACCAGAAAACAACAGTTCAGCACAATTCTCAAAAATGTAAGTTTCGATGGCGATTCACGACACGCCGTTTAGTTTCATTTGCCGAACGTTTTTTTGTCATATTCAGTTTCTACAATGTTAAATCAATTTTTCATATAGTATATGATCTTATAATTGTACATGCATCTTCATAAATAAAATTTGTACTTAATTTTTTTTTATTAACATTATAAATAATAATCATTGGCAATTTCATAGCCGGCACGTGATCAGTTTCCAATTTAGTTTTTAAGTATATTTATTTTATTTCGTAAAAATTTATAACTGTATTTATAATTATTAGCAGTATATAGATACATATTAAATGCTTTTGAAATAAATATTTACTATTTTGTATCATATTAATATGTATTTAGAATTTTTAAGTATAACATTTAAAACAAATAAATTTAAATGTTTTTCAGGCCGCAGCCCCTGCATTTAATGTACCTCAACAATTTACAAATTTGCACCAATATCGACACAAGTAAATAAAAATTATATTAAGTTATAGTTGTTTTGAATAATTTAATATTTATTGTTATATATAATGTAGTATTAATTTTGTTTTTTAAAAATGATCAGTGAAATTATATTATTTATATATTTAGATCTGAAGGAGTGAAAGGTGCAGTTGTTGGCATTGACCTTGGAACAACATTTTCATGTGTAGCAGTTATGGAAGGAAAACAAGCCAAAGTTATAGAAAATTCAGAAGGATCACGAACCACTCCATCATATGTAGCATTTTCCAAAGGTTAGACTGTTGCTTTATTATACAGTTACAGCATTTGATCTTTGTTTTTTTTTCACCAAATATTATGAATTTAAGAATTAAATTATTTTAAAGATCTATATGTAATGAATATGCAAGGATGCAGGTTCAAAAAGAATCATTTCTATAATAATTCATTGTCAAAAAAATTAGCTTTAAGAATTGCTTAACCCTTTTGCTACGGACAGTGACTGTAGTCACTCCGTGAAGTTTCACGAACAGAGTATTATTGCATTATGGGATAATTTTTAAACCCTTTCATTTCTACGGCCGATTACAGTTATGCTCTGCGGGAGTACCGCGCCATAGAATTCGTCCGTAGCGAAAGGGTTAAGTGATTAAAGTTCAAATATTAGGCTGTGTAAGACTTCGGAATATACTTGATTAGTAATATTGCTATGAAGTTTTTGTAGCAGTAACAGATTGAGGAGTTAATCAACTTTCAGATGGAGAACGTTTAGTTGGTATGCCAGCTAAACGTCAAGCAGTCACAAATCCAGGAAACACATTCTATGCTACAAAACGACTAATTGGACGAAAATTTGATGATCCTGAAGTAAAAAAGGATATGTATGTATAGCACATACTTTATATATTCATGAATAATGTATTTTTTATAACAGCCATAATTTTAGGAAAACTGTTTCTTATAAAATTGTTCGAGCTTCTAATGGAGATGCATGGGTACAAGCAGGAGATAGTAAAATGTATTCTCCTAGTCAGATTGGTGCTTTCGTACTCATGAAAATGAAAGAAACAGCAGAATCATACTTAAGTACACCAGTAAAAAATGCTGTAATTACTGTACCTGCATATTTCAATGATTCACAAAGACAAGCTACCAAGGATGCTGGTCAAATTGCTGGTCTTAATGTACTTAGAGTAATTAATGAACCAACAGCAGCTGCTCTTGCATATGGCATGGACAAAACTGAAGATAAAATGTAAGAATTTGGGTATATTTTATGTAAATGCATCAATAGAATATATTAAAACAAGAGTGATGTCATTATTTTTCGTCTCTTAGGTACATTGTATCATACATGCTGAAATTATTTACTGACTAATTAATTATATTTACCTTCATTGCAGTTGATTTAAAAAAAATGTTACATGTATAATAATGTGTGTTTTTAGTATTGCAGTGTATGATTTAGGTGGTGGTACTTTTGATATCTCAATTTTGGAAATTCAAAAAGGAGTCTTTGAAGTTAAATCTACAAATGGAGATACCTTCTTAGGAGGTGAAGATTTTGATAATGCAGTGGTTAACTATCTTGTATCAGAATTTAAAAAGGATGTATGTATATTAAAATAATATTTTTATTTTTAACACATTTCGCGACCGGCAGATTTTTTACGTTTCTAACACTGAGTACCGGTGTGTAACCCGTGTGTTTGCCATTATCAAAGGGCACCAGCTTTTATAAAAACAAAAAACTTGCTAATATCTCTGTAACTTATTGCTACTTAAACAGAACACACGCCATATTGGCGTTCGTTCGATAGCTTTGATCACGGCACCAACGTGGTACCCACCGGCATATGCCCGATAGTTTTCGCATGGCATCAACGTAGTGCCAGCGGACCGCATACTGTTAATGAAAAATGAGTATTCCAATATTATTCTTTGCAGCAAGGTATTGATGTAGCTAAGGATGCAATGGCTATGCAACGATTGAAAGAAGCAGCTGAAAAGGCAAAGATTGAACTATCTAATTCTTTGCAAACTGACATAAATTTACCTTATTTAACTATGGATTCCAGTGGACCAAAACATTTAAACCTTAAACTTTCAAGAAGTAAATTTGAAAGTCTTGTTTCTGATTTAATAAAACGTACTATTCAGCCTTGTCAAAAGGCACTTTCTGATGCGGAGGTAGCAAAGTCTGACATTGGAGAAGTACTATTGGTTGGTGGTATGACAAGAGTGCCTAAAGTTCAACAAACTGTGCAAGATATTTTTGGTCGTCAACCATCAAAAGCTGTAAATCCTGATGAAGCTGTAGCAGTTGGTGCTGCAGTTCAAGGTGGTGTACTTGCAGGAGATGTAACTGATGTCCTTCTCTTGGATGTTACTCCTTTATCGCTTGGTAAATAATTTTTTCTCCATGTATTTAATTGAATGTATGTTTAGACTATGATGCTTGTAAAAACTAATCTTCTCTCTGATCAAAGTGAAGAACTAGATTTACTGAGTTAATAAAGTGAATCAGATAACTATTTGCTTTGTTAAGTACATTTAAAACACTACTCGAATTTAATGTTTGTATTTTTTAGGTATTGAAACATTGGGCGGTGTCTTTACCCGGTTAATTTCTCGAAATACAACTATTCCTACTAAGAAAAGTCAAGTATTCTCTACAGCTGCTGATGGTCAAACTCAAGTAGAAATTAAAGTACATCAAGGTGAAAGAGAAATGGCTTCTGATAACAAACTTTTAGGACAATTTACTCTTGTTGGAATTCCACCTGCACCTAGAGGAGTACCACAAATAGAAGTTACATTTGATATTGATGCTAATGGCATTGTACATGTATCTGCTAGGGATAAGGGGACTGGAAAAGAACAACAAAGTATGTAAATTCATATATTAATTCGGAGTTTATTTGTATTGTGTATACTCGATACCAGTTTAATAATGGGTAACGAATTTTGCGGCTTAATCTAATCTTTTATCGTTACTCACAGTTGTTATACAGTCAAGTGGTGGTCTTAGTAAAGATGAAATTGAAAATATGGTGAGAAATGCTGAACAGTATGCCCTACAAGATAAAGTAAAGAAAGAACGAGTTGAAGCGGTGAATCAAGCTGAAGGTATTATTCATGATACAGAATCTAAATTAGAGGAATTCAAAGCACAGTTACCACAAGCCGAAGTAAGATTATATGTGTATTGTACTATCTAAGTTAAAATAATCCTATCTAGCATTTTGAAATATTCGAGAAAATTGAAATTTAGTTACTTTAAATGGATAACATCAATTGAAAAACGAAACAAATGAATTGGTTTCTTTTTAAACCTCTACAAAGTTCTGAGAGTTTTATAACATTACGGAAAAGTGTAGAATTTTCAATATTTCAACGTATCTCAAAGAATAAAAAAGAAATGCTAAATGAATATTTTAACTTAAGAGAATATTTTAACTGGAATATGTTTTATTCGTTTATTTAATATTTATTACAGTGTGACAAACTCAGAGAACTGGTTGGAAAAATGCGAGAAACATTAGCTAAGAAAGATGATCTAGAACCAGAAGAAATTAAGAGACAAACAAATGAATTGCAACAAGCAAGCTTGAAATTGTTTGAAATGGCATATAAGAAGGTGTGTAATATATTGAATTATTGGAGTAAAAAAAAGTTACACATTTTAATACAAATATTTATTCTGAAACTTATTTAACTGTATATAGATGGCTGCTGAACGAGAAGGACAAAGCCAAAGCCAAAGTCAACAACAACAGCAACAGCAACAAGAAGACGGACCTGAAAAGAAGGAAGAAAAGAATTAATGGACATTCAGATAACATTCAGACAAAAAAATTAATTGTGCAAACACAGCTGTAGGAGCGCCAATCATCTTGCATGCTCAAAATAAATGCATCGTAACTTGCAAAAAAGAAATAACAAAATAAATAATGTAATTTTTACATTTTTATTTTTAAAATTGTGTAAATCAGCACAGTAAATTTAAATTTGAATTTAAGGAACAAAATATTTAAAGAAAGCAGCTTTGATTAAATGTTTGCAATGTTTTTCTAGTTTTTATGATTGCATAAAGACATTTCGAAAAAGTTTTTTAAAATTTTCCAAAACCTTTTTTGTTTTAATCCGTACTAGTGAACTGTTTAAAAAGTTGAATATGTAAATGTAAACTTTCGCAAGAAAATACTATACATAGTATGTTATTTATTATGCACTCGATTATAATTTTGTAAAAGCAAGTAAAATTGTAAACTCTGTATATAACTACTTGCATTAACACATTTGTTGCTATCAGATTTTGTATCATTATGTACAACAAATGTTTAATTTTCATTAACAAACTTGGCCATATGAAAACACTAATGAAAATTGGTAGCTCAACAGTTAGCAGAAATGCGATTACAAAACTTCGTTAATTCAGTGTGAGTGTGGAAGGATACAAGTACGAGAGAATGCGATGAATGCTCGATGCAAAACCAACTTTCTCTAGGAAGTACGCGATGTGTAGAATATTTTAGGTGATATTGTATTATGATTTAACCACGTTATTAAAATTTTTTATTCCAAACACTGAACTCTAGGACATATTTTCAATGTTTTCGTTGTGTTATCTAATAAATTTATTAAAAGTAATATACCTGTAAATATATATAAAATATCCTATTATAAAATACAAACTAATAATCATGAAAAATGCAGTAAAAGCATACTTATCCGAATACAACGAACAAAAAAATATATAGGATAACGAAATTTAACAATTAGCACTTTTGTTTTGCTTTAAGTATGAATAAAAAGGTATTTTACACATAAACAATGTATTTTACGTTAATATAGTCATGTTATACGAGTTTTGTAAATTATATATACTTTGGTGTTAGTGAAAGAAGGTTTATTGAACAATGTTACAGAAATGACTACCGTTTCTTCAGAATCGAATTTCAATCCGCATGTGCATAATTCGTCCAATGAAAGTAGTAAGTGATTGCCGGATATGAAATTGAATTCTTAGTGCTCATGATCAGTGACGTCATAGCACAATTAAAATCAAGGTTAAACAATAACTCTTGAGAACAAAAATTATAATTTTAATTTTAGGAATACATGGGATCAAAAGTTATATCGTTGGCTAAGTACAGGATACGCAGTCCATGGTGGCAATGTTCCCAAAAACAAAGCTAGGCAGAAATTTCTCAAAAATTATGCGGAATTTGGTTTAGTAGTTAAATTCTGTACATTTTGGTACATTCAGCCCGGAGGCCAGTCTGTCCACAGCGCGTATATGCATCTCAGGGCCCTCCGTTGACGCGGAGCTTGTTCCATTGAAAGGTTATAGCCAGGCTGGACTCGGGCTTTTTTAGTTCGGATAATGCGCGTATGAGTTGTGGAAGTGGTGGGTTTAGGGAATTCGGTGAGCAGGCGCGTGTGGGGTTCTATGGGTGTGGAGGTTAAGATCACGTTTCAGGGTAATCGGTTTTGTCAGTGGCAGGTTCCGGGGATCAGGGGTAATATTATAAGGGTGAAGGGTTTTGTGGGTGCGCGTTCCGGCGATCACGGTAATATTGAAGGGGTGAGGGGTTTTTAGGGTATTCGGGTCGTGGGCACTGGGGTAAAAGTACAGGGGTTGGGGGTGCTGAGATGGGGGGCAGGGTGGGTGGGTCTCGAAGCGCAGTCACCTCCTCGTGGTGAGACCTGGTAATTGGTGTTGGTTTTCCATTGAGTAATCAGTTAATATTTAATGAAACTTCGAATCCACTGGACATTTAATAAATTCTAATTAAAGGTAGGTATCGTAACCCCAAGATACGGTCTATAAGCTGAGATGTAGGTTAAAATATAGATCGATTATACAGGAAAATACAAATATTCTATTACAGTTCACATATGTATAACAGAGTAAAATGTTATTAATTCTATAAAACTCATTTGTCATTTTCAACGCAGTGAAATATTAAACTGCTTATAACGTTCTGTTGATAGTTTTCAATTGGCCTTTTTGAGCTTGTTAAACATTAACCAACCAAAAATATACCATACCTAATATACATATTATAGTTGTGCAGAGTTTGCAAGAAGTAATTTTTAAATAATCAGTAGCACACTTAGATTACTATGGTGTTTAATAATCATGATCATATTATGAGCAAGTAATAATAATGCGATTAATTATATAATAGAAGTTTAAGCTTGTAATAAACTTATTTTTATAACAAAATAGTCCATAACAATTTATTTATCGCAGAAACGATATATTGTAGCATTGTTCCTAATGATTGCAATTATTTAATAAACCATTCATGACGGTTACGAAACGAAATCACGCAAGCGAAATTCGTGCAAAGATTTACAGATTCATTACAAACTATTAATTTATGCATATTTGTTAAATAACAAATAATGTATGAACCACATTGTTAATGAAGTAATTGTTAAAGGATTAAATGAACAATTATTAGTTAAAAGTTAGGAGGTAAAGTAAGTTATATGTTATAATTAATTTCTATCAATATTCGATTAGGTTTTAATGAATGAAGGAATAAGTTTCGTAGAATATTTTTCATTTGCTATTAGAAGTTTAATGAGATATTAAAAAATCTTACATTAAGCATTGAAAATAGTTACGAAATGTTTAAAAATCATGGAAACATAAATAATTTAGTGGCACTTCGTTGAGCACAAAAAGAATTTAGGAATAACTGCTTTGTGTTAAAAATTGACTATATTTGCAAACTAATAATTAATTTATCAATGCCGGTCACTAGATACTGTAATAATTAATTGCACGAACAATTAAAATTTAATAAATTATTCGCGTGTTTAAAGATATCATAAATTTACGATTCTAAAACATCGTTGACTATTAAAAGAACATGTTCTGTATAATATTCTCGGTATTTATTATTAATATTTTTATAAAATATAATAAATTTTATATAGACTATTGCAAATACTATCGAAATGTTTAAAAACCATGAAGAATTTAGTTGCAGTTCATTAAGTACGAAGAAATTTAAGAATAACTCTATTTAACATAAAATAGCGCTATATTCGCATAGTAAAGGATAATTAAACAATAAAAAACAACGGGTGCAGTAATAATTTATTGCGTAAACAATTAAAATTTGGTAAATTATTATTAATATAGCAAAATAAATGTTTATATTCATGATCATATTTCATTCAGTGGTGATCAAGGCTATGCCACGGAGCATGCACTATTGCGCATATCGGTCAACTGCGCAACTCGAGGATGATCTACTGCTCATTCATTGGTAACACGTTAGTCGTCGTCTGACCTTCCTACAGACGACGTCTCTGTGTCGGTTGTGTTTCCGAACACATGTTGACATATCGAGCCGTGACGTCACGGGTACGCGCGTACTCTCGCGACCTTTTCTTAATGCGTTACCGCATATTATTACCCGAGTTCACTGTCGACTATTGCGATTCTTCGCACGTATTTTCTTCCGACTATCGCGAGTTATCGCGACCTTTTTCTATCGATCGTTACCATCTCTCGCGCCTCTTTTCTTCTGACTATCGCGAGTTTTCACGACCTTTTTCTATCGATCGTTACCATCTCTCGCGTGTCTTTTCTTCTGACTATCGCGAGTTTTCGCGAGCATTTTTGATCGATCATTACGATCTTTTGGGTAGCTTTTCTTCTGACTATCGCGAGTTTTCGCGAGCATTTTCGATCGATCGTTGCGACTTCGTCAGCAACAATGATAACCGATTAGCCGTACAGTGCCACTGTATATCTCGCGATTTTAACATTAGATTGTAGTGTTGCGAACATTAAATCGCGTTATTGGAAATTGGTTCTTTAATCTATAACGCGAATACTATTTGAGGGGATTAGTGTTAGGTTAGTAGTTCGCGTTAGGGGGTTAAGGGTAGGGGGGTTTTCTAACAGTTAGGGGGTTTTGGGTAAGGGGTAATCGGGGCACGTCGGTTATGGGTGGTGGGTGGCGAAGGGGTCGCTCGTGGGTTATCCGTCCGTGGGGTATATGTGGTGCGGTGGTTTGTGGGTGGGAAGGTGCGGGGGTAGGGGGGGAACTAGCACAAGGATCTGGCACCGTCGGTCTCATAGGGCCCTCCGGCTGACACCGGAGCTTATGTGTACCTATGTACGGTCATCTGCCTTGTGGTAGTTCAGGGGTGTTTGGGCGGGTGGGTTTCGCGAGGGGTAGGGAGTTGGGTCGCGGCGCGGGGGTAGGGGGTACGGTGGGGAAGTAGCACAAGGATCTGGGGCCGTCGGTCTCATGGGGCCCTCCGGCTAACACCGGAGCTTATGTTACCTATGTACGGACATCTGCCTTGTGGTATTTCAGGGGTATATTTGGGGGGTTCGGGAGTCGTAGTTGGGGGGAACGGGTTGGGAGAACTAGCACAGGGATCTGGCACCGTCGGTCTCATGGGGCCCTCCGGCTCACACCGGAGCTTATGTGTACCTATGTACGGTCATCTGCCCTGTGGTAGTTCTGTTTTCCGTGAGGGTGGATTAGATGGCGGGGGTTGGGAGGGTCGCGAGTTAGGCGGTGGGGTTTTTAGAATCGGTGTAGGTTATGGGTGGTTTTTTGGGGCTATGGGGTATAGATTAGCGTTAGGGGGTTTTGGGGTACGCGTTAAGGGTTAAGGGAAAGGGGTGGAAAGTACAAATAGTATTCGCTTGTAGTTTATGTTTAAAACAAACTTTGGTAAATTTATACCAAGTGAATCATAATACGAGATATTTATGGCATTGTATGGCTACTCGGAAATCGTTTGCTCTTTGTTTTTCGTTGCATATTGCAAAAAGTCTTAACTGGCAGTTCGCGAACTCGTTGGTTTTAGTGTTGGGTTTTTGAAGGCGCCTTCATATTGTTGTATTCTATTTCATTGTATTGTTGAGTGTGTTTTCGGCGGGTCTTTAACAAGGAGAATCTCAGTATAAATCCTCTCATAATGTGTTGAAATTTGGTAGGCTTATAGGTGTATGTGTACAGTAATTGTAACCGAAAGTATAGCCGTAGATGAGCAGCCATTCGTAAAAAAGTGAATGCAAAAGTTGTGGAACCCACTTATTTGGGTATATTTAAGTAACAAAGACTCGTAATAGTTTTTCTCTGGTTCAAATCTCGTCATACTTTTTTCATAAATATTTTTTAGTTAACCATAAGTTAACATATGTAATATAATTTATTACAGTTTAACATATGTATAATAATTGTTAACTAAAAAAGAATTTATGACAAGTGACATGATTTGAATCAGAGACAAAGTATTACGTGTTTTTATTACTTAAATACTCCCGAACAAGCAGTTATCTCAAATTTTACACTCATTTTTCTTGAGAATGATTGCCCATCTGCAGTTATAATTCTGATTGCAATTATTGTGCGCTGCAAGCCTACCAAATCAGAGAGGATAAGCCCTGAGATTCCCCTTGTAAGCGTAGTCACCTCCTCGTGGTGAGACCTGGTAATTGGTATCGTTTTCTAAAATATAAATCTCTAGAAAACGATACCAAGCTAAGAACTACGCATACCTGTAGTCCAGTCTATTTGATTAAAACATGCAAATCATAGACTGGTCTACAGGTAAGAATTTTGTGGCACTCTAAGAACTATATCACATAATACACTATCTTTATAATGTCTCTCTCTTACAGTGACGAAATAAAAATCTTTTGATAACTTTATCAACCATGGAAGCTGGATTAAGCATAGCTTTTATATTGCAAGCACGTGATATTAAAAAGTGATGATTTAATCGATTTATGGGCACTGAAACACTATCACCACATAGCGGTAAACGGGTGGTACTAATTTTCGTCTAATTGTCACTTACAACCTAGTAAAAATATTAAAATTTCTCTATGAGAAGCTGGTTAGATGATTGGCGGCTGAAATTAAAGGTAAAGATCTCCGTAATTAGAGATTAATCATATTGTATCAAAAGCAAGTAAGACTTTGGAGAAATAAGAATTAAGTAAAAAGGAGCACAAAACAAATGATTTTAAATTTTCGCGCTTAAATGATATAACTTTAGCATGTTGCGCCATCTATTGAAGAATGATTGAAACTGTTAACCAAGTAGTTCGAATGTTTACCCTGCAGGTGGAGCAGCTGTGTCGTTCTTTCTCTGTCTCTTTTTATTGTTGGTAAACATGTTCGAGTTGTTTGCAGGTTTCTTTGATAGATGGCAGCACACGTCAAAGTCAGTTACCACTTTTGTTTACTTGTCGATAAATGTTTGTCACCAGTTTGGGCGCCTTTTGGAGAGATGGCGCCATTAACGTCATTAAAATGTTTTAGATATGCGGGAAATTTAAAAATGATATTATATACTGCAAAAAGATAAATTGTATAATTATTGTATACCGCCATAAGTTACTAATGCTTAACAGTATGTGTATGTACTTACACATTTATTGAACTGCAACGTGTAAAAATGTAAAGCAGTAATTAAAAAAAAAAAATAACGTAGTACGATATAACATACGTAAATTAACTTGAGAACTTTTATACCTGTTATTTCTATAATTCGAAATAGTATCTACCTTTTAACTATAGTTCAATTAATTTTGAATAAAACCTTTAAAAATTTTATGTTTTTAACTGCAATTTGTTGGATATTTAATAATGTTAAAATATTGATAAGGTAAGTACAACATAGTTATAGAGTGCTATTATTCATCATATAGTTTTAACGTGTTATCCAATAAACTGTATCATTGAAATACGCACACTTTTATATGTGTTGCATACCTTCACAGATAATTTCCTAATAACATTATTTTCAAATCGTAAGAGATACTTTTCGGGAGTAATTTAGTACCTTAAACGTTTGCGCAGTAACATTTTGAAACTCGTAGTATTAGTTGCAACTATCGGTTTTCGGTTTATAAATTTTATTACACATTTGAACTGCTAATATTGAATACAAAAATAAATATTATTACAGAAATCTTCTGGACCTAGACATGAACAACGGAAGAACTCCTAGCATCGGAAATCTCCAGAAGAAATTACACACATACTACAAAATCATATTTTTTATTGTAAAATTATTTTATACAATGTATTTGACAAAAATCATAATAAATCAGATTAATTGAACAGTATTACAATGATTTATCATTTATTCCCTCTCCTATCTCATCGAAGATAATAATAAATCTAAGATAATATGATAATTAGCCTTATCTAAGATAATAATAAACAATATCCTGCAACAATTAAAAATAAGATTCGCAAAAGCTAGTAAAAAAACGCGAAAAAATGAATCAAGTAACAAAATCGCGGAATTTTTGAATCGAAATCGAATTTTTCTACGAAAATCCAGATTTTCGGAATCAGGAGAACTGACATATAAAGTAGGTGGCACGGAATATTTTTCTCGGAATTTGACGTCATTTCTCGGAATTTCGCGATTTCTCGGAATCTCTCGGGTGCGAAATTTTTGAATCGGAATCGAATTTTTCTATGAAAATCGAGATTTTGTATCAGGAGAATATGATATCCGAAGAGGTGGCACAGTAAAATTTTTTCGACAAAATTAAAATTTTTCGGCAATTTCTCGATTTTGTATCAGGAGAACATGATGACCGAGGAGGTGGCACAAAATTTTCTTGGAATGTGACGTCATTTCTCGGAACCTCGCGATTTCTCGGAATGTGACGTCATTTCTCGGAATTAGTTTGACGTAATTTCTCGGAACCTCGCGATTTCTCGGAATGTGACGTCATTTCTCGGAATTTCGCGATTTCTCGGAATCTGTCGGGTGCGAAAATTTTGAATCGGAATCGAATTTTTCTATGAAAATCGAGATTTTGTATCAGGAGAATATGATATCCGAAGAGGTGGCGCAGTAAAATTTTTTCGACAAAATTAAAATTTTTCGGCAATTTCTCGATTTTGTATCAGGAGAACATGATGACCGAGGAGGTGGCACAAAATTTTCTTGGAATTTGACGTCATTTCTCGGAACCTCGCGATTTCTCGGAATGTGACGTCATTTCTCGGAATTAATTTGACGTCATTTCCTGGAATTCCGCGATTTCTCGGAATTGTGACGTCATTTCTCGGAATTAATGACGTCATTTCTCGGAATTAATATGACGTCATTTCTCGGAATTAACATGACGTCATTTCTCGGAATTAATATGACGTCATTTCTCGGAATTTCGCGATTTCTAGGAATTTGTTGTCATTTCTCCAAATTTTTCTATATATTTCGTATTGTTTCTACCGTACAAAAATTTTTAACAAAGATTCCACGATTTTCGTTACTCTTTTATTTTTTCGCGTTTTTTACTTGTCTTTCCGAATCTTATTTCTAATTTTTGCAGGATATTGTTTAAATAATAATTATCTCAGATAGAATAGGTGTGGGAATAAATGATAAAGCATTGTAATACTGTTCAATTAATCTGATTTATTATGATTTTTGTCAAATACATTGTATAAAATAATTTTACAATAAATAATTTGATTTTGTAATATGTGTGTAATTTCTTCCGGAGATTTCTGATGCTGGAAGTTATCCCGTTGTTCATTTCCAAGTCCAGACGAGTTCTGTAACGATTTTTATTTAATTATTGTATAATTAGACATTATAAAGATAGTATTATGTGAGTAAGATATAGTTTTTAGAGTGCCACAAAATTCTTACCTGTAGACCAGTCTATGATTTGCATGTTTTAATCAAATAGACTGGACTACAGGTATGCGTAGTTCTTAGCTTGGTATCGTTTTCTAGAGATTTATATTTTAGAAAACGATACCAATTACCAGGTCTCACCACGAGGAGGTGACTACGCTTACAAGGGGAATCTCAGGGCTTATCCTCTCTGATTTGGTAGGCTTGCAGCGCACAATAATTGCAATCAGAATTATAACTGCAGATGGGCAATCATTCTCAAGAAAAATGAGTGTAAAATTTGAGATAACTGCTTGTTCGGGAGTATTTAAGTAATAAAAACACGTAATACTTTGTCTCTGATTCAAATCATGTCACTTGTCGTAAATTCTTTTTTAGTTAACAATTATTATATATATGTTAAACTGTAATAAATTATATTACATACGTTAACTTATGGTTAACTAAAAAATATTTATGACAAAAGTGTGACGAGATTTGAACCAGAGAAAAACTATTACGAGTCTTTGTTACTTAAATATACCCAAATAAGTGGGTTCCACAACTTTTGCATTCACTTTTTTGCGAATGGCTGCTCATCTACGGCTATACTTTCGGTTACAATTACTGTACACATACACCTATAAGCCTACCAAATTTCAACACATTATGAGAGGATTTATACTGAGATTCTCCTTGTTAAAGACCCGCCGAAAACACACTCAACAATACAATGAAATAGAATACAACAATATGAAGGCGCCTTCAAAAACCCAACACTAAAACCAACGAGTTCGCGAACTGCCAGTTAAGACTTTTTGCAATATGCAACGAAAAACAAAGAGCAAACGATTTCCGAGTAGCCATACAATGCCATAAATATCTCGTATTATGATTCACTTGGTATAAATTTACCAAAGTTTGTTTTAAAAAAACAAGATAAACGTTTGGCTCCATAAACTACAAGCGAATACTATTTGTACTTTCCACCCCTTTCCCTTAACCCTTAACGCGTACCCCAAAACCCCCTAACGCTAATCTATACCCCATAGCCCCAAAAAACCACCCATAACCTACACCGATTCTAAAAACCCCACCGCCTAACTCGCGACCCTCCCAACCCCCGCCATCTAATCCACCCTCACGGAAAACAGAACTACCACAGGGCAGATGACCGTACATAGGTACACATAAGCTCCGGTGTGAGCCGGAGGGCCCCATGAGACCGACGGTGCCAGATCCCTGTGCTAGTTCTCCCAACCCGTTCCCCCCAACTACGACTCCCGAACCCCCCAAATATACCCCTGAAATACCACAAGGCAGATGTCCGTACATAGGTAACATAAGCTCCGGTGTTAGCCGGAGGGCCCCATGAGACCGACGGCCCCAGATCCTTGTGCTACTTCCCCACCGTACCCCCTACCCCCGCGACGCGACCCAACTCCCTACCCCTCGCGAAACCCACCCGCCCAAACACCCCTGAACTACCACAAGGCAGATGACCGTACATAGGTACACATAAGCTCCGGTGTCAGCCGGAGGGCCCTATGAGACCGACGGTGCCAGATCCTTGTGCTAGTTCCCCCCCTACCCCCGCACCTTCCCACCCACAAACCACCGCACCACATATACCCCACGGACGGATAACCCACGAGCGACCCCTTCGCCACCCACCACCCATAACCGACGTGCCCCGATTACCCCTTACCCAAAACCCCCTAACTGTTAGAAAACCCCCCTACCCTTAACCCCCTAACGCGAACTACTAACCTAACACTAATCCCCTCAAATAGTATTCGCGTTATAGATTAAAGAAACAATTTCCAATAACGCGATTTAATGTTCGCAACACTACAATCTAATGTTAAAATCGCGAGATATACAGTGGCACTGTACGGCTACACGGTTATCGTGTTGCTGTCAAAGATCGTAACGATCGATCGAAAACGATCGCGAAAACTCGCGATAGTCAGAAGAACAGACACGCGAAAGATCGTAATGATCGGTCGAAAATGCTCGCGAAAACTCGCGATAGTCAGAAGAAAAGACACCCTAAAGATCGTAATGATCGATCGAAAATGGTCGCGAAAACTCGCGATAGTTAGAAGGAAAGACACCCGAAACATCGTAATCATCGATCGAAAATATTCGCGAAAACTAGCGATAATCAAAAGAAAATACGTGCGAAGAATCGCAATAGTCGATAGCGAACTCGGATAATAATATGCGGTAACGCATGAAGAAAAGGTCGCGAGAATACGCGCGTACCCGTGACGTCACGGCTCGATATGTCAACATGTGTTCGAAAACACAACCGACACAGAGACGTCGTCGGTATGAAGGTCAGCCGACAACTAACGCATTACCAATGAATGAGCAGTAGATCACCCACGAGTTGCGCAGTTGAGCGATATGCGCAATAGTGTATGCTCCGTGGCATAGCCTTGATCACCACTGAATGAAATATTATCATGAATATGAACATTTATTTTGCTATATTAATAATAATTTACCAAATTTTTATTGTTTACACAATAAATTATTACTGCACCCGTAGCTTTTTATTGCTTAATTATCATTTACTATGCAAATATAGCGCTATTTTATGTTAAACAGAGTTATTCTTAAATTTCTTCGTATTTAATAAACTGCAACTAAATTCTTCATAATTTTTATACATTTCGATAGTATTTGCAATAGTTTATATAAAATTTATTATATTTTGTAAAAATATTAATAATAAATACCAAGAATATTATACAGAACATGTTCTTTTAACAATTAACGATGTTTTAGAATCGTAAATTTATGGTATCCTTAAACACACGAATAATTTATTATATTTTAATTGTTCGTGCAATAAATTATTACAGTATCTAGTGACCGGCATTGTTTAATTAATTATTAGTTTGCAAGTATAGCCAATTTTTAACACAAAGTAGTTATTCCTAAATTCTTTTTGTGCTCAACGAAGTGCCACTAAATTATTTATGTTTCTATGATTTTTAAACATTTCGTAACTATTTTCAATGCTTAATGTAAGGTTTTTTAATATCTCATTAAACTTCTAATAGTAAATGAAAAATATTCTACAAAACTTATTCCTTTATTCATTAAAATCTAGTCGAATATTGATTGAAATTAATTATAACATACAACTTACTTTTCCTTCTAACTTTTAACTAATAATTGTTCATTTAATCCTTTAACAATTACTTCATTAACAATGTGGTTCATACATTATTTGTTATTTAACAAATATGCATAAATTAATAGTTTGTAATGAATCTGTAAATCTTTGCACGAATTTCGCTTGCGTGATTTCGTTTCGTAACCGTCATGAATGGTTTATTAAATAATTGCAATCATTAGGATCAATGCTACAATATATCGTTTCTGCGATAAACAAATTGTTATGGACTATTTTGTTATAAAAATAATTTTGTTATAAGCTTAAACTTCTATTATATAATTAATCGTATTATTATTACTTGAGGCAACGCGAACGTTGTTTTGAACTTCGATCATTATCACTTTATCCTCTTCTTTACCGGTTTTTTCTCGAATTCACCATAAAATTCCTTTCCTCCTGTTTCAGTTTCAGCGATTTCGTGATTCGTTTCGTACACCGGTCTACGACTTCCCATTTGTTTCGCGTCGTAACTTGTTTTTTCGGGACCAAAAGGGATGAAGGCAAATTATATTACAGTTTCCGGTCCCGTGTACCAGTATAGTATTTTTACCAACAATAAAAATGGACAAAGAAACAACGACATCGCTGCTCCACCTATACGGTAATCAATCAGACTATTTCGTTAATAGTTTCAATCATTCTTCAATAGATGGAGCCGCTAACTAAAGTTGCTTAATTTATGCGTGAAAATTTAATTTTAGCATCCATTTGTCGGAGCCCAGTCTGGTTGTGGCGTGTATAGACATCTCAGGAACACATCTCGTTATCCAATAAACTGTTCGATCGAAATATGCAAACGCGGTTAATGATTAAGAAGTATGTTTCGATCGTCGAGCGAATGACTGATTAACGATTAGGCATTGAAATTGGCGTTACAATATGTTATAATCTCGCGTGCACATTTTTATATGCATTGCATATAAATATAAAGATAATTTTTTAATAACTGATAATTTACAAATTGCAGAAATGTTCCAATGGAGTAATTTAGTTTCTTTAAAGTTTGCACGGTGGCATTTTCAAACTCGTAGAAATAGTTGAAAATATTTGTTTTAGATTTATAAATTGTATCACACATTTGAACGGTTAATATTGAATATAAAAATAAATATTGTTACAGAATTCGTCTAGACCTGGAAATGAACAACGGGACAACTCCCTGCATCGGAAATCTTTAAAAGAAATTACCCAGATATTACAAAATCAAATTATTTTGTAGTGTATTTTACAAAAATTAAAATAAATTAGATTAATTTAACAGTATTACAATGCTTTATCATTTATTCCTTCTCCTATCTTATCTAAGATAATAATAAATAATATTCTGCAAAAATTAAAAATAGGATTCGAAAAAACTAGTAAAAAAACGTGAAAACATAAAGGAAGTAACGAAATCTGTTAGAAAATTCCAAGAAATGACGTCATATTCCAAGAAAAATATTCTGTGCCACCTCTTCGCGTGTCATGTTCTCCTGATACAAAATCTCGATTTTCAAAAACTAGACATGATATAGCAATTCTATTTCCCGATTTTCTTTATCATGCTATTCCTTAGAAACTAGTTACTTTAATTTCGTTTTCTCTTTGGTCTTAAACTTTTGTCCACTACTGCATAGAGGACATCTTATGCACATCCAAGTGGACATGGTAGCAATAGCAAACACCTTTCATAACTAACAGATAATGTTTCCAATATAACTGAATCGACACACTGAGGTACAAAGGATCTTTAACACTATTCCTACCGACACTTCACGTATACCTATTCCTACCGCGACATTTCCACGTAAGAGAGACTACAAATTTTCATCAAAAAATAAACAATGAAAAAAAAGTGAACATTGAAAAATGTATTATACGTGTATGTGAGAAGAGGTCTAAAGTTTAACCCTTTCGCTTCGAGCGCCACTTATAAGCGGCATTCACGAGATGAACTGTGGGTACAAGCGCCGCTTATAGGCGGCATCCAAATGTACTTTGTATTTTAATAATTTTGTACGTCTTTTCATATTTAAAATTGTAAATATACTTGTTAAATTAGAGCAATGATTCTTTTATTCAACACAGTTGTTATTTAAGACTTTGAAAAACGTATTTATAGAAACCACGCGCACTGTGCATATTTTTGTTGCACGCTTACGTTCAGTGATGGTATTTTGGCTCACTAGACAATCGAAGCGAAAGGGTTAAAGCCGATTCAATTACATTGTATCTATAAAATTCTAATCGAAATTTCAAAAACGGTCATTTGACCGGTTGTGGTAGGAATAGTGTTAAGATAGCATCCGTTCCACGCGTTCGTTATCGGTCACGTCGATGATCGGGGTTGAAAACGTAAATCCGTGTGCATTTTGAAAAAGACCATCGGCAAGAGTTGAACGAGATGAAGGTCAAAAGGGAAAGCAGGATGTCGTGCCAATGAGAATTTTTGTTCGCTTCCCATTTTCGATAACGACCGCAGCTGGTGGTAGCTACTTTCCCAACTTGTTTCACACCCCCCTCCCGAACACTCGTGTTGCAGTTGCAGACCGCTGCTCGATCTCAGTTTAGCGCGTACTGTTGTTGAGCGAGGGTGTTGTCTGTTCCCCAATAACCCGTTCCTCTCATCGACACGGTAGATCAACGGTGCACAAGCAACAGGTAAGCTCGAGCAATTTTCTCTGGGAGTCTACCAATTCGTACGCACACGTGCATGTGTGTTTACGATTATTCGCGAAAGTATTGTAATGCTTACCTATCGCAGGAAACTGTTACAGTTGTAACAAGCGTGTACGCGATACATTTGTCAACCTTTTCCTTCGCTTAGCAATGATGTAATTTCCTTTCACTTTCTGAAATTTCTGACTTTTCCGTATCGATTCTTGTGATAAGTACTAGACCGTGCCTCATGCCGAGCAGATGCTGTTTATGAAACTAGTTGTACAGTTGATTATATTTAGGTGTATAAATCATTTGTTTATACCGTTTTCCTAGCATTGATTTCTTCTATCTTTTCAAATAGTTTCGTGAACTCCGCGAAACTTAAGTTTGCGATCTATAGTTTATATCTCTCACGTATATTTTCAGATCTTTTTCAAACTATATCCATATAATGTTGACAGTTGTACCTACTTACAGTGTTAACGATACTCTAAGAAGATTCGTATATCAAGTGTATTATATTTTTAAATGTCTTTTATTAAAATCCATCAATACTCCATTTCACTGAAGACAAAATAAGTTTTATCAGACCGATTGAAGAATGATCGTTTGAATAATTTTCACTAGACAAAACTTTTCGCTGTGTTAACTTCAGCCTAATTGAAACCTAATCCGAATCAAACAAATTCTGGTGAACATCCGTATTATTAAATATATTTTATTATACTTGCAACTGAATAATTAAAGCTAGTGTTGGCGACAGGTCTTTGATAAAATTAGTTTTGCTCGTTAGGTTCAACTGTCGGCAAATTTTTCGGTTTTAACGGTAACATATGGCAATCAAGATTTTTTATTGAGCGTGCAATGGAACAGACCAACAGCGATTTTTTCATCCACAGCGATAATTTTGCAGTCAAAGTGTTACGGATTAAAACTGCAAATGTTTATGTTCGTTAATATGCCGGAAAAATGAATCGTCAAATCGACCGATTAAATCCAACACACGTAAAACCTACATGCTTTATGCCACAGGTTTAATCTGTAGTTTTTCGTTTTAATATCAATTGCCTGTTTTTTTTGCACTTTTTTTTATTGCAAATTATTGATTTGCATGTGTATAAACAGCTTTTAGAGGTATTATCCATGCCTGGCGTTCATAGGTATGTATAATATCTTCCTCGTTTACACTTTCGTTCGTACAGTCTTCTGATATCTTCTTCTAAATTGTTCTTTATAAATTTAGATAAATTTAGATAAAAGTTCATTCAAGATACGAGACATCTTATGGATGAGATGAATAAATCATACAAATTCGATCTTTCAGATTTGATGCGCTACCAATGTACTTACGATACAAAGTAACTTACAGAGGCGATAGTTTCACCATTTCTTTACCATATCAGCACAATAAAAGTCAATTCACGTGACCGTTTCAAGGCCCAGGTTATATTAGTTGTACGATAATTCTTTAGCCAAAACATTTTGTTCACCCTGTTTATGAATTATACCAGCGAGCTGTTAAAAAGCCGCAGCTGCACGATAATAAATTAAAACTTTCTGGTACAGATACTTATAGTCGATCATAGAAGTTCCTGTGCGCCTGAAAAATTTCAGAGTTTCAAAAGGAATTGAAAAATAGTAGTTCCGAGCGTTTAATGGACGCCGATGAATTTATTAGACAACCTTAAACAGACTCTGTTTCTTACGTTTTTGTACAATAAAATAGAAATAAATCAAAGATTTTTATTTCTAGTAATTAAGCAATTTTCAGTCGTCACAGAACTGTTTAGTTGCAGTGGATTTATTCCATTTTTTTCCTACTTTTTAACACATTTATATTCAGATTATAGGTAGACATTCAAAATATTAAATTTTTATAGTCAGATTTATAGTTGTATCGGTAATTTTTACTCAGTGGACGAAAAGTAGATATAAATCCGTGCAAGGTTAGATATTTAAATTTAAATTCGTAGTTATAATACGTATGGATAACTGTACAACAAATTTTAAAATTTTGTGTTTTCATTACTTACCCTCTCTCTCTAGTAAACAAATATGAAAAACGAACATGAGAAAAGTTAAATTTATTACCCTCCATAAATTTAAATTTGAAAATCAAACTTGTAATATTATAAATATGAAAGAAACATGTTAAAGATGTTGGAATCTTCTGTATTTATTTTTTCAATTTCCTTTTTGTTTCTTATCGACCAGCCTTCTCTAATGTTCGATGCTTGTAACAGTTGTTATCGATGCTCATTGTTCATTAGAGCTCGCTCGCTACTTTATAACTACAGGGTGATGCCAACCATCTTTTGTCGCTCGTCTCTATACTAATATCAACCATCAAATAGAACTGCCACTTTAGTACGTTTGTTACGAGTATTGTCTCCCTAAGTTAAAATATTCTATCACGAATTTTTTTTTATTTTTCAAGATACATTGAAATATTCGAAATTTCACGCGTTCTTTTCTCAAAGTTATAACGTCTTGTGCAGTTTGTAGAAGTTTAGAAATTGTCTAACTCATATGTCCTAACTTGTTTCTCACGTGAATATTACCGATTTGAGGTAATTAAACTCAAGCTTTCTCGGATTTTTTGAAATGCTAGATAAGATATTTTGGCTTAACCCTTTGCACTCGAGAGGTGACCGGTAGAGTCGTCTACTGATACTAACTTCAAAAATTAAAAAATTCGAAATATTTACTAAGATTCACCTACATTAAATGTCATTTAGTTTAGTTAAGGGATATACTAAAATTTACATATATGACTATTTAATCTCTGAGTTTAACTAATAAACAAACTAGCTAAAATCTGAAAATTTGCGGAACTACCATTTGGTGACTAAGAGTCACCTCTCGAGCACAAAGGGTTAAAAGGAAATAGTAAAGGTGCCCTATTCTCCTGCGCGGTTCATATGACTAAGAATGTTGTGCTAATGATCGGTACCGACAATAAGTCGAACAGTTCGCTTCGAGCGAAACGTGAAGCGCGAGAACTCGACATAGCATTAGTTGTCTTCGAGACCAAACTCCTCGGTCGCGTTAATTAACTTACGATACCTGACTACAGATAAGCCGATCAATGACGCAACGACGTTGCGTTTTGCGACGCATCGTTAGAAAATAGAGCATGTCTTTTATGCTGATTGCAATTATGACCATTATTTGTTAGGTTACAAAATGTGAAGAAAGCAATTTAAAAAGTAGACGTAGGATGGAACCTAGCTGTATAAAAATTTGTTCTTTCTTTAGGCATAGATACATACTGAGATGATACTTGGTGTATTAGCTTGAAACCTGGAAAGGATTAAATAATCGTTGAATGATACGCAGGAATGTTTTGTTTACACTTAATTTACATACGTTTCATTTATGCTTAATGCATACATATTACACGAACAATATACAGTGCTGATATTGCAACTTTAAAGAAAGATGAATGTAGTTCCAACTTTATCATTTGCATAAAGTATTAGTTTTTTGTTTTTTAATGGGGAGTTTCATTAGCTTTTTTAACAACTACTTATTTTACATCCACTCTGCATGATCGTAAATTTGAAAAAGAAAAATTTACAAATAGATTATTCTAATAAGTTTTTTCACGAGGAATACATCGAGGAAGAAGCTGTTATTAACCATTTGCGATCGAGAGATGACTGTTAGTCACCAAATGATAGTTTCGCAAATTTTCACACTTTAGTTAGTTTCTTTGTTAGTCAGTCTCAGAGGTTAAATAGTGATATGTGTAAATTTTAGTATATCCCTTGACTAAACTAAATGACGTTTAATATAGGCGAATCTTAGTAAATATTTCAAATTTAAAAATTTTTGAAGTTAGTGTCATTAGAAGACTAACAGTAACCTCTCGATTGCAAAGGGTTAATATCCGCAATATTAGTTTTTGGTTGATAAAAATTTAGCTACAATCTTAACACTATTCCTACCGACAGTTCACGTATACCTATTCCAATCGTGACATTCCCGCGTAAGACAGATTACAAATTTTTCTCAGAAACTAAACAATGAAAAAAGAAGTGAATATTGAAAAATGTATTATAGGTTTATTTGAGGAAAAGTCTGAAATTTAAAGGCGGTTCATGTCAATACGTGGTTCATGTCGTCAAATTGTTATTTTCTATTTTCGTCCTCGACGAACGTTTTCCCGGGACTGTTATCGACGAACCATGGCCGCCAGAAGAACAAACGGTGGGAACCCCGGTAAAAGTAAAAGGAACAACGGGCAAAGTTTCGCAAGTCGGAAATTCGTGTGCGCTGTGTTTGGTGTGACGCAATCAGCCAGTTACGAATCGTTTTGCTTGTTCAACGGTCCATATTGCGCGTTGATTCCCCAAAGCGAGCACAAACATCAACGAGGGATCCCTCGATGATCCAACGATTCCTCGAACGATCATCCTGGGAATTTGTACGGCAAGGCTCGCAGGAAGTGGTGGCCGATAGAAACGTCAAAGGCGTAATGCCTCAGCGTAGTTGAACAAAGAGTCACGATCCCTCGCCAGGGGCCCGCTTCCGCGTTTCTTGCAGTTATTAATAAAAGCTCAAGCTACATGTTGCACGACGCGACGATCTCACGGCCTGTAATCAGTCGGCGGATCTCCGTGGAGCTAATTAGAAACTTACGAAGAACAGATTTCTGTCGTGAACCCCGAGTAGAACCTAACTTGAACGTAATCCGGACCTAAACCGGGCGCAGATGCGTATTTTCGTGTGATTACCTGAACGTGTCCTATGGACACACAGAACAGCGTTTCAAATATTTATTACTTATTATTTCGATATTTTTATTAATTATAATATGTACACTGCTTAGTATTTGTTATGAATTTTCAAACGTTCTTGTTATTATCGATACTAATATTTATTTGCTATAAATTTTGGTGCACGAAGCGGATGTAAATTTTGTGCAATTATTGTTTGTCACAGTTGAATAAATGAGGGTTCATTGCGCAAGTTGTATTCATGATTATTTTTCAAGGTTATTTTTGAAGAATGGGTGACAGATTCCACAACAAAATTTAGCGAGTTTAAAGAAAGAAATTAGCCATGTGTGAGATAATTCGCAGAATCGGAAAAGGCAAAACTTGAACTGCATGTAGAGGGTGAATCTCACAACTTGATCATCACAAATAACTTGTGAATTATTTATTATACAAAAATGTGATGTGTATAATATATAAAATGGTACTGTCAATGTTTAAACATATCCTGAGATCTTCATTTGAATTCTTTTTTTCTACAACAAATGATATAAATAAGTTATTTTAGGTGAACCATGTAGCAAGACTCACCCTGTATAGTGGTATACAGGACCTAACCCAAATTCGATCTAAATTTAAACGGAGTACTTGTTCGTCTTAATCGTTGTGCACGTACGCTTTTCATTTTCAATTTTATCAACTCGAGTTTCGCTTAATTACGTTCAATTGGTTCGAACGAGCGCTCGGCTGAATCAACGTTGACGGCCATTTGAGTAGAGCCGTGAAGAACACCTTCGGACGAGTTGTATGGATCACGACCGAAAGCAAGCTAGCAAATTCGCTGCCAAAACGCTCGTGCCAGGCGTGCATTTTCGCGCTGCATATCGTGATGCCGTGGTTGCATGACGCGAGTCGTTAGCGTGGTTCTTGGAACCCTAGCGGATTCTTTGCTGTTAGGTATTGCTTTGATGTTTGCTGTGCTTTTCATATTTCAATGCATTGAGCGTCGACGGTATAGCGAAAGTTCGGTTAGATGTTATTGGTATTAATTTATAATATAATAAATATTATATTTATATTTATATTATAAGATAATAAAGGTTTTGATCAGTATCGCACACTCGCGTGGAAAGTGACACAACTCAAAAATCGCGATTAGAATATTAAAGAAACGCTCCTCGATCAGCTATGACAATTTTACACATATATCTCTATAATTTTGGCAGTAGAGATCAGTTATATCATTTTTCCTTAGCTATATGACAGTGTACTGTATTTTATGAAGGTATAGATAAATACGTCTTATTATTAGATCAAATTATCATTGTGAACAAGTGCGTGAAGATAAGTTGAAGACTGTGACAATTTGAATTGCGTTATAAATTTAATTTATCCATATAATGTCTAATTATGTTCAAGCATAGTTTTTTAATTTTTCTCGAAAACATGCTTCTACGAGTAAATGTAAATTGTGTCGTACGTATGTATTGGTCTGTCTGTTCGTAAATTTTTATTATTGCATTACAGCGATAATAAATTATCATTAGCATTATCACTATCCAGCATTTGTTGTTGAAAAAAGAATATCGTGCAGTAGTGACAATCTCTTGATGTTAACAACGAAATCGATGGCTCGAACGCAAAAACACGCAGCTCGTAGGATGGTGTAACCACGTCACTTTAGTAGCGGGGAAAGTGTTAATCAACGCTAATGCAAACACTCGATCAGGAAACCAGAATCGCCGCGTAAAGGGAAATGGGTTTTATCGATCGTACGTTATCTGGTGTCCGTGGGAACCAAGAGGAAAGCGAGGCTTGCTGTATGCGTACCAGAACGCGACCGACGTTAATGTTCGCAAAAAAAAGGTAATAACGAAGCATCTCGAACGATTTAAACGAGGAGGCAAGGGGGGGGACGAGTAATTGCTCCGCGTTCTCGCTACTCTCTCCCTCTTGGCCCGTTCTGGATCCGCTGAACTTCCGCCTTAAATGTTAAGCTGCGTCCACAGTGTCTATCGATTTCTAAAACGATCACGATGTCGTCAGAGACCCAGTTTCTGACCAGCTAAGAGTAACTTTTGATCTGGCATTTATATTCATGAAACCAGATCTTAATTATGCTTCTTGAAGTTTAAACATATACTGTTTAACGGTTAACTACATTGTGGTTGACCTTTAACAAGAATTTTTGAATTTTATACAAAAAGGAATGCTTAATGCGTAGAAAAGAAAAATCGAATCTTGATCGATTCCTGTGATCCATGAATTACTTGGTGTCGCTTTTTGTCATTTTGACCAGTAAAACTAATATCTCAAATGCGATTCACATATTTTTCGCGGGGTTACAGTGGTTCAAAGATGGACAGTATTTTTGGATAAAGTTTACAATTAATGTTGCTTTAATTTTGTGAACGAGCAGTTACATTCAACTTTCCAGAAGATTTCGAAATTTTCGGGAATCCAATTCAACCCGAAATTTTATCGGATTGTATCGCATCTCTGTTTCATATCTAAATTCTTCAGCTTCTCTGTTCAATCGACGTGAAAACAGTTGCGAGACCTTTGCGTTTTCGAGGAGCTGGATTCAAAATTGACGATCAACCGACTCATTTCGGTTCGATGAGATATTACCATCGGATGCCACAAAGATGATGAATATTTGGTTGGGTGATCCAGAGGCGTATTTCCTTGGAAGAAAGAACTTGGTTCCGCCGTCGAAGATCACAGGTATCAGACGGATGGAACACGCCGATCTGCCGCATATAGAGCAACTGATGCGTCCCGAGACATACGAGATCTTCGGGGACGTGAACCTCGGAAGCCTCTAGTACCTCTGATAATCATGTCAAGCTGATGAACTTTGTGAAAAAAAAAACTGTTCGCCAAACAGCTTTAAAATAAGATGACAGGGAACGTTACGTTTCCAGTGAGAGGAGCTGTCTGTCGGTGGTGCTGTGCAACGAGAAATCTGACATCGTTTCAGGCATGTGCCTGTGCAATTATCCGAACGTGCCGTCGGTGATTCCGGAAGACTGGATGCACTGGCTGTACACGCTATACAAGTAAACTAGACGACGTTTCGTTCGATTAAATATTTATTATTATTTGTTGTAGTTATACATAGTATAGGTCATACCATGAATTGTGTCACATTAAGATTAAAAAGATAAATAGTGTTTGTTATTATTCGTTCCTTACAAATGGGATACGTTTTGATGGGTACCAGTCTTGTATAATTGTGTGATGTTATAAAATATATTTACAACTGTCTTTTAACCATAAGAAGATAAATAATATTTATTATTATTTATTATAAATGGTATTCACTTAAAAACATACAAAATAGGATCAATTTTGTACGATGAATGTATTACATTTTAGTATTCACTTTTAAAGTTAGTTTCATTTCATTGGATATGATAAAAGTTGTATTATTACCTTAAGAGTACCAACTGATTACATGTTAAACAAATTCAAAACGAGATCAATGATCCCGTTTCGACAAGTGTCGAAAATGTGACAGAAAGGAACTCGAAGTTCATACACAACCTCGTGTGGGACAAACGATACACCGGTCAGTTCTTCGAGATATTCTTGACTGGACTCTTCGACATCGCCTCGTATCTACAACACATATTGCTCGTGGTACCTCCTTGGATTATTTTAGGTGAGAGTAGAAATCTCTCGGTTAACCCTAGAAAGTTAACGTCGAGCTGTTAGGAAACCAACGTGGGGTTTGCTGAGTTCTCCTATATTTTTGTTCGAAAGACGACGATCAAAGGGGGGTATTTTAAGAGTATATAAAAATTGTTTAATATTAAAAGTACGAATGCAATGTTTACATTGATGTTATTAGCGGCAATAAATAATTTTTTGAAAATTCTAAAGACGAGGAAAGTAGTTCATTTAAAGCGTTTTCTAAATGGTGGGTTCAGGAGGCCCACTTGGTCTTTCTAATTAACGACGTAAACCAAACACCATCGATCACACACGCAATTTTCCAGCGGACGTATTCGAGGGACAGATGATAGTAGTCCCGTCTAAATTCACCGCTAACAAGTCTTCCACGCAGACTATCTACATAACCGAACGTCACCTGAAAAACCCCAGGCTGAAGATTCGACGCATTGTGTAAGACGTGTTTTCCGCGACTTTCATTGATTACAGGCGTTCTTTACAGTTTAATGAGCCCATCGATAAAAACTTTCTTAAGAAAACGATGCTGGTTTGCGCGTTACATAGGGAGGAGGATAACGACAACGTGATACCGATCGTCGGGGAACAGACTAGCCTCTTGCAAGAGTTCTACGGAGAATTTTACGTCAGCGAAATGGTTCGATATCCCAATAATCGTCGGCAATTGATCGTTTCTGAGGACAGCGAAGGCTTAGCAACTGGCGTGATGTTTCTGAACAGTGCCATTGACGTGGACACACTGAACCAGAATTTTGAACTGGTTCCGTACAACGGTCTCAGAAAACCTCATGCGAACGATGTATTTCCACCAGGATACATGACACCAGCCAGCGAGACGTTCTTCTCCATTTTCTCAAAGAAGCCTCGCGAGGAAACGATGGAAGAATCGTATGTTACCTAATTTCTTTACAGTACGGTTACCGATTACGGTCGACAGCAACATTGGACAAGTAAATCAAATAGAACCGTCTAAAAGTAATTATGCGTCAGCTTACTTGATTTCGGTAATTGATCTTTTTTGAATTCTTCCACTATTTAGTTAATTTTCTATTTTATTTTCCACTTGAATAAACGGATTCTGATACAATTCCTTAGATTCAATTTTTGAATTTACTGTAACATCAATTGTGTTTCACAAATTCACATGCATATAACTCTAAAGCAGAGATCGGCAACCCTTTTATTAACAATAAGAGGGGCACGTAACTCTAAGAGCACTTTGCGATTGTCATTTGTTTATTTTTTCCCGCTATTTTATTTTAAAGAACTGATCGATGCGAACAATTATTTGAAAACGATGTTTTTGATTTATTTACCCACATTTGGTCGATAGCCATGAAGCGTACGAAGAACAATTACACGTTAATTTTCTAACGATTCGTGTTTATGTATTTGAACGTTGTCACGCCGAAACATAGGAGTAAATGCAAAATCTTAAATAAATCGACCTTATTGGATAGCCTTATTAGAGGACACCTTACTACACCAAAGCATTCGTTGTTCTTGCATTACTTCGGGATCAAAAACACCAATCCGAAGAGATCAAAGCTGATTGATCTACTGTAGTTTTCATAGACACTGTAGGGTAAGGTTGCTTAAGTCGTACCACTTGAATTTCGAACGAACTACAGCGACAACAACGCATACAACCACAAGCAAATATACATTTGAGTCGATAAGATGTTCTACCAATGTTTCGTTATAATAAATAACAATAATGTTAACACAAGTTTTGAATAGCACGTTTAATTTCTATTTATTTGATAAATCCTAAGTTTTTTAAGGATTTTTCCTTAAGGGGTACGACTTGAGCAACCTTACCCTATATAGCGCAAAAATCGTATTAGATCGACTATGAAAGCAGATGAAGAAATCTTTGATGAGATGACAGATATCACTAGCTCTACAGCTTCAACGTCCATTGGAATACCCACGAGAAAATCGATGGAACCATCACAGACAAGTTTCATTAGCGAAATAGCATCGATCTCCGACTATTATCAGGTTTATTATCAGTCGAAGGTGATGACTAGCGCGTTTCTCGACACGGTTGTTGCGATACCACGTGAGTTACAACGAGTAGCCTTGCCTACGTTACTGGAGTCAGCTTGAAAGGGACGAGGAAGTAAATTGTTACGTTTTGTTTGTAACGAAGGGAAAACCACTATTAGCCCTTCTCTCGAGCTCTCGGAAACTATATCTGTACAGAAGGTCAAGTTTTCGGCGCAGCCAACGTATTACGGCAAAGTAAACGCATTTGCTTTGGAGATTCTTGCGACGCAGAAGCAAATAAAGCATCGTAGCAGCAAGAACTTCCTTGAGGCTGCTTTCGAGTGTTTCCCAGATCTGGATTACTGTGCGATCCTTATCCCATCTTCCCATCCGTACCTCCATTTCCTCGAGTACTTTGTGGTATGTTGGATTTTAAAATACGTATAGCTTGTATCGGAAAACCCAAATATATTTGTCTTTTACCGGTTTTCAACGGGAGGCTGTGATTACAGTTTTAAGAAACACATACAGGAGACTATAATCCCAGTTGCATGTTGGTTAACTCTTTGAGGCACAGGATTTCAGAAAATAAATAGACCCATGTTGCACAGAAATTTTGTTGCGTTTTAAATTAAACAAAATTGTTACATTTATATTAACGAATTACTGACATGTTGAAACTTGCCAATACAAACGAACATGCTTATACAATTTTTTTATACTGTTACCAACTGCTTTACGTGAATAAAACTAAGTATAAACCGATTCGCATGCAGCTATTGCAATATTTCGAGGTGGGTCTAAAAACGTCCCATCATGCATTACAGTGCATTAAAAAGGTGGGACATTTTTAATCCCACCGTGCCCTAAAGAGTTAATGAAATTACCATTAACTGCAGCAGTGGACAATATTTCTATTCTTATTCCTAGTCTCATCTTTTTTAGACATGAAATAACTACCTTCTAACGGACAGTTTGGATATATTTTACTCTTTTGAGGGACACTGACACACGCATACTCCTATACTTAGCTTTTCTTCAATTGGAGCACGATTACAAAAAATGCAGCGATAATTTTTGTGCGATGATATTTAAATACTAAGAAGTTTGCAAAATAAACAAGATATCTTACATAATTGTAAAATCTTACTAAATTATCGTTTAAAGAAGAATTTAAGATTATATTAATGAAAAATTTTCTTTTCTGGTTTTTCTAAATACAATACTGATCATCGTGTCATGCCCACTGTAGTAAATCGAGTCGGATCTTCGTATCACTCACTTCTTTAAACCGCTTAGCGCGTGCCATACAGATGCGACAAAGATTACCCGATGACGTTGTACGTAACGCATCGAGCTGCGCTTCTGGGCCAGATAAAGTTCCGCGAGGCTGAACTCTCGGATCGAGAAGAGGTGGAGGAACTTCTGCAAAGGATTCCGAGGGCGGAGCAAATTTTGATCGACTTCGACACGGCGGTAAAGAAAGAGCAACAGGGCATGTATTGCTACGTCTTTCAGTGGAAAGAGATAATCATCGGCGTGACGATTGTTTGGTAATTTCGAATCAATTCCGACGATTTCCGATGAAATGCCCACAGCGTTGGTGTAACGGACAAAATTGCTTCAGCCTCGAGAAAGAGGTCACGTACATCAAACGACGGTACCACGTGGAGGATTACATCGTGACGCAGAACATACCCAGGGACTCGTACGGGCGCATCTTGCACTTCGCCCTGCAGCCAATATTTTCTATTCACCTGCGCTACTTTTTCTGCGAGATCACACGATTCAGCGGAATAACCGTTCTGTTCTATCGGATCATGGATGATGCATTAAGCGCGCTGGTAAAAAGATCGCGATGATATAATCTAGTGGTTCTTAACCGATGTTCCACGAAACATGTTAAGCGTGCTTGCTGCAAGCTGTTCCGCTAAATTATAAAGCATTACGGGAGTTTCGTGGAAAGAAGGTGCGACTTCTTACTGATCCACAGCTTATACAGCTTGTTTTAGTCACTATAATTTTTATAAATACTATACTTTTTAATCATTGCTTGCTATTTCATCATTATACATTTTAACCGTACCCTATAATACTTACATGTATAGTAAAATATACTTATTTCTCTTTTCATTGACTTATGACCTTAGAGTATTTAACGTTCTGTTACTTTCTTCTGTAATCTATAACATTCCGTGCTTCGAAAAGGTTAAGAACCACTTTTGTATCCGGTGGAAGAGATTTAACGAGGCCGGTAAAATTGGTCGGTCGATTATCAAAGCTTACAACTCCAACTACCAAAATTTTACTCTCTTTTTAGTAACACTTTGTTTAATAACGCTTTGCTTCTAAGAGGTCGATGATCAAAGGATTAACTCATTTTGTGAGATCAATCTCATATTCGCAATTGTAGACTCGTACACATTCTCTGACGAACTGCCTGAACTGTATGGTGCCCGTGAATCCACGTCAAAGAATCGAGTATAAGTATCACGGCTTCGAAGAAACCGACGAGCCCGAAGAAAAACCTGAACCGTTCGCGCTTTTCATGACGACACCAAGACTGGCGAGGATACCTAATTTGATCGTCGACTCGAAAATCGTCGTGGTGGGCGCCTCGGATTGCGGCGTCGCCTTTGTGGAGCAGCTTGCCTTTGGGTATACGATCGAGAACTGAAATGTAGTAAGAGATTGACGATAACTCTCGTTTCCTCGAATCCAGGCAAAGTTTCATGCGATTTATGAACCTCACCTTGATTTCGTCCAACGGTTTGCCTTTCGGCACTGAAAACATGGGGGAGTGTATGATACCGTTTAGAGGTCGATATTGTCGGAGGTATCGTCGACGGGTTGCTGTACGTGCTTGGATCAACATCGTATACGGCACCGTGTTGACGATTCACAGGTACGAAACGTGACGATAAAATGGAAAACAGCCAAAAAAAAAAAACGCAGGTCGTTCGTTTATATAATCGATAGGAAGGAGAAGTATGTGACGGTGATGAATCAAGGAAATATCGCGTACGACTATTTGATCCTGACGTGCGGGCTACAGTACCAGAAACCTCGATTCCAGAACGAAATTGAGGAACAGAGAAAAGGGTAAAGAAAAAAGTGTTCTGGAAATTTTAGGAGGATTATTTAATAGACATGATGGATTTTAAAAGTTTGAAAAATGTGCGGGCAGTTCGACGTATCTGATACCTGAATATAATCGAATAGTAGAACAAAGGGTTGACTATAATTATATAAATAATAATACGTAGTTATTATGAAACGATTTCACCTGATTTCTTTTTCACATCTTCAGTATCCGCAGATCACTGGTAAAAAAAAAAAATAAATAAATAAAACTATTTTAATAGAAAGAAAAACAACTCAGCAACTGAGGTATTTAATCAATTATACCTATGACTTGAAAGAAAAGAGTTTTAAGAGACCACCATTTTAAACAACATATTATTACAACTTAAAATTAAAAACGAACATACCCAGAGTTATAAAATTAGTTCCTCAGAGTAAAACAATGAAATTCTCATGTATAAACTTTTCCTTTGTGTCCGTATCATTGATTTACAAATGCTATTGTTGTTTATTGCAATTGTAATTCTCTTCTGTATTCTAATTACAAGATAACTCGCACCGTTATTGTACTAAAAGAGTTTTGTTCTTAATTTACTTAATTTCTTACGACAAGCCTTTAAAAATCGTCGTGTCCTGTTGAATAATCCTCACGTAACGTGAACATCGGTAATGGTCTTTTATTCGAGTAGAATATTTCTTGAGTACGAGACACCTTGGAACTGCATAACGATCAACGACGACACAGAAGCTGCTGAGTGTCTGAAAAAGATGCAAACACTGAAGAAGAACTCAGAACGTGAAAGTCAGTTGCTCGAGCAGATTTTACAGCGTCGAATGGAAATATTCACTTACGTTAACTCTCTTCAGGAAATATCATCTTTTACGGACACAACATCGACTGCTACTGCGCTCTCCAAGGACTGCTCGATTTTGGGATAAAAGGTTCTTGGATCACCCTGATTCTGCCCCCACTGCAACAGTGTGCAGCTTACGATACCGTGTTCTTCGAAAACTGCGAAGTATAAAAAGAAATAGATAAATTGGACACCATCAAGATGGACGAAAGAACGGCGACCGGTTCTTCTAAATCTTGATCTATATTTTTAAGAAAAACGAGTTTATGCTTAAACTTAAGTCGAGAATTAATAAGAGAATGGATAAATTAATAAGATTCACGGATAGAACCGTTGTCGTAATAACCGATCCATCGTTGACCGATACGTCCTTATATCCTGATCTACGATTCTATTCACGTTCAACGTATTCAAGGTATACGTGGAAGTGATGAATTCGATCTCGAGGAACGATATTCAAATATTAGTGGGATGGGAAATGATCGACTGGTATCTGAAGGACTCGCAGGAGGGAAAGATGATAGAATCGATCGTTTTCAAATTAAAAGGCAAAACTAAGACAATAGATTGCGACGTTCTGTTCAATTTTCACGAGAAAACCATCAACATGAAGATATTCTTGGGTGACTGTTAACGATATTTTGCACACGCGAAACGATCCTAAACACACGATTACTCGTCGATTCGATCGATCCGTTTCAGCGATTTGCAGGTCTGGCCTGGTGTTCGATGGTCAGCTGGTCATAGATCCAGAATTGAGGACGAACGATCCATGGATATTCGCTGCCGGCACTATGACCAAGTACTGCAAGAAGTTCCACACGGAACAATCGCAGCACATGCACTATAACAGCATAGAAGTGGGCGAGAAAGTTAGTAGAAAAGCGAACTTCGAAAAGTTCAAGTCTCTTTAGAGGCTTTCACAAACTGTAGCGAATTTGCTAGCTTGCGGCGATCCTTCAAGCGATCATCAAAAAGCAACATCGAGAAGGTGAGGCACCGTTTGAACCGTTCAAGGGCAAATCGTGCTTGAAGATACCTGTGTTTCGATCGTCGAAGATCGTGGCCTGTACGTTGCCCGGTGGTTATCGTTACCTTCACGTGTACAAGCCCGGAACAGCCGCAATGCACAACATCTCTCAACATGATATCTACGTGAGTTCTCGTCTCAATCTCGTTGTGTTTTGTAAAAGAATTTCGTTCGATCGTTTGCGTGCAGAAAAAAGTGCTGGTGACAGGCTCGAGCACATCCGAGATCGGCTACTTCCGCATACGATTGAACCAATACGACGCGGTCGAGACGATAACATGTTTCAGCAAAAAGGTAACAAACGTTTCTCTCCTTCGTTCTTAAACCTGGACAGCTTCCGGTTGAGGTTAGCTAGTGTTTTAGGACTTTGAGATGCATCATATAATCATGTTGCACGGAAAACACGAAAGCTTGTTAAACGAACTGAAGAACCGTTTCGAAGTAAGTTCTCATTTACCACCTTCGAATTCCGGTTACCACGAATAACTTTCACCGTGATAGGAGTCGCTGATCGTGGACTTCTATGCGTACTTCCGGGAGCCGTGGGCCATGGCGATTTTCCATGACCGATTCGAGTGTCTTCGGGTAGAGAATAGAGCCACGTTGCTGTCGAAAACGGTGAGACAGGCAAAGATAAAAAATGATCGACTAGAAAGAACGACGAACGAATAAATTTTTGTTCGCGACAGGCGATTCCTGGCGAGTCTTTAGTCAACGATTGCATGCGTGCTCTGATCAAGTCCGACTGGAATGAGGTAAGTGTCTTCAAGACAAAGAACTGGATCACGATTCCGTGAGATCCGTTTATTAAACTTTGAACCGGACGACGATCATTTAGATGCACGAGGACGATCGTCGAAGGATTCAATGGAGGTACGCCGGTTCAGTGTACCAGCAGGAGATCGAGGAGAATCTGCTGGATTTCCTGCAGTTCTGCGAGAGCGACTTGCCCGTTTACTGCACGCCTGGAAAGTTGCGTGAATTATCCGCGAACAACGAGGACAGTCCCCTGTACACCGCTATCTAGCTACGTCGCCGATCCTGTCGCTGCCAATTTCTATTTTACGCTTTCTCGAACGGTTCAATACGAAATAAACGATCGTGAAACGATGCCCCAGTCTTTCTAATCAACTGGTTTGCGTATGAAACTGGATTTCGGGATGCACACGATTTTATCCCGTAGTGGATTGATAATCAAGAAGAGGATTGGAGATTTGCTATAACATACTATGGATAAATATATTGGATCGAAAGAATGTGGCGAAATTTTACTAGAATTCACAGGGTGTTCCGAAAAGATGTGGACATAATTTCAAAGGCAAATTTAACACATTAAAATAAGAAAAAAGAACACTCTTTTTCTCCTTTCAACAAAACTATTTCTTGACTACACGATAACATTTCTTTCATAGTTATAATATTATTTGCTTTGATCACTAGAATACTAACAACAAATTCTAACGTCGAAAGGCTTCGAAATAACGACTGTTTATTTTATAACATTTTCCATAAAAATTCGAAAAGTCTCAGCACAGATTTGCTATATCAAGGTATCATATACAATGCTTGCTTTAATTAAACACGAGTAACGGGCTTGAATGTTAATGAGTTAACCGATTGATTAAAAACTGAACTTTCACACAAGACTTATTCAAACCTTACGCATCCCAGTACCCGTTATTGCTAATGACAAGCTCCATTTAGCAACATCCACGAAAACCGCGAAAGCTGATTGCGAGACTGTCGTTACAGCTCGACGAGCAAACGTTTCTGATTTCGAGAGCGAGTCTCCGATCGGAAAACGTCCTCGATCGCCTCGTCCATGCTTACTTACTTAGCATGCGATCCGATCTGTAGGTCAAGTTTAACATTCCGCCAAGTGTGCTCCATAATCGTGCCATTCAAGGTGGCGTCCACTTTTCCGCCCACGCATCGTGAAACAACAAAACACGCGTTACAGAAATGTCACATAGCGGGTTTACCACACGCGGAACCATGCCCCACCTTAGACCGCTTATCAGATCCCCGGGATCACGTCTTGACTCCTTGCTCTATTTAGAGAACACGGCCGCCTAATGTTAAGGAGAAAGCACATTCGGGACTTGGATGTGGAACAGTTCGAGTTTGTGACAATTGCACGTGAGAAATGTCGCGTTTTGGGCCTGTTAAAAGGTAGAATAGCACTTTAATCTTTTACACCCTATTTATTAGTAAGTTAAAACATCTTTGCAAAATAATATCCTTTTAAATAATATTTTTGGTTTCTTGCAAGTAGTTTGGTGAAAACCAAACAATTGTACTATTTTAAAAACAGATAGAATGTAACTATTTATGATCACTTTATTCGTTTTATTAACCAAGCTGACGAAAAACTAAAAACTTGTAACTTTAACACTTAGCCAACCGAATTAGGAGATAGATTTTCGATTTTTTCCTCGACGTAGCGCTGCCATTGATTCTATTTACTTTTGTTATTAGTTAGTGTCGAACTAGTGTTGAATTTATTAAAAATCGTAGTTTGGAAAAGCAGAAAATGCATTTGATGAAATGTGAACAATACTAACTAATAACGAAAGTAAGTAGAATCAATGACAGTGCTTTGTTGAGAAAGAAATGGGAGATCTCCCCTTTCGGTTGGCTAAGTGTTAAGAGATGGAAATTATGCGTATAGCTATAGACGTGCGAATAGAGAGCGCAAAGGTTTAAATAAAGAATATCGAGCTGTCTTATCAATTACACGGAACAGGAGGGTAGCCAAATGTTTTACGGTTTAATCGACTGGTGATTCATAACCGGAAGCGGCCCCGTATAATTAACCTTTTTGGCAAGGAACGGTCGGAGCTCTCGTTAGGCTGGTGCATCTCATCAAGGCTGATCTTCTCCCACGATCATGCATCGATTTACATTTTTACATTATTAAGTGCGCAAAACTGATTGCGACCACAGCACGTAAGAATCAGTCGTGCGTGAACCGCGCGCGGATACCATTCATCGAACGATCTTTTATCGGCCAACAATAAGACGGCATCCGCTCGTGACAATGAACAGTTCGAAGACGTTATCGTACTTTTACGAGCGAAAGTGTTACTTATGCGAACGAAGCACCGTTTATCCGGAACGCGATGTTTCGAGAAAATCGACGCAGAGAGTGAGATTCGCCGAGCCGAGTAAGTGGTCGCGTTGCAAAAGAAAGTTAGGTACACTAAATTTAGTTGCGATAATTATTTTGAATCGTAGTTACCTTACGGATTTGGATAACATTGGAATATATTATCAAAAACATTATTTTGAACAACTTTTTTGTATACAAAATGTCCCATTTTAGCCCAACAGGGCAAATATCTTAAAAAGTATTATGGAAGATATGAATAAACGTTTCATATAAAGGTTGTATGGTTTCTAAAGGGGAGAAAGATATTTTAATAATATATGATTCTTTCATATGTTCTGCACGCATCTACCTATAAAGAAATTAATTACACTAAATTTGTTCATATGTTTCGCGTTTTCTGAGATGTTTGCCCTGGGATATTAAAATGGGACACCTTGCATATGTTGCTGTTGCTTGGTTGTATGGTTTCGAGAAGGAGAAAGATATGTTAATAATATATGATTCTTTCATATGTTCTGTACGCATCTACCTATAAAGAAATTAATTACAGTGAATTTGTTCATATGTTTCGCGTTTTCTGAGATGTTTGCCCTGGGATATTAAAATGGGACACCTTGCATATGTCACCTTCGCTTGGCCTTAGTTTCTGAGATATCCGTAAAAGAAGTGTTAGTGTAATTACATGGATCTTTGCTTACGATTTGAGTTAGGCCCGTATGGCTGGAATACTAATCAACTTTGCTACTCGAACATAATTCGTAATTATATTACTATTTTGCGAATATTTCAAAAACTAAGGCCGAACGGCTGTAACGTGTATAAACGAAAATTGTTCAAAATAATGTCCCTAATAACATATTTCAAAATCTTCTAAATTATACAAGTGATTATAATTCTGCATAATTACCATCGTTGTTATATCCGTTCTTTTTTTAAACGACTGCTGTAAAATATTTGTAGCATCTCTCAAGAACGAATCATAAAAAGTAGCGTGGAACGCATTCGCTATGTGCGAGGTAAACCTTCGTCACAACCCATGATGTTCTCGATAATTTTACATTTGCCTACGTAAAACGTACGAAACAAGCAAAATGCTCGAGGTACACGCATCTGTGATGTTAGTTTAACAGAAAAATATCAGAAAATGAATTTATACGTCAATGCTTCGTATACATGTTAATGATTCTATGTTTGCAACCACATATTACGTTGTACAGTACTGACAGAAGATTTAGAAGCACTATAACTATGTGACACTTGAAGAAATAGGCAGGCGAAAATGTAAGCTTAATGATCAGATGCGGTTTATCTTATATGGTTTTCAATGGTTAAAGCAATGGCGTATAGTGCACTGAATTTAATTTTACAATCGTTTACGTTTATTTTATCTTAAGTTCTAAATAAAATAAAATAAAAGGATGACGAAAAAATCTGCTAAAACATCAACACTTCGTAATATGAATGAAAAGTAACAATATGATTTTTTAATTTTATAAAACGGCTAGGTAAATTTATTAATTTGTAAATAACGTCTATTATTTAATTTAATTATTTAATAAGCATAAGAAATTTTAAAAAGCATTGGTGCTTCTAAATTGTCTTATATAATAATAAATATAATATATAAAACGTTTAATTTATTGTTTACACTGCGTTTCTTTTGTCTTGAAGAGTATTCTTTTACGTGAAACACATGAATATTTGAAATTCGTTTAATTTTTAGCTAATTTATGATGAAATAAAAAAATTTGATACCTTTAGACTGATTATCCGAACGAATTTGTCCTTCCATTAATTCGGATGCTTGACGTTTTACTGTGATACGAAAAATTCAAGCGAGATCAAGCAGCGAGGAAACGACACGAGCTGAATTCTGTTTATTCCCGTACCCTCGTGCTTGGTTCTTGAAATGTATCCAAAAGTGCGGGGACCCTCGCGCCAGGTCAGTGTCAGGCTATTCCCGTTGCTCATTCCATCGTCCGAGGACGTACATTTCACAAGCTATAAATTAGCAATGGTCCGACACCTAAAGAAATAAAATTCAACCCTCAAATACTGTATTTTCCGTTACACAAATTGACTGCTACTATAAGTTATTTCTTTATACAAAATATCTTTAAACGAATACGAAAAATTGTATTTAAAACTTTCGTTTCCTTTTGTAAGTTGGTAAAATACCAAAAAAACAAAGCAAAATACCAATTACGAAACGTTAATTAGAGAATACATCAGTTTTTTCATCAACTTGTTCTCTGAATCGTAAAGTAAACTTCGATTTAACTCCATTCGAGATAAACGAATAATTGGAATAAAATCGGATGAAAAATTAATTCATTTCAATTCTATACAAGAAACGAGAAAACAATACCTTTTAAAGGAATTTAATTGCAAATCCTTAAACGGGGAGTAAGCGATTCTTCCCCCATCGCTATGCTGTTAAGCATTTGAATATCAAAATAGGATTTATGATTAAAAATGGGTTAACCCGAGACTATACCCATTTAAAGGGTCACTCATTAATCTCCCGCCAGTGTTACGAGACGGATGCAAAACAACATTGCACGCGTTTACGTAATGCCGGTGTTATTATACAACTATTACGATTACATTGCGCCTCCGTAATATAACTTGCAAGCTGGTGATAATGCGCGACGCGGTTACGTAATGAACGTCAATTTACCGGGCGGTCGGTTCTCGCGCCTCTGAGCGATGTATCAGCGCGTTTGTTCTCTATAAAAGGAAATATTCGAGACCTATATTCGCGACGCGTCGCACTGATTCACGTGTCTTTTATCGCGATAATTGTCGCGATTTCATTCTTCGCGGCGCGTCGCGTCACCTCGGTAGCCTTGCTGCGAAACACCTGTACGGATGATATTTTGTTTTGTTCGCAGGCAAAATGTTGAGATCAGCTTCGCCGCATCACTACCCTAGCAGAGGAGCCGAGGCTCGAGTGATTCGTTTGACAGCAGATCAAGAAGCTGTTCTCCAAGAACAGTTCAACAGATGGCCAAGGGCACCTCACACAGCGGATGTCGTCCTGTTGGCGGCCGAAACGGGGCTCTCCGAAGCCGACGTCGAGGTTCTTATTCGTTTCTTATTTTTCTTAAAAAAAAAAAAAAAGATACGTTTGAAAAAGATTTACTACAAAATGCACATTAAGAAACTCAGTTTTTTTAAACCGACTTACGTTCCATTGAAATCATGCGTTTTCGCTATTTATTATCTATCTGAATATTCATGGTTTCTTACTTTTAAAAATTTTTGTGGTATTAAAGTCCAAACTTGAATCTTTCGCGATACACAACTAAGTACATGTGTTAATGATTTTTTTTTTTTCAAAAATTATATATTCAAATCAAAGGATAGAACTTATACAGCAACTTAATAGATAAGAAATTACAGTTGACAGTTGGATGTCTCTGTCTTTTTCAGGCCTGGTATGCTATCCGGCTAGCTCAGTGGAGGAAAGAGCAGGGCCTGGGAGGGAACCTTGGTCTGCATTAACATTTGACGTTGAAGCTTCCCCAACGTTATCGTAACTGCGTACCTGAAAATATAATTCGTATAAGGATTGCGTATCGATTTCACAATGATCTATTCTTTATCAATTTTCCGTTGCTTTTACTTCTTCAGCAGTTGTGCTCGCATAGATTTCACTAATTTTAACTTATATATGGTAGATTGATTTATTTATATTAATTCTCATTGTGTAGTGAAGTCGGAATGGATCGTTAAGAGCAACAGTACCAAAAACTGACTCTTATGATGTAAGTGTGAGTAAAAAAAGGTGTATTGGGTAAATAATTGTAGTTATGTTAAAGTATTTATTATTATTTATTTTGATCCGAAAGTACGTGAATATTGAAATGCTCGGATGAAAAATTCTTTTCAATTACCTCGGTATTATTTAATCGTAAGTACGTCATGTAAAGAAGACATTACCAGCGAGTATTAATCAGAATATATAGGAGCTCACCGCAAGACTCTAAAGGATTACATTATAGTTCTAACATATCAGGTACCACAAATACGTATATTTTTATGCTTTTAAGTAATTATACTAATACTGTTCACAACAATTGTACAAAAAAAAAAAAAAACACGAATTAAAATGGATATATTTATATAATTCAATTACTTTAATAAATGTTACACAAAGAACACTAGTCGTTATAAATATAAAAATGATGAGAAAATTTGGTATATTATGCATGTTATTTTATTACCGATAGTACACGTTTTAGGTGCACAATTTTATAATTTTCTAGAATGAAATATAACAATTGAACATGCTTCTATTAAAGAAACTGTATAAGGTATGTACATATTTTCAATACGTAATAACAGAATTATAAAAACAAGTAATTAAAAGTAATTCATCTAACAATAGCATCTTTTCCGATTGCATCTTTAATAGAAGTTAGACCATCTCGTTTTAGCATATCGTCCAGTTCTCGTTTAATTTTTCCTATTATTGGTGGTCCCCAGTATGTAAACGATGTATAAATTTGTACCAATGAAGCACCAGCTTTAATTTTATTGTAGGCATCTGTGGCTGTAAATATTCCACCAACTCCGATGATAGGAATAGTACCATGTGTTCGTTTGTACATATCTGAGATCATTGTGGTCGACAGATCAGAAAGAGGAGCTCCACTGAGCCCTCCGACCTCAGTTTTTAAAGAACTCGTTAAATTAATACGCTTAACTGTAGTATTACATAATATTAGGCCATCTACTTTAGAATTTTCTTTTAGTATTACATCCGCAATGTCTTGTTTCTCGAAATCAGACAAATCTGGGGCAAGTTTCAGCAGCAATGGTTGTTTGCACTGTATTGACTTTCTAACTTCATTTAAATTTGTTAACAACTGTTCTAACTTTGTTTTATTTTGGAGCATTCTTAATCCGGGAGTGTTGGGACTAGATACATTAATTACAAAATAATCTGCTACATCTGAGAACTTCTTGATACCATCAATATAATCTTGTGTTGCATCTTCTGATACTTTATTTTTACCTAGATTAATTCCAACAATGCCATTGAAATTTGGATTGTTCTTGAGTTTTCGCAAACGTTCCCACACAGTGTTATAACCTTCACTATTAAAACCATATCGATTAACAACTGCATTATCTTCTGTTAGCCTAAACACTCTAGGCTTTGGGTTGCCGGGCTGAGGTTTTGGTGTAACCGATCCTATAATGAAAACTACAACGTAGTATCAATTAATTGTGATTCATTTAAAGATACTTACCTATCTCTACGAAGCTAAAACCTATTTTATGCAAGCCCTCTACAGCTTCACCTTGTTTGTCAAAGCCAGCTGCCATTCCTATTGGATTCTTAAACTTTAAACCCCAAATATCGATAGCAAGGGAAGGTGGGTCCTTGGCATTTTGTTGATTTAAAAGACCCAATTTTAAAACTTTCACTGCAGCATTGTGTGCAAATTCAGGATCCAATAATTGTGCAATTGGCAAGATGAATGTGTTGTAAACATTTTCATTACTCTGATAAATACACATGCCACCATATAACATAGCCGCAGTGCTGGTTACTTTTAAAAACGATTTAAATTTTTGTTTGTTAGACAATCGATGTGCCATCTTAAGATATGAGTATCACCTTTAAGTAATTTACAGCTTGGGAAACAACAAACATTTAAACCTCCCCTTTAAGGTTAAGTACGTTTATTCAAAAATAAATGTACGTTCATTTAAAATCGTATTCGAAATAATGTTATACCGCACGTTTACGTAAAACTATAAAAACACAATAACTCTATATATTTAACCCACATCTTAATTATATTTTTCAAATGTTTCCGACGCGTGGTTAGAGCAAAACAAACAGTATTACAGCACCACCTATAGGATGTTCCATAAATTACCAAGCAAAAATAATCTACTGAGACGATCTACGGCGCATCCTCGACTTCTAATCGATTAGATTTTGAACATTTGAAATGACATTAATTGATTACAAGAGATACAATATTTGCTATTTTGTACTGCTTTATTAAATTTATATAACTTTTTCAGTTTCCATATTGCGTATAAATATCTGTTAAGAAATCTCAAACGTTTACCATCACTCGAAGAACTGAAAGATACGACATCGAGGTTCTAACAATATTCATGTAAGTTTCCATGTTAACGATAAAGAACTTTCCCCCTAACAGATAAACCGGGTCTTGACTTCTCATTATAGTGTAAACGATGTTCCCCGCCATGTCTTTCGGTAAATTGTACCACTTGCAAAAATACGCTGAATCACCGATACCTTCCATTTGACGTTTCAAATGTTCACCCACGTAACTATACGCGAACATTTGCACCAACAACGTGATCATCACTAAGAACGATTTTATCGTTAGAACGATGTTTCCCACACCTAATGAGATTATAAATTGAAACCCTAAAAGCAAGCGTATGTTATTTCCGCGAATCCAGTACACTTAAACGAAAATAAACTTATCTTCTGGTACTATGTACTCTGTTAACAGGTGAATTAAGAATGTGTAAATATTTACCACTTGTGCAAATAAGCAGGCAACTCGAGAACAGTTGGACGATCAAGACATAACTGACCGTTTCGTTCAACATTTCGGCTAGGTTCAACAAATTGATATGTCTTTTAGTCAACAGGTTATAAAGCTCGTATGTCCTTTCGTTTTCGTTCAGCTTGCTAAATTCCAGTCCCAGAATTTCCACTTGGCCACACAGATGAAAAGTGATACCGAAGAACAACCCGTCGCTACCTGATTGATATTCACATGCGAGCAGAAGGTTTCCGTTGAGATTTCAGTTTCTTAGAAATATACTACACTGTGCGAGTGTTAATATCAACGTTACCCAGGTTTCCGGTGCTCGTCAGCAACAGCATCAAGTATTCTATGGCGAACACGATGAAGCGCAAATTCTCCGGTATATTGATAGGTGCTAACGTATATTCTGAGGGAAAAGGGTATTTCGTAGAACTGTCGTCTTCCGTCACATTGATCACTTTTTTGTCCTCTCCGGCCAGTATAGGCACGGTCACGAACAGAGTAGAGCCCAAGTACGAGAAACAGATTATGCTAAAGCACGCCGCTCTTCCCATATAAGCGTGACGCCGCACAATTGCTCGTTTCTTTTCGTCGTTCAGTTCATTATAATCGTTCACCGCAGAATTGAAATTGGAGATGAGGCCTGCGGGCTGAATGCGAAAGCTCATTATCTTCGCCACTGCCAGAACGCCAGAAATAAGGATCACCAAAATGTCTAGATTCCTCTCGGCATCGTCACTGTTCAGGTACAGTTCCGTTGACAAGGTTATTAGCATGATCAACTGCGAAAGAACGAGAATGTAAGCGTTGTGGTATAGGACTCGAACAGTAACGACGATGGAAGCTTCGTTACCAGAAATAATATCGTAAAACTGGTACGCATGATCGAGAACACATCGTAATTTTGCAGGGGCCAAGTGCCCATTGGCCACGATAGAATCTTTAATACAGTCATCGCGTAAGCAAAGTCTTTCTTCGACGATGCCTTCATCCTCACGGAAGGTTCGTGGAGATCCACGAGTAATCATTCCCAACGATTTAGGAGTATTTTCCTATTTTTCTTTCCGTAGTAGCGCTTTCTACATCTCGCTTCATCTTTTATTCAACTATAATCGCTCGATTACAGAACCCACTGTCGAGCACGTTACCGTTTCCAGATCAGCCGGTGGGGGTTGCATCGCAACATTTCGTTGCTACGCTTTGTCGTGGATCGTACGGTGCTCATTTCGTGCTCGATCGCGATAATGTACTTACACGATACTACTTTTCGAAGCATACAAGGAACATGGAAACGAAGTTTGCGGGGAACATTCAATTTTCATTGCGAACTGTTACGCTAAGGATAAGGTAGAACGACATATAAGTACGTAAACACGAAGAAATGTTCCTTACCGCGGAAAGAACTCCTTCTTCCGCTTCCATTGAAAGAATAAAGCGTGCAACAACTAAAATGTCTAACTTGTGATCGGTTACGTCCAACCGCAGGCAAAGGGTACAATTGTGATCGGAATTGTTGAAATTGGACGATTGGCTGTAGTTTCTTCATTCATAATGAACGAATAATCTATCTATCCATTACATACTTTTATTTAGTAGGTTGTAACGTTCATCCTTCACGGATGCGGCCTAGGGAGCTTAGCATCTTATGAAGAAGTATGTTTCGCTCATCGAATAATGGTAACGTATCTAGTTCCTTCGTCACACTATTGTAGGACAGACATGGCGTCGAACAAATATGTGCATATCAGTATCATGTCCCGTCGATCAAGCTACGTTCACGGGTCCATCATTACCTTCAACACCGACAGATAGGAAACCGAAGCCTTCAGTGTTTCTTTGAAGGTGAGTATATTCATTATGACAAATTTTCCGGTGATATCGCGGTACGGAGAGTTCCCTCGATTAATTATCAGCACCAATTTCCTTGCTGCGTGCACTCAGGATCGGTACCAAGGAGCATCGTGCGATCTCCTCGGTTCGAAACTGGAGGGTGTCACCGGCGTAGGCGTAAACGTACAGCTATACGAACAGCGTCACCATCAGGATCAAGCTTTTCAGTGCACCCACGTGGTCCTTCGAGTTCAGACAGACCACGAACGCGAAACCTGTCCTCGGAGACAATACACAGGGTGTGGTGAACGAGGCGATGTTTCGGGTCTGCACGATGTATAACGTACAGCGTGGAATATTACTTTCGAATGCTAATTAATGTATCAAAGACACCTTTGTGACAGATGGCATTCATTGAGGGTACTTGATAACGGGTGGTAGAATCCTGAATGAGGTGATTCTATAGGGTATTCGAACGAAGCTGGGAGACAATTGAAGGGGTAACTCTATGCAACATTTTAAGACGAAAATCAAGAGTAACAATGTTGCATTAGACGCCTTGTTTATTAGTTATAAACAATTAAAAGAACGGGCGATTTTACGCCTGAGAGCAGGCAAATGGAGCAACATGGTAGGTAACGTCAATGACTACGCAGTGATGCTCAGTCGTAACTAAGTGCGGAATATAGCTTACCTCCGAACAGCTACAGAAATGCACGTAGTTACGACTGAGCATCACTGCGTAGCCATTGACGTTACCTACCATGTTGCTCCATTTGCCTGCTCTCAGGCGTAAAATCGTCCGTTCTTTTAGTTGCTTATAACAAATAAACAAAGCGTCAAAAGCAATATTGTTACTCTTGATTTTCGTCTTAGAATGTTGCATAGAGTTATTCCTTCAATTTTCTCCCAGCTTCGTCCAAACACCCTGTATATGTAAATATAAGTTGAAAAGAAATGAACGAAACTTTTCTCATCTGAGACTTATTTCTCCCGAGAAAATTGCATTCAAAGATTTATCTAGTACGCGGTAGTTTAATCAAACTTCAGTTTTACGGATTTCACCGTATACCAGTTTTGTAGAGCCATGTTAGATCTTATCTAATAGTACACTAAAGCATATTTTATATTTACTTTTTCCAAGATCTGGCAAAAAAGTAAACATTTCTGACTAATTTACAAAAAGAATGATATTTTTTTCGTTTTGGTCGTGTTAAAACACACTCCTGCAAAACAGGCTTAACACGTTGTTAGCCACAGGGGTCACCGGTGACCGGTACTCAACTTAGCGGTGGCGCCATGGGGATTATTGGTAACCGGCCTGCTTAGATTGGTATAAAAGAAAATGTATAAAACATCTATCAATAGTTACAAACTGTAACTTATTTATTGTAGGTAATATTTCAACAGTATATGTATCGCATAATAAAATATTCATCGTGGCGCCACCGGCAAACCCTGTAAAATGGGCGTGGCATTTAACGCGTTGAACGACTCGCGTTCCAATCACCGTGTTTTTTTTATCGCAAATAAGTCAGTCTTTAAAATAAGATGACACGGAACGTTGTATTTCCAGTGAGACGAGCTGTCTGTCCGACGGTGATGTGCGACGAGAAATCTGACATCGTGTCAAACATGTACCTGTGCAATTAACTGAACGTACGATCAGTGATTCCGGAAGACTCGATGCACTGGCTGTACACGTTTAAAAACGATTTTAATTTTCTTTTCTTAAACAATCGATGTGCCATCTTAAGACGATGAATATTTTCTTTAAGTAATTTACAGCTTATGGAACACAAAAAATTAAAATCTTCAAAATTAAGGTTAAGTACGTTTATTCAAAAATAAATGTACGTTTGTTAAAATCGTGTTCGAAATAATATTATAACGTACGATTGAATAAAACTGTAAAAATATCGTAGCTCTATACATTTAAATAACATCTTGTTCCTTATATTTTTCAAACGTTTCGGACGCGTCGTTAGAGCATAACAAACAGTATTACAGCACCACCTGTAGGAAGTTCCGTAAATTAGCAACCAATAATAATCTACTGAGACGATCTACGGCGCATCCTCGACTTCTAATAGATCCGATTTTAAACATTTGAAATGATATTAATTGATTACAGGAGATACAATATTTGCTACTTTATACTGCTTTATTAAACTTATATAATTTCTTTAGTTTCTATATTGCTTATGAAATATCTGTTAAGAAACCTCAAACGCTTATCATCACTCGAAGAACTGAAAGATACGACATCGAAGTTTTAACAATGTTCATGTAAGTTTCCATATTGATGATAAAGAACTTTCCCCCCATCAGATAAACCGGATCTTGACTTTTCATTATAGTGTAAACGATGTTCCTCGTTAAGTTTCCGTGTAAATTGTACCACTTGCAAGAATACGCTGAATAACCGACACCTTCCATTTGACGTTTCAAATATTCACCCACGTAACTATACGCGAACATTTGCGCCAACAAGGTGCTCATCACTATGAACGTTTTTACCATTAGAACGATGTCTCCCACTCCCAATGCGATTATAAATTGAAATCCTAAAAGCAAGATTAAGTAATTTCAGCGAATCCAGTGCAGTTAAACGAAAATAAACTTATGTTCCGGTACCATGTGCTCTGTTAACAGGTGAATTAAGAATGTGCAAATATTTACCGCTCGTGCAAATAAGCAGGCAACTCGAGAACAGTTGGATGATCAAGACATAACTGACGGTTTCGTTCAACATTTCGGCTAGGTTCAACAAATTGATGTGCCTTTTTGTCAATACGTTATAATGCTCAGCTGCCCTTTCGTTTTCGTTGAGGTTGTCGAATTCCAGCCCCAGAATTTCCACTTGGCCACACAGATGAAAAGTGATACCGAAGAACAACGAGTCGCTACCTGATTGATATTCGCACGCGCGCAGAAGGTTTGCGTTGAGATTTCAGTTTTTTAGAAATATGCTTTACGAGTGCGAGTGTTAATATTAACGTTACCCAGGTTTCCGGTGCTCGTGAGCAACAGCATCAAGTACTCTATGACGAAAACGATGAAATGCAAATTCTCCGGTATATTTATTGGCGCTAACGTACATTCTGAGGGAAAAGGGTATTTCTTAGAACTGTCTTCTTCCGTCACATTGATCACTTTTTTGTTTTCTCCGGCCAGCATAGGCACAGACACGAACAGAGTGGAGCTGAAGTATGAGAAACAGATCATGCTGATGGTTGCCACTCTACCCATATAAGCGTGATGTCGAACGACCGTTCGTTTCTTTTCGTCGCTCAGTTCATTGTAATCGTTCACCGCAGAACTGAAATTGGAGATAAGGCCTGCGGGCCAAATGCGAAAGCTCATCACCTTTGACACCGCCAGAATGCCACAAATAAGAATCACCAAAACGTCTAAATTCTTCTCTGCATTGTTTCTGTCCAAGTACATTTCCGATAACACGATTATTAGCATGATCAACTGCGAAAGAACGACAATGTAAGCGTGGTGGTATAGGACTCGAACAGTAACGACGATGGAAGCTTCGTTACCAAAAATAATATCGCAAAACCGGTACGCATCGTCGAGAACACGTTGTAATTTTGCAGAGGCCAAGTGCCCACTGGCCACGACAGAGCCTTCAACATAGTCATCGCGTAAGCGAAGTCCTTCCTCGACGATGCCTTCATACTCGCGGAAGGTTCGTGGAGATCCACGAGTAATCATTCCTAACGATTTAAGGGTATTTTCCTATTTTCCTTTCCGTCGTAGCGCTTTCTACATTTCGCTTCATCTTTTATTCAACTGTAATCGCTCGATTACAGAACCCACTGTCGAGCATGTTATCGTTTCCAGATCAGCCGTTGGGGGTTGCATCGCAACATTTCGTTGCTACGCTTTGTCGTGGATCGTACGGTGCTCATTTCGTGCTCGATCGCGATAATGTACTTACACGATCCTACTTTTCGAAGCATACAAGGAACATGGAAGCTGAGTTTGCGGGGAACATTCAACTTTCATTGCAAGCTGTTACGCTAAGGATACGGTAGAACGATATATAAGTACGTAAACACGAAGAATTGTTTCTTACCGCGGAAAGAACTTCTTCTTTCCTTCCCATTGAAAGAAAAAGGCGTGCAAGAACTGAAATGTCTAAATTGCGATCGGTCGCTTCGAACCGCAGGCAAAAGGTACAATTGTGATCGGAATTGTTGAAATTGGACGATCGAATGTAGTTTCTTCATTCACAATGAGAGAATAATCCATTGAACCATTGCATATTTTTATTTCATAAATTATGACGTTCGCCCTCCACGGATGCGGTCTAGAAAACTTAGCATCTTATGAAGAAGAATGCTTCGCGTTACTTCTCATCGAATAATGGTAACTTATCTAGTTCCTTCATTACAGTATTGAAGGACAGACATGGCGTCGAACAAATATGTGCATATCAGTATCATGTCCCGTTGATCAAGCTACGTTCACGTGTCCATCATTACCTTCAACACGGACAGGTAGGATACCGAAGCCTTTAATGTCTCTTTGAAGGTGAGTATATTCATTATGACAAATTTTCCGGCGGTCACGCCGTACGGAGAGTTCCCTCGGCTAATTATCAGCACCAATTCCCTTGCTGCGTGTCCTCGAGATCGGTACCAAGGCGCGTCGTAGACAGCCTGTGCGACCTCTTCGGCTCGAGACTGGAGTGTGTCTCCGGCGTAGGCGTAAAGGTATAGCTCTATCAACAGCGTCACCATCAGAATCGAGCTTTTCAGTGCACCCACGTTGTCCTTCGTGCTCAGACAGACCAGGAACATGAAACCTGTCACCGAAGACAATACACGTGGCGTGGTGAACAAGGCAGCGTTTCGATTGTGCAGGGTGTATAATGTTTTGCGTGGAATATTAGTTTTCGAATGCTAATTAATGGATCAAAGACATGTTTGCGACAAATGGCATTTATTAAGGGTACTCGATAACTGATTGTAGAATTCTGAATGAGGTGATTCTAAATGTAAAAATAATTGGAGAAGGAATGAATGAAATTTTTGTCGTTTGAGGTTTCATTTTTTCGAAAAAATCGAATTCAAAGATTTATCTTGTCGGCGATAGTTTAATTAAATTTCAGTTTTACGGATTTCACCGTGTACTAGCTTTGTAGGACCATGATAGATCTTATTCCACAGTATACTAAGAAATATCTACTTTTTCCAGGATATGGCAAAAAATGAAAACATTTCTGACTAATTTAAAACAGTATAATATTTCGTTCGTCAAAACACGCTCCCGGAAATCAGGCTTAAACGACTCACGTTCCCGTGCTTTTTTATCGAAAATGACTCACGATTATCGAAACAAAACGTGCAGTTTCGATTTAAGCTACAAATTAAGGAAATAGGTATCTTATCGTTCCACTGCAATTAACAATAAGAACGCGCGCTATCGGTATCAATGGTTTACCCCAGTGAAATTAGGGGAATATACAAAGTGGAAAAATAAGAAATCGAGGCCGAATGTTATCGTGGCGATAAACACGTGAGAATAATTTGTTCGCCACTGCAATTACTCTTAATCGGTCTGACTTTTGATTATCAGGTAAAGCGGCATTCAACGAATCAACACAGCATCATTATCTATCGTTATCTCATAACGGAGGAAAGCGATGTTACCTTCCACGCAGATCAGCAACGCGCTCATCAACAGCTGTATAAGAATGATCGTGCTGAAGCTCTGCTCGAGATGATCGATGAGCGTGGCGAGTTGACAGTGCCGTTTTACGAGCAGACCGATTTTCTTCGGATAAGCAAGATCCTCGAACTCGATCTCGGCAAGGTTCATCTTCAGAATCTCGAATTGACCGCAAAGATGCATCGCTAAGTTGAAGAATAACCCGTCGTTGCCACAATGAGCGATGACGTTCACGTAAATGTGAACACTTTGTAATATCAGCACAGAGACGTGAGGGAACAGAGGTAGTTTTCCGAATGAACAATAAGTCGCCAAGAAGTAGTTCAGTTTCAGACGGTTGTTCGCGTACGCCGTTGAATTGGGCGAGTCTTGGAACATCTGGACAAAGTATGGTTTGGTTTTAAATATTACAAGAAAGTCTAGACGATAGTAATAAGCAGGTTGCAGACTTTATGTAAGTATGGTGCCGCAATACTGAAAAATCTGTGTACGAAAAAATGAATCGGAAATGGATGAACAAATTTCTTTCATTTGAGGTTTTGTTATTGAGTTGTTATATGTTAACTCCGATTGCTTACATTGGACTTATGAATGAAAATGAAACGTGTAAGTTTTAAGTTTTACTTTATTAATGCCTACTGCATACGCAATTATGCTCGTTGGATAAAATATCGAGGCACTCTGTATAGTGAAACGTAATCTATACAAAAATTTCTATATTATTTTATACATAATTCGAATCTACATTTGCATCTGTTAGTATTCTTGTGAATTAACAGTCGAAGTACTAGAAATGGATTGAACGCGATTAAAAAATGTCTTATTGAAAAACAATAATATTTTTTATGTTATTACTGAAACACATACATATCTCCTTGTATAAACTATTAATCTGCATGTATCTTGATTACAATTTATTACGATGAGTGATTATAATTTTTTCCTAAAGCTTCTTTTACACGAAACACAATTTCTTTTGCTTGAAATGTAATACTTACATAAAATTCGCGTTTTAGTGAACAGAAATTAATCACACCTCAAACGGAAGGAGAACATCATAGGGTATGGTTTTGAGGATGAAAGAGAAGCCAGAAGCGCTACCCAGGTACAATATTATCAGAGAAACGGCTCGTCCTTTTTTGAAATACTCTGTCATAACGGGTTCGTAGCGAGAGTCGCTGAAGGTGGACCAATCATTCGCAACTGAATTTACGAGGGTGTGCGTGTGCTTCAAATTCATTTTCAAAATGAACATCTTCGAAAAGCTGACAATAGTGGAGAGGTCCATGAGAAACGCGTCCATCGTGTCGTCGATGTCCAAGCAATGACGATAGATCTCCAAGGACAAGCTGTAGATCCCACTGATCTAATTGCGAAAAGGATTCCTGTTAACCGAATCTTCGATAGAAATTGCTTTTTATGGGCACAGGTATAAACTCGTTCAATTTCAGTTAACTCTTCTTGTTCGCAATGAATGCGAAACACTTTGATTTATTTCTAGTGACTCCGGCACATGACGGCTTTGTGATTGTCGAAAGTTTTTGAATTCTTGACTTTATAAACATGCTGATTAAAGTGATCCTTTTAAGCAACGCTTGAATGTTTAGGGTGTTTGAAAATACCAACAATTTCGAGAATTTCGATCTTTTTGTTTATGTATACCTTATCTCTAATCCATTTTCCTGATTTTACTCATGTAAATACTCATTTTACATTTTTATACTGAAGGGTTTCAATCTACGAATAAGTATAATATAAAAGTATAATAAAAATAATAATGAAAGAAATAACGATTGAAGAAATTAAAGCGATTAAGAATTAAATTTGGTATCCCAAATGTAGAGCTCGGTAACTTGACTTGCTTCCCGTAAACGCGTTTGCCTGCGATGAGTAAGCTCGTTCTTCCGGTTAACAATCTTTCAGACTTACTTGCGTCATCATAGCAAAAATCCATCGACCCTTGGACGCGAATTCGTTGCTGGTTATTGGCCAAACACCGATTATTCGCAGCACCGTTTCTTGAACCATGAAGTTATTAGCTGGCTTCTCGCCAGAACTCTTCCTCTCGATCATTTCCAGATGTCAGAACTGTGTATACGTTCTGCGATGCCTCCGAAGGGGACACCCTTTTAGTTTCGTCTAGTTTGATTCGAAGTATCAGCGATTCACGATTTACGTCGCCGCGAACGCGAAGGAGACCCTCGCGCGTCCACTTACTTGCAGAGGTTCGCCCCTCTTGCCTTTGATCTTTTATTCACGCGGACACCTGCGATACCTTCGTTCGGTCCGGATAACCATGTGTTTTCATGCAAACAAAAGTATGAAAGATTGCAGGCAAGAGGATGAAACGGAAGGAACACCGGAAAAAGGAACGTCGAAGTGTGATTGCAACTGTCGACGCGTTCTCCTTTTCGCAGGGTGCCCTCAAACTTGCGCGTCATCGAATATTAACGAGACAGCGAACGAAATCACAGGTTTCGCACCGATCGTTGCGAAGGTATCGTAGGAACGTTAGGGACCGACAACCGGGGAAAATATCTCACCGCTGTATGGAAACATGTTCGCGTTGAGATTCCAACGTTCAGCGCGTCGTGGTATCAAAGTTCATCCAGCAAAACGTGGATGAAAATAAAGAAGTCCGATCTCGTAACGGTGTTTCTCGAGCCGGACCGCGCGCGTGTGTAGCTAAACGCCGTGGCATTTTTGTTCTTCTCTTTTTTTTCTCCCTCTCTCTTTTTCTCTCTCTACGTAGCCGAGAAAAGCTGCCTGTTGGACACCTGTTCGAGCTGGCCAGGGGTTACCTGAACGCGGTCGAACGCCAGGGAACAGTGGTCATCGCACGCTTGAATCCTGGCAGCTGGCCACAGTTTCGAACCGGTTCGCCGGATCTCTCGTTCTACCCGGTGGATAGACGAGCCGCGACCTTGGCGCTTCGAATTAAACGTGATATCCCGTGGCCCCGTGTTGACGCGCGTTCCCCAATTTCTCGTTGAGGTCAATGACTGGCACAGCCGAGGAGAGAGCCACCGAAAGTGGCGATCCTACGCAAGAATACAAGCCGGTTTTATCGTCCGTCCACCAATCCTCTGGCTGCTTTCGTGGCCCAGGGTAACGCGAGATCCTTTTTTTCTTCGGAATCAACTCGGATTCTCTGCGACCCATATACAGGGGAAACGTTGATCTTTCTTTGGAACTCTGAAGATGGCTTCTTTCGCACTGTAACAAGCAACAACGCTCTTCGATGAACATTTTCAATTTCATTTTCGGCTCTATTCCTTCGTGTGTTGCTGTTCTTGCAGACCGGCTGTAAGGTTAAGACACTGTATCCCTTTGAAATTTGAGAACATTCAATAAATGTTAACGATCGCGTTGCTCCTAACGCGATTAACCCCTTAACCTACGATTTAGATTCGAAGATGTTGGGCCGAAATCGTATGCAAGCTCGCGCAGCGTTCGAGACATTGCTGTAATTGCATATCAAATATTGTACGTAATATTCACTTCTGGCCCGATCACCGTACGCGGACTATGCCCGTAATATTTACGTTTGGCCCGACCATCGCACGCGGACTATGCCCGTAATATTTACGTTTGGCCCGATCACCGTACGCGGACTATGCCCGTAATATTTAAGTTTGGCCCGATCATCGTACGCGGGCTATGCCCATCGTTGTAGGTTAAGGGGTTAAACCCTGAGAAACCTCTTTTTCGTGGCTCTTCCGTTCCCGAACAACCACGTTCGAATGGATTCTTCTCAGCGCCTGTCTTTTTAACGACTGCCCGCCGTGAACACTGTTACGGTACTTGAACGTGCAAGCAGGTAAGCGAGATTCATGCAGATTCGTAGATCTATTCAGCCCACAGAGGAGGACCCCGGAGTGTGTGTACAGTTCGCGTGAAAAATATTCGAGGATGCATCGGGGTTCTGTTAAGAGGCGTCGAGGAGCGGAGCTGCAAGCGATGCACGGTGTTATCGGTCTCCATGGCTCGGTATACCTGCCTGCTCAGGTAGGTAAGTACCGTTCGTCGAGCTACCTTCGACAGCAGTCACGGCACAACCTTCGTCGCGTCAGGTGCGCACGGTTCTCCGGGACCAACGGGACTTTCCTCGGCTGCTCGCGAGTTCCTTCACCGCCGGCGATCATCGACAAGACAATTCGCCTCTGCGTTGCTGAACTCCAGGTAAATCGACGTACAAATACTCGAGCGAAAAACGGTTCTCTCGCGATTTCAAATTCAACGATCCTCGAACTCGCGCAGTTTTGTCAGTTTCTTCGTGCTCGTTCCCCGGCACTCGGGCTTTTTGCGTTGAAAGGAATGCAAAGACTGGCGGAAGGTTCAACGACTGTACCATTGAATTCTTAAGCAGGCTATATGCCCGGTGCGCGAACGAATTTCACGCCATCGTAAACGCTTGGGACGAAGTTCAGTTTCGTTTCGGCGTGCGTTAGGTTCGCGATGCGTATCGGGTAGCGGTGTGTCAGGCTTGAATGATCGTATCCCCTGAAAACGTAATCGAACACGCTCTAGTTGATTTTAACTACCGTTGTTGAGTCTATTACGAATTTTTACGACCCATTTCGTAACCCGATTCTGCAAACCGATTATACTTTTGCTCTGTTTTAAAGGGCGAAATTCATTATTCTCAAATTCTCTTGTTTTTTTTCTGTTTGTTTGTTAATATTATTGTTATCGGTTACTTTTCCTTTCGATTTGTCGTTCACGTATTCTCCGACGGTATTCTAAAGTTATTCGTTATCTGTACCGATAGCTTATCGTTCGACTCATGAAAATTTGCAACATGATAAGTAATTAAGAAAAGAAAACTATATTTTCGACGAGCAACAGAAGTATCAGGTAAATTTTATCGCATAAATCAGGATAACTACGTTCGATCGGAATAAAAGCTAATTCCTCATCCCATATTAAAATTGTACGGGCAGGAAGGAATTGCTGTTTGACGTATGTATGTGTGTACACGAATTTCAACGAAGCTTCGTAATGGTGGTGCTGTAATTATGCCGGAAAAACGAGTTGTTATCTCTGACGACGGTAAACTAGCTATAATGCACACAACGATAACGTAACTTCGAATAACGATGATGATATTACGTTACACAAACGGGAGTGCACAAAAGTCGACCGTCAACGAATTGTTCCCTCTCCTCGGCGCTCGTTTCGTCAGAAAACGTTGTTCAATGGATCGTACACGCGTGGCCGGCGATGGTGTCGGGCAAATTCGCTCGTCGCGAGATAAATCCGAAAAGCAACGCCTGGAAGTTGTGCTCGGTCGTTTAAACGCACCGCACGAGACAGAAAATTACGTTCACTCGGTGTAAAGAGCTATTTTCTGAGCGTGTCTAACGAGCTCCTTTAATTACGCAGCAAAATGTCGGTTATGAATTTCAGAATGGCCTAATAAGTTGCTTGTTCCATCGCCGTTGCTACCTGTTCCTGGGTCGCGGCTATCACGATCAAAGTTACGCGTGTACGTGATCTAGTCGAGGAAACGGTACGCGTTGTTGAACAAAATCTCTGAACCTGAAATCTCTAGAAATTAGAAGGACATTATCTGATCTTGTCTTTCTATTAAAGGTTATCAATGATAAAATTAGATGCGCTCAAATTCTATCTCTAACTAGTTCCCATGATAGATCAAGAACAAGTAGGTATGCTCGCACATTTTTATCGAGACGTTATGCATCAATCTTTCTATGTTGCGACCCAATTTCGAGAATTACTACCATGGCAAACCAATATACTTCTTCAACTGATTTTTTTTATGTTTCTTTACCGTACTTCAACCCTTTGCACTCGAGAGGTAAGCGTTAGTCGTTTAATGATACTAACTTCAAAAATTTTCAAATTCGAAATATTTACTATGATTCACGTACATTAAACTTCATTTAGTTTAGTTAAGTCGTATATTAAAATTTACATATATATGACTATTTAACGTCCAGGTCTGAACTAACGTCTGAAAATTTGCGAAACTATCATATGCTAGGATTACGATGTCCCATGAGAGGGGACAGCCGAGTGCAAAGGCATGTTTCGAGTCCAATTGCAAAATTTTTTATGATTACCGCACATTATACTAATTAATTTGTAAAGTAATGGGTTCTTCCCGTATAAATAAATAAAAAGATCATTAATAATATACACGGACTGTACCGTTATCCGGTGGACTGTTCGCTTGGAGCCATTTGTTCGAGCAAAGAAGGTAGAAGACGAGAAAAATAAAAAAGCAGGAAGGGAATGGAAAGGACGCGTAATCGCGAGATCTGAAGCTCGCTACATCTCGTTACACATCTTATGGTTTCCCGAACCGGGAAACGGTGTCGCCGTCTCGCTGACCTTGGGAACCGACGATGAACCGAGAGTTCTGCTCGCTTTCCCTCTCGACCACACGAGAACGAACTGCATCTTGCACTTTCCGTGCTTACGCGCGAAATCGATGAATAAAGGCGGCTCACGTGAAACGGACTCGAAAATTGCGAGGAACACTCTTCAGGATCATACAAACACGTAACATCTTCAACACTTTGGGCGATGGATAAAGTGTTATTAACCCTTAGCGCTCCGTGTGTTTCTTTCCTTCATACGCAACAGTCCTTTTTTCACACAATCTTGATTTTTCCGTAGAAATTATATATCTTTACCACCGCTCAAGTTTACATTCTCAACATAACATTCTTCCATGTATTTAATTATAGATGTAGGTCGGAAAATAATTTAATGACAAAGCATCTGGAATGTAATCATATTACGTACAGAATATCTACGCAACGGAGCCGACGGAGCACTAAGAATTAAAATGAATAACTGTTCTGTTAAGTCGACTAAAAGCTACTTAGTTTGGTACTTGTACGCATTAGTTCATTGCACGTAAAATGGGTTCATAAAGCAAGAGATCTGATATAAAGTTTATTTTAAAAGATAACCTATTCATGATCTCGCTCCCATATTTTCACTTGTAAGTAATGAACACTTACAAATTTTGAAGGAAACTAATTATTCAATTAAATATATATTCGTTGTTACGCCCTACTCCTCGCAATACAATCCTTCCGTTCGCTTGAAGGATTCAAACTACATTCAGTTCATAAAAAGTATTAAATTTCTTAGGGTACAATATGTGGAACTATTTCTTGACCATAACATAAACTTTATGTTAGATTCGTTGAGTGTTAGATAAATTACAGAGATGGTGCAGTAGAAACTAACCGGAGTTCGCTAAACACACAGAGATAGCCATTTCATGTGAAACTAGCCGACACATGTGCAACTGTATTGAATGAAAACGATAAAGATCTCATTTTTATGTATCATTGATTCTTAACCAGTTGCGGTGGAAAGAAATTCACGATTGCGCGTGTCAGAACAGTCGAGTGTAAATCGCTGCGAGGCGAGTTTACGCAGCGTTCGACGTGTTCTAGAAAAGAATATAAAGATGCATCAAATGATGATAAAATTACATATGTATGAATACTATATTTATTTATTAATAATTTTGCAGTGTGTGATATTTTTCAAAACAACTTGGAACGTGTAACGTTACAAGCATTTCTTACACTCCCACGTTTGCGACGTGTGTAACACGTCACTGGCGTTCCTGTAACAAAAGCACCTCGACGTGCGTGACACGTCTTTCCACCGCAAGTGGTTAAACAGGTGAAATTCGAAATGCTGTAGGTGCTCAAAGTACATAAAATACTAACATTTTTGCGATGTCTCTCGATCGTGTTTCCTCGTAGCCTTTTCCTTGGAACCTCAGGGATGCTCGACCGGTTTACAAAAGAGGATCGTCCGTGAAAGAAGTTTCTTTTCAATTTCGACCACAGACCGGGCCGGTCAAAAATGGAATCCAGCCAGTGGTGGTCGCTTAGTCTGTCAATTGGCGCGAGTTTGGCGCGTCGGAGGAGGAACGATGACTAACAATCTGTACCGTTAGCCTGAGTCGTTCCTCCGACTGGAGAATGTCAATTTCATGCGGTTTACGGTACTCAAATTGCGCGTTAGAATACGCCGCTCCGATTGTTCGCTTCTTCTTTTCATTCGCGACAGAAGTCGATACCTTGGCTAGCTTCACCGCGATAGCCATTCATCTCAAGGATGATCTCAGATTCTTGAGAAACTCGAGGAATATTTGAGTTGTAGGAAAGCTCGAGGCAATGGTGGGATCAGTTCAATGACATAAAAAGCGTTTGAGGCAATAAATCACATGTGAAGTTTGGGACCTAGGATTTCACATTTATCGCAGGACGGTTGTATTTACTTATATAGGAACAGGTTTCAAGATGATTGCAAAGTACCTAACAACAACTGTGCTTAAATCTCCATGTTAGCCTATTAAAGTATCCACGTTATCTTGAGTCAACAATATTAAGACTATATACGGTTTAAAACCATTTTTTTACAATAACACGGTGCATACATAATTATCGAATCATTATCGTATAGAATCATCCATTAGAAATCTGATATTCGCCGGCCCAACCATAGTGCTCAATTTTTAATTTTTCTAAATTTTCCATCTGAATTTGATCTAATTCAGCTTCTGTGTGGCTCGTATATCAGTTCGAAAGGCAAACGTGTCGTTGCTGTTGAGAAGTTATCAAGTTCCATCGGTAGCCTAAAGTGTTCGTAGACAATTGAACGAGGACAGATGACGTTTAACCGTCTTCGATTGTTGGCCAGATATGCAACGGTATTCAAGTGACCACAAGCCGAAACGTTTCCGGTGTATCACTCGTGCTTAAAATCCTGCTGACGACCTGGAAAGGAGGCGCGCCTTCCTAAAATAACTCGACTACGATCAAGATCCGGTTGAAGGTGAACGGCTCTCCTCTCTTCGTCATGCTTTCGGCCCGAGAGCGAGATTCCAGGAACTCTGAATACGTGTTTTAAAATATTTCGTCATTAACAGGCTTGTGTACCCTTTCAGAGGCAGAAAACGGACAGAGGAGAAAGAAAACAGGACGAAAAATGTGGCGGCCAAGGACCTGTATCCTGCTGATCCTATTAGTTGCGGCAAGATGCGAGAAACACACGGAAGAAGATGCCTCCACTGTCTTTCTCGAGGCGGCCAAATCGTTCTTCTCGAACAAGGACAATATTAATGGCCTCCAAGGTTTGGCCAAAGCGTTTTTGCAATCGGATGGCAGGAAAGAGGTAATTCTTAACTTCTTTTTCCCGATCTGACTTCCTTATTTCAACACGAATTTTGCGAAACAGGCCAGCAACATGTTCGACGGGAATCCTAATTTGGACGGTGTCGGCCAAATTGTATCTGGTATTGGAAACTTGTTTTCTGGCAACGAGAACAGCCAAGGGATCGATTTCTCGATGCTCGGAACGGTCCTTGACGGTGTAATGAACTCCGATAAAAATACCAAAAGAACTGGTCGAAGTGTTAATACAAAGCAGCAGCCAGGAGTTGACCTCGAGGGCATAGCGAACATGGGGAGCATGCTGATGAGCCAGAACGGAAACTTCGACTTGATGATGGGCCTGATACCGATGCTGCTGTCAAATTTTGGCGGTGAAAGCAACGAGGTCGACGGCACGCCTAACAAGGTACACGATCACTCTGGACACTCCTGGTACATGCCGCCGATCCTAGAAAATCTGCACGTGATGTGGGAGCATTTCAGTAATTCGGAATTAGGTCAGACTTTGTGGAAGAAGAGCGGTCTGTCAGAGTTTGTCGGTCAAATGTCTGATCCCGAAGGGCGTATCCAGTACGAGAAACTGTTGGACAGCTTCGAAAATCCGGCTCTGCGTCGCAAATGGATCAGATCGTTGACGAACTACGTTGGAGAGTGGATCTCCCATATCTCGGATCCACAAATACAGCAGCGTTACCTGAACATAGTCCAGTTCGTGGGGAATAGTTTCTTGAAGTCCCAGGGCTTCCCGAAATCGGCCATGTTTGACTCGATGAGGCCGGTAGAAAGTCTTTGCAGGTACCGTTTTTCTTTAAAGTGTACATTTGACAATTCTCTTTGGAATAAGCATCAGTACGTTATTCTCCATTAATTAACGAAGAAAAAGGTTATGGTTGTGACAGTTATTCGAAAATAATTGAAGTCTATATTATCACGTTGACTGCTATGCCAGTTTTATATGCTATGCTATGGGGGTCACAAAAGAATTTTCATTATTCTAAGTAGTATTATTTACGTTATTCAAAATTCTTTAGTCAACGATATTCATTTTATTAGAATCATTCGAAACAGTTGAGACACTCCAGTCACCGATAACCACTGTGGCAGTTAACGTGTTTATAAGTCGCAGTAATTTTAACGATTAAGATCACTTAATCGAAATCATACCAAGATCTTTCAAAGATAATTTTATTTGAATGTAATCGTTTATTTAAATGTAATCGGACAATAATTCTTCGATAGGTTAGTAAACGCAGTGGGAAAGAGGCATCTTGGAATGAAGATCGACAGTTCGCAGTACATCAAACCAGCGGTAGCATACGTTAAGGAACTAATCGTTTTGGCCTCCGAGAAAGGATTCATCATGTCCCTGGTTAATGCCAGAGAGATCAGCAACAGGCTCAGCGACATGATCAATTATGACATCATCGATCCGATATTGAAGGTAACAGATCGTCATTGAAATACAACTTGGTTCGAGGATCGTTTATTAAACTGTGATGGTTAACTTACAGTCTTATCGGGCGTACAAATGGGCAATCAAAAGGCCGCAATGCGCCAGTCAGATTTTGTGCACGATAAACGAAAAAAATGAGCAGGATAAAGAACAGCCTAGTCTACGAAGCACTTTACTGAAAGTGACCAGTTTCCCCACTGCCTGGGCTGTTAGCAATAAGTTAGGCATTAATTTCTGGACTCTCTACGGAGCCATCATGAAAAACGATAGATGTACTGTAAGTGGTCTCTACTAGGGTCAACGCAGGGTTAAACGTGTTCCATAAACTGCACTAATGGTATTCTCTTTAATTTTCAGCAAAAATATCCAGCCAACTGTACAGATTTCCACGAAGAGGAGATCCGAATTACCACAGAAAGCGTACACAGTGAACTTTGATCTCTAACACGAGTGTGCCCTGTGAGAGACATTTGCGATTTTTAAAGTAATCTCTACGAGTGCGAAGTCATGACACGCGCCCCTTACTTTGGTTATAGTTTATATGATATCTAGTATTGCATAAGAAAGAAAGAAGACGATTCGCGGGAAAAGTTCAAGAGATAAGGGGACGTTATCCTTCATTACTTCACGTGTACATAAAAAGGGGGAAAAAAGGAAAACAGAAACAACCGTGGACGACGAAGTTAACCAATAAGTAGGATTTTTAATTTTCACGGAATCCTTTTATTTATCTCAAATCTCACACGAAAAGTATGTTCTCTTTCTGTATCTTGTAATTCTCTTAGTTTTACGGTGCTAAACTCTCCTTCACACCAAATGTCGCGAGGTTAACGGCGGTCAGGTGTGAAAGCGCCAATTAGCAGTTATTTGTATTTCGTTTTATTTTTCATCGTATTTACTTTCGTCTAAAGAAATCTATAAAAATTCTATTCAATGAGAAGAGCACACGTGTGAGAAGGCACATGCTGCGGCACGGACACGTTCTTTAAGGCATCGTAAATCTGAGCTTAGGAAAAAGCTCCTTCCATGAAGGACGGAAGCTGAACGACTTGATCCGTTCGTGCGTTTTGCGTTGTCTGTCATAGCTTTTGTAAATATTAGGTAAAAGCCAAATAAAACTTATGTTAGATGTACAAGATACACCGTAAATCGTTCCGTTTTGTTGCGATTCTTCCATTGCTCCGCCATTACTTCCTCTTTATGTTTTTACATGCCCACTCGAGACCCTCCTGCGAAACCGAGATACCGTTGCGATTTCAATTCGATTAAGAGCGTTACGGTTATGCAATTATCGATTTACCTTGACGCCTTTTCCCTCGGTTGCGATGCACGATTGTATCTGCCAATCGCGATCCTTGATATTGTGTAACCCGAGACCTTCTGCGATTTCAGCCGCGGTAACCGCCTGACCAAGATCTTGTTTATTAGCGTACACCAATAACGGGACGCCTCTTAATTTCTCTTCCAGCAGAAGTTCCGTTAATTCTTGTCCCGTTTCCTCTAATCTTTTGATATCAGCACTGTCCACTACGTATATCTTTGCGAAGAAAAAAAAAGGAAAATGTGAAGACGCTTCTTGTTTCTCGTTCAACACAATGACGAGTAACTAAATTATGCAAGTGAAATTATTTACCAAAACATCTGTGTTTTCAAAATAATTTCGCCAATATGGACGAATTTTTCGGGCACCCCCTATGTCCCAGACGTTTAATTTGAAACCTTCGCTTTGAACACTTTTTATGTTGAATCCTTGCGTCGGTGTTACCTTCGATGAAAGGAAATGATATTTTAATTATCTTCTAATAGTTTATAAACGGCAGCATGAATTTGCTGCAATAATATGGTACCTGTGTAATGTCTTCGTTGGCCAGTGACTTTAAAATTGTTGTTTTCCCAGCATTATCTAATCCCAGAAGAAGTAACCGCAATTCCTTGTCTGGATTAGAACGTAGTTTTCTCAAAATTGATAAAAGACCCTGTCGTTAAGTAATAAAGATATCTTTTAATTTTTCATTCAAGAAAAATTTTATTACCAAATCCAAACACTTGAATTTAAATTGCGCGCTAAATGTAGCAGACGAAATCACTTTGCGATGGCACTACTGCATTCAAGGAAAGCGTGTAAATCTGTCATTTGAAATTACATAATTTCGTAATAATACATGCTTACATATAAGATCAGAATAAAATGTAAACAATAAACGCTACGAATAGGGCATTTTTATTTAATGAAAGGCGTCATGATGAAATTGGTGCTGTTTAAACTTGATGGTGCAGTTTTTGATAGGTTATGTTTCGTATAACTTGTGCTTGAAAAATGTTTTTTGTACAATAAAAAAAGGTGCATAATACGGTGAAGTGCATTTAAAATTAATTCTCTTTGAGTCGTTACCATATTCTCTTTGTTATTAATAAAACTGGAACAAAAAATGTGGTAACAGTGAACCACGACACGTCAATCGTTTGGTTATCGTTCGTCGAATTTGTTGTGTTGTTTCTTTCGTATCTAAGGAAACTGATAGTACCTGCACCATCTGACCAATAAACTTTCGCGATATTTACGTAGAAACGTTAATTGACAGGTGCACAACCATTTTTACTTTATCTTATTAATTCATCTTACGTTTAGTTGGGGAATTTAATAAAAGAAAAATTTGAACATTTGCATGTAAACATTTTATTCCATTTTTTAGAAACATGTCATTTTATTACGCTGGTTTTAATACCAGTACATTGTTCCTCGATGAAGGAAATGTTATCTTCATAATAGATTCTTTTACTAAAGTACTATTTCCTGGAATTACTGATTTTCAAATAGGCTGGGCTTATTTTCTTCTTTGGAAAGGAAAACAATTATACATTTCTAGAAAACCTGAAGAAAATAGTAAAGCCATAGATTTAACGGTTCAACCGATACAAATACCAGAAAAGTCATTAGATAGGTACTTCTTCATATAAAAGAGAAACTTCCAACTGTAATTAATTGTACCAATCTTAATGGCTTCAAATCTGTTATTTTTATAGTTGTGAACAGGTTGCAATTGGTAAAGATAATATAGTAATATTATCTAAAGACAATGAAATATGGCAATATAAGATTTATGAACATTCTTGGAAGAAAGTTATCAACTTCATTGGTAGTAGTAGTAGTAGCAGCAGCAGTGATTCAGAAAATGAGTATCCCATTAAAATATTACAAGGAGGATGTACAGTTGTTCTTACCAATTTAGGTACACAACCCATATTTAAAGTATAACAAGTGATAAATTTGATGTACATGCTTAAAGTATGATCTAGGTCGTGTCTTCAATGTTCCTACACTGGTTGATATGCCAAAGAGGGTTCAATTCATAGATATCGCTTGCGGATTCGACCATACCATCCTGTTAGCACAGAATGGTGACGTTTATTCAATGGGAATGGGAACGTATGTATAACCACGGTCGTGTATTACTTCGTAAATCAATATGATCGGAGTAAAATGGGTTGATTCGTACGAAATAGGCGTGGTCAACTGGGGCACAACGATTTAGAGGACAGCGATAATCCGAGACTCGTGGAAGCTTTAGCCGGTATTAAAGTCGCACAAATCTCGGCCGCTGGTTGGCACAGTGCCGTGCTAACAGATCAAGTTAATAAATATTTTCGTGGCAATAGAACAGCTTCGATCGATGAACGTGCTTTGCAACGGTCATTTTTAAACCATAGGGTGACCTGTATACGTGGGGTTGGAATACGAACGGAGAATTGGGGCTGGCTGGCCAAGAAAGCAAAGTAATCGCTGTGCCTACTTTGGTAGATTTCACGAACGAGGAAAACGAGAGCGTAGAGGTACTCGTGAAGAAAGTTCAATGTGGGAATACATTCACCGTCTGTATGACGGGTAAGTGTTCAACACAGAAGAATCAATTCTGAGAGAAGAAAATATATTATTCCAGAGACATTTACTTTTTTTTTTAACAGATGACGGAATACTTTGGGGTTCTGGATGTAATAAATACGGCCAATTAGGACAGTCTCCGGAAACGCTTTCGAGTTCCTCGAAGTTTGTCAAACTCGATATCCCTTTGGGCCTCGCGCTAAATAATATTAAAGATTTCAAGTGCCACGAATGGGGTACCGTCCTTGTAACGGATTGACACTGTAATTTTGTACGATCGCTAATTCCAACAGAAGAAAATAAACTGGAAATTCTTCGAACACTTTCGTTCTCGATTATATTCCGTGTGTTACACCTCGCTTAATTGTTTGTCGAACATTTCCTCAGCCTCGTTCGCTTCTATCAGTGGCAGAATAAACATACGCTTGCATGTCAATAACATTTCATCGTCCAAGGAAGGTGGAGGTGGCGGGGGTACTTCCATCTTCTTCTTTTTACCTGTAACACAGAGACTGTGTAATATTCTTTTTTTCTTTTATCGATTTACATATAACATTTTCCAAAGCAGAGGAGGAACTTGATTTACAGCACTCTTACCTACTTTAATGGGTTTCTTGGATTTTTCCATTATTTCAATCCTTTTTAGACTCCTCTGCAGTTCCGTTATGAAAGGTACCATTTCCGGATCCGCAGATTTCACTGGACGTGGTGTTCGGAAAGTAAATGGTAAATTGTAAGTCTGTATTTCAATCGGTTCCACAAAAGTTGCGTACACGAGGAAGTATCGTAATTCATTGGCATACCTATTCGAGAAAAATTGTTGTCATGCATTTGTTCTAACGTGAAATTTGTTTTTCTTAAATATGGCAACGAGCTCACATATCGTAGGTGGCTTTCATTATGATATCCAACACAAGCAGTGGATCGATGTTGCTTGGAGGTACGAAGCTCTTTTTGGATGAGGGTTTCTGTGAACTGTTCAGAAATACACGGTGATTCGTCGATAAAACGCGAAGATTTATCAGACTGGATAAACCACCTTTTCAACGATAGACTCTTTGCCGACAGTTTCTCCTCCGCCTCCTCTTCTGTATCGTGTTCGAACACAATTTCCTCCCAGTACAGCAACTGCTTCTGTTCCAACACTTTGTTAGCCGCATCGAGAAAAATCTTCTTCATCTCCTTGAAAAATTCCTCGCGGCTACACTTTCTGTCTACGCGAAACGTTACGAACTTCGAGCAGAAAATATTAGTACACGCGCGAGCGCCCGATAAATTCGTTACCCCGAAGCAATTTCATTTCCCCGGCCAACCAACTGATCAAAACGCTCATGTAATGCTCGTCGAGATCATCTTTGTACCGTAGCACTTGAAGCGCTAGCGTGTCCAAAAACCAAAAAGACGCCATGTTGTCCGCGTAATTGGTGATCTCGAGCAGATTTCCCAGCAACCTGCGAAACAAGAAGATAATTTTACACATCTTTAAATTTCCACGCTGTCTCACGATCAGTTTCACGGTGGTTCTAACTCGATCAGCTCCGCAGGTCTGTCGGTTTCAACGTCGACCGGTGTGTCGAACAAGCTCTTGAATGCGAACGGAAGGGTTGGCAGAAACTTTTTGGGAAACTCACCGCAAACGTCGGACCCGTCCATCGACTCCGTTTCGGTTTGCTGTAATTTCGTAAGCAATCTGAATTCCGTGAATTTGTAATCGAAAGCAAGTTTCCTCGCACCGCTGTAAACTACGTAACAGGAACAGGTGCGACGAATCCGAACGTAGTAAAATCGTCGTGGAAACGACGTGTCGTTGAACGGGCGAAATTAAAGAATTGGACCTTGCTCGATCCATCGTTTTCGTTCTCGGTGATTAAACTCGGCCTCATCTTCGGTATTTTCTCATGCGTCGTGCAAAATAGGTTTTCACGTGGAGTTGTAGCGCTGCAAAATCGCCGAGAAACGACCGAGTGCCGCTGTTTCGTCGAGAATCGAGCCGGATCACGGAGGCGTCCCGAAAGATAATACGCGTATCAAGGAAATGAAAGCAATAAAAGAGTCGAAACACAGTAGAACGGTTCGTTCGTTCGTTTTTCTTTTTTTATTCATTGGTTTTATTTTTTAATTTTTTTTCCATATTTTGTTCAATATTTTCAGAAAATAACACTCCAAAGCGAAAAAACCGTATATTCTCACCAATCCCAATGTGTGTATAATATATATATATATATTATACTTATATATATATATATTATACTTCTCATATATAATATATATGTATATATAATGCATGTATATATATATAATATATATATATATAATATAATATATATAATGTATACTTTTATACTTTATATATAATAATATTATGTAGAGTAGCGCACACTTTAGACTGTTATCGATACCTTTTATAATTTTATCGATAAATTACAAATATTGAAAAACATGAAACAGACACAGCCGGCGGAGACGCGGGGACTTGGGCGTCCCGGGACCATCTTTCTCTGCGGAATCGTGAAAAAAGACTTTTTTTGTTCTCGCGACGCGCCCCGTCGCGGATCCTGTCTCCTCTTTGACGGTCCTCGGATCGGTTAGAGACCGTCGCGTGTTGCTCGACGATCGGTCCCGATCGGGGTGGAGAACAAAATGAGAACGGAAGAAGGAAAGACCGAGCGAAGTGGGGGGCGGGGGAAGAAGCGAGATAGAGACAATGAAAAATGAAAAAAGGAGGACGTTTTCTTCGCGCGTTCGAAATCGTCGATGCCAGGGCGCCGGACGTTCCTCGTGGTCTTCCCTCGTTCGTTCCTTTATCATCCCTCACTCCTGTTTCCTCCGGACGAAAGGAAGCGAGAAACGCGACGGGTCGCGCGCGCCCCCTCGGGACACGCTACTAAATATCTATTATAATTATCATAATGGGTCGCTCGGAAATCCCCGGGTCCCGGCGCGACTGACATTTTTTTTGTTTATTTATATATTTTCACACCGAAGTCAGAAAGGCAATACGCAGTATGAACTTACTTAGTACATTTGTGTGTGTATGTGTACGCGTATGTGTATGGCTTTTACAACTATTTTCCTTTTTTCGTTTTTTTTTTCTCTCTTTGTTTTCTGTTTCGCTTTTCTTCTTCTTTCTTTCTTTCTTTTTTTCACACCGGTTGTTGTTTTTGCTGTGGCTGCTGTTATTTTTTCTTTTTACCTTTGTTTTTGTCGTTTACTTCTTATTTTGCTCGTAATTCTTTGTTTCTTTTTCTTCTGTTCGCGCTCTCATTCAGTTTGTCCATACGTTCGCTTTTCCACAACGCGCTCTCTATAACAAGCTTCCGTTTCTTATTCTCTTACGTTTTCGCTTCTAATTTCGCCGTTTCGATCGCGCACCTATACCTTTTCGCTACATCGATCAATAACGTCCCCTTTTACCTCTCGTTTCCCTTCCTTTTCTTCTTTCCCGTTGATTCACAGTTTCCTTTCCTCTTTTTCTTCCGCAATTCTACAACGTGTACAGTGCTCTGTTTCGATCATTCGCTCTGTCTTCCCCCGTTCTTCCCGGGCCTCGACAATTATTCGAAGATACGTGAGAGCAAGAGGGAGAGAGGAGAGAGATGATATTGAGAGAGAAGAGAAAGGAGCGTAAGAGGAGGGTGCTCTTGGAGGGGTCTTGCGGAGAGAAAATCGTATACAGACGCTGCCAATTGAATTGCAACTAAAGAGAAGAAACGAAATAAGAACAAAGAATAACCAATCAGATCGAAGCGTTAAAGAAAAGAATGGTGGGATTAGGTGAAAAGCTAAGTGATTTCAAATCTTTCTTTCTGTTTCTCCTTCGACGAGAATAAATTAATCCATACCTCGATCGAATTTTTCGTCGTGTCTAAAAAATTGCCAATAATTTTGATCTTCGAAGATGGTAATCAACAGATATTCCGGTATCGTTTGTATCGCGGTTTCGTGAATAAGAAAGAAAGAAGAAATCACTGGCAGAGACCTATAATTTTCAGCGAAATGCAAATAAAAATAAAACCGAGGAAATTAAATATTTTCAATCGATTTTATTGAAAATAATACAACAAAATATCTCATAATAATAATAATAATAATAATAATAATAATAATAATAATAATTAAAAATAATTAATGATACGTTCTGCTTTATTCGGTATCTAAATAATCATGTCTTAAAACGTCATTTAAATAATAATAATAATAATAATAATATTATCGTCGTCATTAATCATCGTAATAAAATAAAATAAAATAAAATAATAATAATAATGATAATAATAATAAAGGCAATAAAGTTAATAATAATAATAATAATAATAATTATATCATATAATAATGCATCAATAAACAAACTTAATAATCTAATTATTGGTTAATGATTTGCCATCGTTCCTTGATCGCTATCAAACGATCTTCTTTTTTTACCTAGTCATTAATAATGGATAATTAATTAATTCATTAATTAAATTTACACGTTGCTTGGATATGCACATAGAGATATAAAGTCGTTTTTGGTCCCACCTAACTGCAAACGTTATATTCATACAATTTTTTTTTTTTCTTTGTTTGTCGCATGGATCGCTTTACATGTATATATGCGTGTGTACGAGTGTGTTCCATCCTGTGTGTAGTGTAGGTGTTTCGTTACGTGTGCCCATATCTTTACGAAAAAACTCTATTGTTCAACTATTTATCGGTAAAGCTGTCGTTTTGTCGAAAAAATTTGTAACCGCGTATACACATGACAATGTTCCGTTGCCCATACCTATATCTTAAATCGCCTTCTGCTTTTTCCCTTTCATTCCCCGTTAATTTTTGTAATCTCTATTTACCTCTGTTTACCTTAACCTCGCGTGCTTTTCCGGAACTCGTGATCGTTCCCCTCGGGCGGTCCGAAATAAGTAGAAGAAAGAAAAACGAAAATAATCGATCGTACCAGCAACGCCGCGGCCGAATGTGATCTGCCGTTTCGGAAACGTTCCTTCCGGTCTAATCCACGCCTTCGTTTTACCTCGAACGAAAATTTCGCATCCCCCGGCTTCTATCCTTCATCGATACCTGTCGCCGATTCGTTTTTGCTTTCGTTTCCCGGCGATCAATGGCCGCGTCGCTCGAGACGTGTCCTCTCTCGTCGAGCACACGCCTCCTCGCGTGCTTCTCTGTTCTCTATCCTTTTTCTTCCTCCACTTTCGAAAGAAAAACACTTTACAACTGGCATTTTGTTATGCACTTCGTTCTTTAAAGTACGCTTAAGTTACCTAATAACATTATTCTCACTAGATACATCGTCATGCGAACGGGAACCGTGCGTCGGGCGACGTTCTCGAGGTGTGTTCGATTGTTGTTCTCGACGGGGTCGAGGATGACGCGTCTTTGAAGCCGTCGCCTGAACACGGTCCACCCTCCACGATGATATTTTACAGCCAATCGAGATAATTTCCACGCGGTACCATCAATCGCGGTGCCGCCCAAATTTACACCTAATTTAATCTTTCTCATTAAGGCTAGTTTACGCGAATTTTATTTTACAATTTCTCGCACGAATACTGGTTTATATCAGTCGCACATTCTTTTTTGTTTCTCTTCTGCCAGCCTGATCATCCGTCGTAGCCGTTCGACGACGTCTCGTCGCGAAAATTTGGATTTCACAGTTTTTATTTCCTCCTTTGATCTTTTAACCCCTTCGTTGAAACGTTGGATACGTAGGTACGCGATCAATCTTTTTTATTTCTTTATTTTCTACTCATGTTTAAGTGTTTTATGGTTATCTGGAGCTGTATGCTTTGTTTAATCGTTGTTAATTCTAGAAGAACAATACATGAATAAATAATGAATTGGGAATTGTTTGGCTTTAATTTCAAAGGAAACGCCCTCGAAGAGGTTGGACGATCATTTCAATAGATTAACCCTGGAGTCACACGAGCGCTCGTGTGTTTCCGCTTTATATTTTCAGCATAACACGAAAAAAAAAGTGACGCTCGTGTCACTTCAGGCTTTCACGGAGAAACAACGGCGGGGAGGCGTCGTCGATTTGCTGTAAATCGAACGCATTCGAACCAGGCTGTACGCGGAGTAATGCCAGTTGTACGCTTCCTCGGAGACGAATTTCGTAACTTCCCGGGAACACGTGCGCTTTCGTCAATGAAATTTCAACGCTGGAAAATAAATGCATGGGGACAGCCGACCGTTTGTATACGCTACTTAAAAGAAAAGGGAATATTCGTATGCGTTTAACGCTGCTTAAGAAATGCACCTTGAATTCAGTTACACGGAATGTTTGCGACCTAACGAAATGGGGCGAGAAAGCGTTGAAAAAATTGTCGATGGGAGCGCACGTTTTCCCAATTCGTCTCCTCGTCCACAAATTCGACGAGGCGATCGGCACGACTTCGCGAAACGCGAGACGAAAAAGAAAGGAAACATGAAAAAAAAAGGGGAGATCCTTCGGTCGTTGTCGATCAACTTGTTCCTTGAAGCCGTGCCGATCGGTCGATCAAACGTTCGCGTCGCATCGTTAACACATTTCAAATAGTATAACCTCACAACCATTTTGATAACAATCAACCTTCAACAAAAGAGCGTCCTACTTCAAAGAATCTTTAAAAAATGCGTCAGCCAGCGAATCGACTTCCGGGGCAAACGCGTACCGGTGCCGTATCTCGTTTCGTGACCGTCGTCGTCCTCTCTCTTTCTGTCCCTCGCTGGTGTCCCGGCCAACCGGAAGTCAACCCTGCCGGCTGTCGTATCACATGTTTCAAAGCTGCGAACCACGTACTCGCGACCTGTTCGTCACTCGCCGCTCTCATCCACTCGCAGTTCGCTCGAACGCGACTCAAAAGAATGCCCAAAGTGTGTGTCTTTTTTTCCTCGCACAAGCTTCGACCTCGACCGTTCACCGCGTTTACAAGTCGCTTCCGTTGCTCACGAGGTCGCGCGCACCAACGTTCGTTTCCTTTCGAACAGCCTCGCGAAGGTTTCGCGGTTTCAACGATGACCGATCGCAAGTGAACGCTTCCGTTATGCCGTGTACACGGTTGGTTAACAAAAGTCGAACGGCATGGATCGAGGAATTGGGATCGAGATGAGAGGCGTCTTTTAACTCGTTTCCGAAATCCAATCGCGTTCCCATCAACGGCTAACGATCGCCGATAAATGTCCACCGCGTGTGTCTGGCTAACTAATTAACAATTACCGGGCAGCTTCGGTGTGGTTGGTGCGCGCAGCCTTCCAGAGTCATGTGTTCCCGATCCATCGGGCGAGGTTCGATCCTCCTCGCTCGTCGGATCCATAAACCAAGCGATCAACAAAAGTAACGTCACTTAATTACACGATTTAAAAACGATACTCTTAATCACGCTACGATTACGCACGTCAACTCTATACAATTCGCATATATCCCGCGTGTGTAGCTCTCTCGGTATGCGCGCGCTTAACGTACATACAAACGTGTACAATCAGATTTGTACATACGTTTCGTTCGACCGTTCACTTGTCCGTCGAAACGTATCGATATACATGCATACATAATCTCGTACGCGATACATTGGTCTAGCGCGTTCGTAAATGTGTCCTTTGATGAAAAATTGGTCTATCGATGCGATAGTGTAACATATGTAATTTATGTATCTGTGTACGTGTGTGTGTGTGTGTGTTGTGTACAAGTGTCACTGTATAAAAGGTACAGATTTAGGTGTTCCGTCTCGTGATCGATCCCACTTGTGTTTCTCCAACGAGCTCTCCCGCGTCGTTTTTGTCTCGCGAAACGGGTGAAAAGGAAAAGCCTTCGAAACGAAGAAAGAAGAGGGTGCAAGCGACCGGCCGTGGATAGCGAAGTTCAAGAATGCTTGCCTGTATGTATACATAGTTTGGGAACGAAAAAGTGGCCGGAAGTCTCGCTCGCACTTGGACGTAAGGGCTACCGGGGACGAACTCAAAACACCTTTCCCCTCCCCTCCCCCCCGCAATTACTATCGAAACGCGACGCCGTTTTACTCGATCGCTCTTAGCGGTTCTGCGATCATTAATAATCGTCGACGAGATAATTAGCAGCGCGTACACGGCGCACGAGCAGCCGCGAGCTCAGTTTTTATTGTGATCGCGAGTGCGCGGGCGCGCGCGCGCGCGCGCCCTCCATGTTGCCTCACGCTTATCTCTCTTTCTCTTCCTTTCTATATATATATATAGATATAAACGACAGAGCCCACCGCCATAAGAATGACCGATAATCGATATATAATCATCGCGGTGTAAACAATAAATGGCGACATGTATATCGAGAAGTCTCGTTATTTATTCATATATATATATATATATCTATGTAACGCTTTGGACGCGCCTTAAACACCTCCCTTTCGATACGAAACGATAATATATAACTGTAAAATCCATGTGGAATATAAAAAATATTCTCTCGACGTTTCCTACCTAACTATATGAAACACTGCGCTAAGACTGTATACTTCGTTACGAAACGTATATGCGCGTGTGCGCGCGTGTCAGTCCGTGTACCTGTGTGTATTGTGTGTATGTACTTGTACCCGTGTACCTGTTGTTCTCGCGAGCGTTCGTGTACGTGTTCACGTGTAACTGTACAAGTATGCATCGTACGTGTTCTGTCACTGTCGGTCACCGATCGGTTCAAGTATTCGTGTACGCGAATTCGTGACGCGTTCGTGTACGTGTTCCGTCAGCTTTGTGTATGATCTTTCTGCTCGAGCTCACGGGAGCAAGTGTTACGTCTAAGGGGCGAGGGCTCCAACCCGGGGTCCAGATCTCGACGTATACCTTAACCGTGGCGCTTGGGTTACTAGGGAATGCATCGATGGTTAGCCTCGAAATTCACTCTGAATCCTCTCCCTCGTTTTCGTCACGCAAAGAATTCCGCGAGCTGTAGCATACGCGTGTATGCCAGTTCTCGCGAAGGAATCGTGGGGGGAATCACTGGACCCCGGCTGCGCCTCGAGCCCGGTACAAGGGTCTCTTAACTCTACGAGATATGCCGTTTAACGAAACAGGGCTGAAACAAGGAGAGGTAGGGCTAGCCGGCAGGCAGCGGAGGGGCAAGGGTTTCAAGGGGTTACAGGAGTGTACAGAATGCAAAGAGTCTCGCGGCCAGCCTCGCGACTCGCGCCAGGCCGCGACAAGGTACGAAGATCGGTTGCTCTTTTTACGCGGTGCGGTAAAAAGTTTACCTGCGGTTAACGCTTGCATTACTGCACTCGACAAAACGATACTCGACAACAGGGTTCGAGATGAAAGAGGGGGGAAGAGAGAAACGAGAAATTTAACATCGGCTAACGTTTCGCGGGGGTGTCGACGGTCGACCGTGAGCCGATCGATCTGCGCGTCGGAAATACACCGTACATATACCGATACATTGGAAACTTAGCTTGTTTCTATACACGCGGGGCTACCTAAGAGAGATAAGCTTCCAGTAGGCGAGATTCAAACCGCGTTCGCGGTACCCGAACGTTCTCGCCCCGTATACACTTTACGAGACGTTATTAAAGACTGGCTCTATCGTAATTAGACGAGTGTTCAACGAGTGCTTGGGACCAGGGAACCGATCTACAATTTTGTCCCGTTTTGATTTTCGACTTTTTCCTTTTCGCGAGTTTCCTCGTAACGCAGTATCTGTATCCAAAGAAAATACATAGAAACAGCCGTGAGGGACTTGATTTTGACTGCGTTCTACCGTGATTTCGTCGAGAACCCGTGTTCGACCAAAAAGGACGCTCGCTCGTTCGCGCGCGAACGATATATCTCACGGAATTCTAACAGGGGGTTGGGTTTGGTTCACCGTCGTCGTTGAAAACTCGATGAAGGGAGAACGGTATTACGGTAAAGTGGGTTAGCAGTAATCGTAATCGCAGCATTGCGGTGGTTATGGCGGTGATGGAGGTGTGATGGTTAAACGTGGTTTTTGCGTGTACGTGTGTTCCGTTTTCTTCCGGTTTCACAGAAAAGTGATGCCATAAGTCTATACGCGGTATATACAAAGATTCCGGTTTTCTATCCGACGCTTGGCAAACAACGCGTCGGTGTTCGCGCGATCTATGCCCAAATTAGAGATATTACGATTGATCAACGATGGTCTCGCGCTTTCGCCGTGGCAAAGCAGCGCGGAGTTGACGATCGCGAGCCTCTCGGCCCACCCTATTATTTTGTAATCCTATGTCTATTAGAGAAAAGAGCTATGGAACAAAGATCTTCGGGGAATGTGTTTTAAGTATTAACGTTCTTCGTATATCGATGCGGTTCACCCGTTAAACTCCTCGTCGCCGGCTAAGTCACTGTACACGGTATATAAATGCCCTGTTCGCCGATGTTGCAAGCGCTAAACCGTCTCGTCTCACGGTCCTCGTGCTTAACGGAAGAGAAAATAAGGGGAAGGGGGTGCGAGGTCCCAGAAAAGCTGTTACCTTTTTTAAACGAGTACACGTGGTATTTATTACACCAAATTTTTTCCTAGCGGGTTGCACGATCGTTCGATCGTCTGCGCTCGTTCGCAGAGCCGAGAGAGTAAAAAAGGGGGGCACTCGAGGGGACAAACGCGGCGGAATGATCGTGGAATGATTGATAATACCGGCTAGAACGAACGATCGAACGTCATTTGGTCTCCTTTCGTTTGTCCTATTAATTTTGACCCGCGAGAAGGAAAAAGAATCGCGAAAGTGGGAGAAGAATTGTCCGAATTGTGAAGATTCGACTGGAAAAGGGTTGAGCGATCGGAAAGGTACGAAAGAATGACTCGAAGGAGAGATAATCGGTTCTGTTCGATACTTTTCTCTGTTCACTTAATACACACACTCAGTTATTCGACCGTTCTCTCTCCGCTTCCGAGAGATGTAAGTACTTGGCTGGAACGAAACGGAACGCCGTGCTAGAAAAACCAGAAAACCGATGGAGCAAGAAGGATCCGTGGAAGAAACTAACGACGAATGGGAGGGGTTCACGGGCAGCGGGCGGGGACAAGAAAACGGGGCTAATCTACGACAAAAGTAACAAGAAATAAAAGAATACGAATTGCACTTGGGTTGGTTTCAGGGCCCCGTAGGGGCCTTGAGTTAATTATAAAGTATAAAACACGTGCTACGATATGAAATGCGTACGTGTTCAAAGGGTCGATCGTTCGTCGCGCGGTCTCACTTATAAATGATCGATAACTTTGACCCTAAGATGTAACTATAATAAAAAATAAAATAATAATAATAATAATAATAATATTAATAATAATAATAGAAATGAGGATGACGAGATTGGCGAGGACCCGTAACGACGATTATTAAATGATAACGATACCGATGATAAACGATCCACGACGATAATGACAACGACAATGAGGGCGATGATAGTGATAATGATAAGTACTACGTCGATTAATCTATTAACAAATGCACGATTGTGTTCGCGTTTACGCAGACACACGCGCACCTATGACACGTACTTATTTACTCGCGCGCTCACGCGAATATGTGTGTGTGTGTATATATATATATACTTTCCTGGGTATACCTATATATATATATATATATATTTATATACGTATCTATGTACGAGTGATGCATATACTGTAAAGATTCGCGGGCTAATTAATATTCTTGCAACGTAACTCTAAACGGCACTAGTAATAATAGAGATAGTATTTCTAATGATAATGATCGTACGCGAAGAAAACGTGTTTGTGTGCACGCGTGTCTGTATTCCCTAGCGAACGCATGCCCGTCGAGTTCATAGACGTCCTCTCGTCTAACAATGGTAATAATAATCGTAATAATACTAATAATAATTCTTACGAATAGCAGCGGTAGGGACAACAACTCTGCCAATGTAATAGCGGTAATAAAAATAATCATAATAATGACGGTACAGCTATTGTTGCTAATAAAAGTATTAATCGTAATCATCAAAATGATAATGACGATCGTAACAGCAATTAACACGCGTGATCAGATCAACGAGACTGGTCTTCAGCGTACGGAGCCAAGCGCGAGCAAGCGCTTCGTTTAGACGACCGATAATCGTCGTGATTAGAAAGAAATTCATCGGAACGTTTAAGTATGCCCTATCACGATCGATCATAGTCAACCGGAAACACATGACGACGCTTTTGCGTCCACGTCTTCTTCTGTGACCATTTTGATGAAACGGTGAATGAGGAAACGAGCTCGAGGTCTTTGTCGCGTAGATATAGAGATAGAGAGAGAGAGAAAGAGAGCGCTCACTCGATCGATCGATTAGTCGAAGCTCGCTTCGCATGCCCCTCTCCTTATTTTCTCTTTCACCCGTCACAGTCTTGTTCGTGTGTCGAGAAACGTTCCCGGCCCCGAAATTATCCCGCGTCTGATCCTCGCAACCTCGCTACACACGCGGTCACGATCAACGATTCGGAAAACGTTTTCCCTCCCTCCCTCCCGCCCCTCCCACCCTCCCAAACCCCTTGTCCCTATCCCCGCGCTGCTTCCCGGACGATCACCAACGACGATTATCGCATAAACTCGCGTTTCCTTCTATACTTTGTTTTTTTTTTAAGAGCATATAAAAAGTCGTGTGGCACATTGACGGTTGGAATGTTATCATTGTTTCATTAAATTTATAATAAGAATCATAATAATTAATAATAGTAGTAATATAGTACTTCTTTGTGTTATTAATAATATTCTTTTATGTATGTTTAATAATTAATAATAATAATAATAATAATATATATATAATATATATATAATATATATATATACCTTTTTTGTTTATTATAGTAGTTTGTTTCCTCTGCACTTATCGTTTATATTCTGTGCTGACTGCGGGTTTTGATTTGAGGGGACTTTCACCCGGCCCCGATCGCCTAGCGCCATTTGGTTCCCCACGGTTCGATCGTTCCTCGAACGCGGGCCGATCGTCGAGAACGAAACGGAGGACCGATTTCGGAACGAATTTTCGACCACACGCGGTCGCTCCGGGACGATGCGGGCTGCCGGGCGATCCTTCGCTTACTATTATTATTTTTTTTATTTTTTACTTTTTTGCTTGCATTGCTCTTCGTGGCATCTGCTTTTTGCGTTTGATCGCTGCTGGATAATATATGAGATGTAGAGATTTTAGTAGCTGTATGTACTTATTTTTTTGTAACTCGGATGCACGGCGATCGTGGAGCGAGTGCCGCTGCGGCGGCGCAACGGCCTCGCGATCGCGGCGTGCCCTGCTTCAGACAGAGAGAGATGTCTATTGTTGCTGCTTGTGTGTTGCCGGTTGTATTGTTCGCTGTGCCCGGGTGAGTATGCAACCCGCGGCACGCGCAGGGAAACGATCGGACGCTCGCGACGCCACCGGTCGAGAGGGAGCGTCTGGTCATCCGCTCGTCGCGTCGTTTGCTTCCGCCCGAGTCGGCTGCGTCCCTTCGCGTGGCTCGCAGAGGCACCTCGGCGCATCGTGCTCGCGTGAACCTTACGACGTCACGACGAATGCGACCGACCCTCGACGCGAGCCAGGAAAGGGTAAGCCGTTGAGCGTGCACGACGCGACGCATCGAGTCCGAATGGCGTCCGTCACGAACGCACCCCGCTTTAAACTGTAAGGAGACGACTGGTATCGGGAGGCTGCAATATTGTTGTAGCTGTATGTAGAAAGCAGACTGCGTGTATTGTTATGCTGCTGGTGTTCAGTTTAGCGTGTTCACTGAGTGTGCGTGTGTGGTCGGAGATGCGGGTGAATTTCCAAAACAGGATTTGCCATAGGTTGTCCGGAGGGGTTTTCTCGTGTGGATGAATGACGATCTGTCCGATGGGATTTCGGTGCGGAGGGATCGGAGCGTGGGGATTTTAGATCCGGTTGGATGCTTAGTTTGCTTCTTCTTTTTCGTCTTCTTTATCTTTTTTTTTTTTGTTTCAGTTTGCCCTTAATTATCTCATCCGCTTTCGATCGGTTTACTTTTAAACTTTAAAAACTTTGTAGCGTATCGGAACAGGCCCGGGCTTGCCGGGAGCTTCGACGAATTGTTTCGAAGGCGACTCGCTGGTGCTGGCCCGTCAAGGGTGGAACGGCGTGAAACCGGCTCGTAGTTGAACGCCTCGAACGTGAGTAACGCGGCGCGCGCCTCGAAGAGGTCTCTCGTATACTTAACGCGTCGCTCGGACGTGTGTTTTGATTAATTTCACCGGCGGTTCAGCGTACTTGGTCCGTAACTAGTTGGTCGTACTTTGAATTTCCGGTGCGTGTGATTCCAGAGTGATTTTGGTACAGACATGTTTGATTGAAACGGCGATGCCGCCACCGTCGCACCCGGCGTTCGAGGGCCCTTTAACGAGCCGATTTTCAACCTCGTCCTCTCAACGTGACGCTGAATCATTCGAATTGCTCGATGATCGCTCGATAGTTGCTCGATCGAACAACGGCACGCGGTTCTGAAATCCTCCTTCTTTTTTTTTCGCTAAGCGAGTCCTTTCGTCACGTTGGTACGAACGTTTCTTGACGGGTCGCGGCGGCAAGGCCGGGCTTACACAGTGACGATATACAAAACGAACGGAAAAGTAAACGAAACAACACGATATACAAACAACTAAAGCGCCAAACTACGAGTACTACCGGTGCTAACTACGTAGTACCAGCGCCATTTATCTAACTTCCTACTAGTCGAAAAGTCTAGGCATAGTCAGTGTCGTGACCGAACGCCTCCGATCTGGCCCGCCACCACCGCGGAAAATGAGATCCGCGACCGACGAGGACACATCGCTCTGGCCGCAAACAAGACCCGAGACTCAGTTCGCTCCCCTTAAACCTCGAAATAGGAACATGAAAGTAATTTCGATTCGTATATGGAACAAGAAGTAATTGTACTTTAAAGAATACATCACGTTTTGATGGACGAATAATACCTTTGTTTAACGAACTTCGTTTCTCACCCGTTGACGCTCGTACGGACGCAGCAGCGATCGCGCGCTTTCTTTCTTCCTTTCTTTTGTTCGTTTTGTTTCGTATCAAACCCTTATTCGTTTCCCCCCCTGTTCTCGTTTCACGTCACGTAGGTACCCAAATCGTCGCGATTACCCGAAACATTAAATTTACCAACGAACCGATCATACAGTTAGCATAACCCCGAGCATTCAGTCGATGCCGGCGAATCCGTGCAACGATATAAAATATTTTGTAAAAGTTCAATGAAAATCCTGATAGCCTCTAAAGATCGACCGAGCATCGACCGTGCATCGCAGCTGTCTCTCCGCGGGCGTCGAATTGAAGAGCGTCCGTCGCCCGTGGCAAATGCATGTGAAAATCTTTGCCCGCGCGCGGTCAGGTTTTTCCTACGCTACGGCGCGCTCGAGAATGAAAAAAGAGCTTTCGAGTGGCAGCGAGAACGGATGATTTCGCGTAGCTCGTTCATTCCCAGCTGTCGCGAGAGAGAGCTCTGCAAAGAAATCGCTGTCAGTCGCAATACGAGGAGGCTCCGCGATTCGGGCTGATGTCGGAGGCGTGGTCGAGCACTGGCTTTCCCGTCTTTGCCGTTCTCGCGCTCCAAATCTTCCGATCTTCTCTTCTTTTTTTTTTCTTCTTCTTCGTCGTATATCTATCTACCTATCTATTTTAGCTTCCTTCCCTTGTTGCGGGCGAGCCGCGCGCACGAAACGGGTGCACGCGACCCGCGCGCGTACGCGTCAGAAGTTTCCATTAATTATATATCGGTGTCGAGAGCCGGACGTCGAATCGACGCCTCGTCGACTTGTTCGCCCACAAATGAACACAAATCGGTAAGTTCTCGCGTCGCGTCACGTCGCGTCGGTTAGCGTATACGAATTCGCGGAGGACCGTTCCCAGGGGGATCGGCCTCACGTGTTTTAGAGTCATTGCATGACTAGAGCCTACGAATTACACGAGCTTATTAAAGCCAATTAGAAAGGTACCAGGTTTTCGACCGACGACGGACCGGACCATCTCGGTTTCTACGTTGGTTCAGGCGGTAATTTAATCTACGCTCTCTCTTCTCGCCATTTTCAACCTTCGATCGGACGCGTTGTTCCTCGGTTGATTTCTTTTCGTTTACATTTTTCTTTTTTTCGTCGAATCGATTAGAATAGAGGTTTCAGTAACGGATCCAGGTGACATTCCTGATTTCGAAAGCTCCAACATTTCTTTTCCAAACTTTTAGCGGATAGGTCTGGATCCTCTCTCGAAGAAAACCGCGAACGTTCGAAGACGGTCAAAATGGCGTACCATTGTTTTGTCGTCGAATCGACGTCGGCTGCTTCTTGTATAGTGTATGTAAACAGGTGTACGTATTCTTTGTTTTCTTGTGTGCGTGTGTGTGTGTGTTGTGTGTGTTGTTTGTGAGCGAGTGTGTCTGTTCGTGTTTCCCTATGTGAACGACAGGCCAGCTCTTCGTTGATCACGAAAATCCCAACATTCGAGAATGCGTGAATTGAAAATAGAATTTAAAAAACGGTAACCTAGCGCGTAACAGTTCGTTTTCTCCATTTTTCATCGACGTTTGTTAAACGTGTACGCGTGTTGATGTGTGAATGCGTGTTCGTGAGGAGTGTCCTGTATGGTATAGCGATGTGTAAGTGTGTGTTCAGCAAAGGTGTGTTCGTGTGTAGTGTCAGTGTACCTAATTGCACTTATTCGACGAAACGGAACGTAAAAGTGAACGCAAGATGGCGGCCGGACGGCCCTGGAACGTATACGGAGGTAATATACTTTTTAAAATTTAGCTTAAAAGTCGCCCATCTCCAGTGTGTTTTCCTTTCCTTATTTTTTTTTCTTTTTGCCTCTGTCCTGTTCACCGCCTCACCTGCCCCTGGAACAACCCCACCATCGAACTAAAGCTTCAGTTTGCTGCTACGGTATTACATTCGTCGTTCGTTCTGTTGCGAGTCGTAAAAACGTAACGTCGAAACTTAGGCACAATTTGGAACTGTTTAGACCATTTCTACACGACCCCACCCCGACGGAGTTCGCGTGTTCACCGTTCGAAGAAAGTGATTGGCCGACGATGAATCAATACTTTCGACTTCCTTCGTTAAACTGTTACGTTTCACAATCGATGCGGATTGTCATTGTTAATGCAATGTGTTAGGAAGAAAAAAAAAAAAGGAAAAAGGCAAGAAAAATTGATCGATAACGTTCCATTTATTGAACGGCCATCCAATTTCGCTCTGTGATTGACACACGCGAACATCCCAAGCGCAAACTATACCAAACATGACGATACTCTGTGAGGTAGCTGACATTGAGCCGTTTCAGGGCCAATCGGGCCAAATCTTCCAGCTTCTGGAAAACACGACGCGCCCGAAGGTGTTCTCGCTGCTCGATGAACAGGAAAACAAACGATAAACGTGCAACAACACTAGCTGTGTAATGAAACGAAGATGGAACAAAAGATAATTCACTTTTTTCTTCCTCGTTCCCTGTCCGTGGAACGTTTTTTTTTTCTGGTGGAACAAAAGGAGCCAATTAAGACGATCGAGTAAATATATGTTCTGTTCCGCGCGGATCGAAACAGAAAATTCGCGATAAAACGTAAAGCAGCGAAGAAAGAAAGAAAAAAAAGGAAACGGGAATCTTTGGGCCCGACTTTCCAAGCGATGCCCGCCATCTTGGTCCCGTCTGACCACCGGTGTGGATAAACGTAATCTCGCGATCTCGCTTCTCCCGTATTTGTTTCCTTTTGGTTTCTTTGTTTGTTTTGTTGGCTTTCAATTTGCTCTCTCCTACTCGTCATATTTTGTCTCCGCACACCGTAATTACAATAGTATTTGTTTTTTTTTCTTTATATCCGTAATCTTACACATATACACTAGCTGGTTACAATAATTTGTGAAAAATATACATCAAAATTTTGTTACTTTTTACATCACAGATATTTTAATATAATATATCTTCTTTTAATTCTTAAAGATTTCTTTTCCTCCCCGTTTTCGACCAATCCGTCTCTCGCCGGATCGTTTTCTAGCGTATCGCCTGCGACATGGAAGGAGACGGCCGGAAGTCAACGAACGAAACAGCGTTTCGATTCTCTGACACGCGATCCAGGGTCGGCGAATTTCTCTAATTACCTCAAATTCGACTAGCAACGTTCGCAAGCCGATTTCACAAGAATTGGTGGGTACTGCGGTGAGCCCTTTGAATTTTGCGAGAACTCAGTTCCTCGTTCTGGTTCCCGCCGTCTCCCTCGAAGAAAAACAAAAACGTAAATCGACACTTCTTTCTACAGTCGCGTTGGCAACGATATCTGCCCTAGCTTGCACGACCTCGTCGCTCCTCACCTAATGCACCCTACGTTTCCCATGAAAATGAATTTCGAATTTTCCTAACACTGCTACGATAACCAATGGACCGGTAAACCCCGAAAACGCCGATAATGTTTAAAATCACAGAACGTTGCCCGCCGATTACCAACCTAACCCGAATGCTTGCCCGCAAAAATAGACGGGCGTTTTTCTAGACGAACGCGTTTTTCTCGTTCGCCCAATGTCTTTTTTGCCTTTTTTATTCTCTACCCGCCCTTGACGAACGCCGATCGGTCCTTAAACGCGTCCCGTTGGACACGAGTGAAAAGAAGCTCAGAATGCCTCGAGTCAGAAACGGAACGTTCCGGCCTTGTTAATCGAAACTGCTGCGGCAGACACGTTGACGCGACTGTGTCACTGGGAAATTATTACACGGCAGCCTCGTTAATTACGCCGTTAGCGTCGATCGTGCCAATTGTCGCGAACCAATCGTCCCGTTCTCAGCGAACGGGGCCGAGACGTAGCTCTCGCGTATCTAATTTGTGCAGGAGCCGAGACCCGTCGTTGTCGGACCAGAAATTTCCTCTTGCTACCTCCCTTGGACCTTGAACGGATCGATCTCAGAAGGTACGCCCGGTGGCTGCTTTTTAATTATCGCAACGATAGAACGCGGTTTCGCGAAAGATAATTGTGCGCTGAATAGTCGAACGAGAGAGAGAGTCAGAGAGAAAGAGAGAGAGAGAATGAAAGAGCAAAGGAAAATTTTGCAGTGTCCCAATTATCGAAGCCTCCGTGGAGACATCGTGATTTGAGAAATAGGTGTATAGTGAAGTATCTATCTTACATACGTCGAATCGATGAAATTTTTGGACGATCGAGAAGGTCGTCGATCACGCGAACGTAACTTTGGAATCTTTAGCGCTGCTTTTCTCGCTCCCCGCGAAAGCCACGGGAAGTAGCTGACGGAAACGGATCAACGAAACACGGGAATCGGCTCCTGGTCAGAGAACGCGTGCAGGACATCGCGACGTATACCTTTGTAACTGTAATTGAATTAACGACAATCATAATGTACGCACGTGTTACAATCATCCGCACGATAAATATTTATTTTTTTTTTTTTCACATCTAACGATAAATCTTTCATAAAGGTTATATCGGGAGTCCTTTTTTATCCCGGGCGTGTCGGTGAACTGGATTTCGCGGGGCAAAAGGGTGGAGGGAACTCGATTGAATGGGGTGGATAGAGGTGAAGTAAGGAAGGAAGGAAGGAAGGAAGGAAGGACGGTGACGGTAGGAAGGAAGAAGTGGTAGAAGAAAGATGGAGAGGAGGCAGAAGAAGTGAGGGCGACAGTTGGGACGAGTGTTACGAAATATCGTTCCCTTCCATATTTTTCGGTGTAGTGCCTGGGTGAATGTTTAGGGGAAGGTATTCCTTCCATTTTTTTTTCTCTTTTTCTTTCGAGGTATCGAGTAGTTTAAGATCACACCGAACGATTTATATTTTGACGTGAAGCGGGTGGTTGGCTTGGTGGTGAGTGTTCTGAAAGGGGGGGTGACTTAGTGGACACAAGGTAGAAGGAAGGTTTAAATTTACGTTTACACACAATCATGATTAGTGCTTGCTTTTTTCGCTTGTGTTTTCTGCTGTTCAGCTTCATATTAACCTTTTTTTTTTTCGTTTTACGCATTAACCCTAAGGAGACCTTAACGTTTACACTCATTAATTTGTTATTTTTTTTTTTTTACTTTTTCCCGACGTGATTCCCTGCCACGTGAGGTGCGCTTCACCCTTTCTCCCCTTACCTTCAAAGTTACTCCTTAATTCACGGTTTTTTTGCTTTTTAAGTTTAGGGGTAAATTTTTTCGTTTAACTGTGTAGTTCCAAAAAACACCAAGAGAGTAGCCTTGTTTACACGATTTACTTTTTTTTTTTTTTAAAGTCGTAAGGTATAATTTTTTTTGCGTTAATAAGGAATTTTTGCATTTTTTTTTTTTTTAAAACACCGAACATACATGCCTTATACTTTATGTACAGCCTAGAGTCTTTCAGTCGTTACTTCACTTAATGAGAGTCATGAGATGAGTGCGTGAATTATCCTTTCGTTTCCTCTGTCCTCGGTCTTTAGAATCAGAACCGCGTATGAATTCTCTTCCTCGGCACGCGAGAAAGACGGAGAATCGTGGCCCGCGGTATGCAAATACACAGTACCTACTTACGCGTCTGAACATTATCGTTTTCCTAGCGCGGTTCGTTTTTTCTTTTCTACGCGTCTGCTCGGCTAACGAATCAACCTGCCTCGAGTTCGCTGCTTTCGTCGATTTCGTCTTGGTCCAACGTCCTGCTCGGCTACTACAACTAGCGAAACGACGAAATCGCCACTTATCCTTTTCTCCACCTCTACTTTCTCTTTTCTTTTTCACCTTTCAACATGTTCATCTATGCGTATAGTCAAGGATCTCCTGTCGAACGGAATTCTAATCAGAAATACGAGAAGATACCTCGATAGTCGCGCGCACGACGCTCATGGACAACCTGCGATAAAATTAGTCAAAAGAGGAGGGACTGGCGTTCTTCGTGTCGTTACTCGCATCGCGATCGAGGCGATCGCGAATTATTCACCGATTTTTCTACTGTCTCAACGAGCCCCGTTGATTCCTTGCAAATTAGACAATTCTCTCTTCAGAACTCGCTAACGTCGTCGTCGAAACGATCGATAAAAGCTTTAAAAATTCGTTTAATCCCTGAAAACAGTACCAGTGAACTCTGTATTAGCAAGGTGCTTCTTCTTCATCTTTGATTGAAATTTCTAAACTTTCTTAAGAACGAGGTGGTGGTGGCCGATTATGGTTCGACGCGTTCGAAGTTCTCATCTAATTTTGCTACGTTTTCTCGTTTTCTTCTTCTTATTCTTTTTCGCCGCCGTCGTCGTCGGCGCCGAAACGAAAATACGGTCGTGTTACGCGGCGGTGAGGTTCGTAGAAAAATTGCCGTACATGAAGAAACTAATGTTCGATCGTTCGAAACGTCGCGAACGACGCTTCCATGGCTCAACTGTGCACACGATCATCGATTATCGAGCACGCGGCGGATCGACGAGAAAGAATAAGAACCTTCGGAAGATGTGAGCGGATGTTTTCCTCGCGAAGAAACTCTACGAACGCCGCCGTTTGCAGCTGCTTCTTTTTCCTCTAACACGGTAGAAAATTTGCGTTTCGTATCAAAATGTGGGCGTTGTCGCGAGTAAGAATAAATTTTGCGCTTCCGGTGCAAAGGACAACCGAGGCAAGAGCAAAGCGCGCGTCTATAACATACATATAGTAAACACTTTCCTCGAAATTCCCTATATAAACCTATACGTGTTTTCATACGAACAGCTTTCCCCATAGGTTCCCCTCTCTTTAGTTCCATGAAGCAGACACTGATCTTCGTTGAACACAACTTTCGCTGCTGCTTCCCTCGACAATCAGTTTCCAAGAATTCCCAAGATCTAATCAATTTTCGAGATACAACGTAAATTCTTATTAAACGCTTGAATTGGCTAACGAGCATCGGACGCGTTTCCTTTTATCGCCGAAGCCTGCTCCTCGTCAAATTCAAAACAACGCACCTAATCTGCCTTCCTTCCTTCCTTCCTTCCTTCCTTTATCCCTCCTACATATATGCAACCTGTTCGAGAGGTGGGACGCGTTTCTACCGAACGCCAGCCTCGAAATACAACCGAGATTAGAGAAATATTGTCGCCTTATGAAAAAACGTCACCTATACGCGCGCCAACAAAAGTCTTGGCTCGTTCTCGTTTCGCATACGTTCGTAATGACCAAAAATATATGTATATATATAATATATCATTCCTTATATAATTATGTTGCTCCTTACGAGTTAAGTAATGTTAGTAGTAGGTAATAAGTTTGCATTAGGTAGTTTTACATCGATAGAGAAAAAAATACGTTGTTGCATATACGTCGGCATTTTTGTTCGTGTTCACCTCCCCTCGATGGCGCTCTCATCAAAAAATGTGTATACGTGTGTGTGTGTGTGTGTCCTTAATAACACAGCCAACGTGCATCCGCGCGCGTGTGCGAGTCGTCTGGGCGACCCAGCGAAGAATATATCTCGTCGCGCGTTCTCCTCCAAACCAACGCGTATTCTGTCAACGGACGCGTGCACGCGCGGATTGTCTACGTGCTGTTCGTCTGTTCCCCCGTTCTATATCCTCGCCAGGATACCGCGTGGATCACCGTTCGTACATCGCTCTCGCGTGTTCGACGGCGTCAGAGGCATCCTAACTTGCGTCTGCGTGTGTATGAAAGTGTGTGTCGTCGAGCAAATGTACAACTATCTTGCGTATCTCTCCGTGTATGTGTATGCATGTGTGCGTGTGTGTGTGTGTATGCGTGTGTGTGGAGCCGCGTGTGAGTATGGCCAATTGTGTGTTTTCGTGTACGCGTTCAGTACAATAACATTGCATCGTGTTGTCCTGTATCCGTTCCTTGCGTTTTCTTCGAATCGAAATGTCGCCATAGTCGAAAAAGGTTCCGGTACGACCTACCGTCAGCTGGACGGTGATCGAGCGCCGGATACGTGTAACCGATGGAATCGCAGTGGGTTCACGGGTGGTTGAATAGCGTTCACGCATTTTCGTTACTCGCTCCTTCTTTTCTCCTTTTTCTCTTTTCCTTTCGTTTCTTTTTATTCCGCTTCCTTTTGTCTCCTGCAATTGAACTTGCCTCGCGACGTTCAAGGGGCTTCCGGATGGAAAGGGCAGGGTCAGGCTTATGGGGCTACTACCGTTTTACGTGCCACGTTTCACGTTCTCGAAACGTCCCTCGTCCTAAACGCGCGCACACACATGCGACGGGGAGGAGGCGCTCGGCATTCACACCCTTCTCCACGGAAACGGTCGCGTTCGCTTTCATGGCTGACGCGCGACGGGTTGTGCTCGATTTCCGGTTCTTTGTCGGCTGGCTGCGACGGCCGGAGAGGCCGATCGCGAGAGACAACAGAGACGGATCGTCGAGTATACCGGGTGGGAGCCGCGGCAGAGAGGGTGTGAGGCCGAGGATTCCGTGTGTGCCCGTGATAAAGCGGTGCGCAAAATGGCGCGGAGCATTCGGGCGGGAATGAGCTTACCGTGTACGCGTACGCGCGGATCGTTCACGGTATCTCCCTCGTTACTCTTATACTTTACTGATCAACGATACCGACTTTTTTCTACTGCTCAACGGAGTCTTCCATACTGATCACGGGTCCGCGTTGCTCCGTCGATTGCTGGCTGTTCGTCTGCTCGCCGGACCTGCTGTTTCCGGTATTGTAGCCCCGCTGCAGCTGTACAACCAGTCCGCTCACCGCACCATACTCCTTCTGTTGCTGCTGTGGTTGCTGCTGCTGCTGCTGCTGCTGCTGTTGTTGTTGTTGCGGTTGCTGTTGCTGCTGCTGCTGCTGCTGTTGAGCCTTCTGGCTCGAATGATCTACTATAAGTTTACTATCACAGGCACTTTTTTTGTCAGTTGATACGGCGTAGAGATTGTGTAAGTCTGGGTAGTGATTCAGCGGCTGCTGCTGTTGCGACTGCTGAACGGTCAGAGTCTTTCTATCACGATCCTCCTGTCCACCGTTATGAACCTCCCGTTCCCTGCTGCTACGATCGATCCTCGAATCCCGAGTGCTCTCCTCGTCTCTGCTGCCGACCCTCGAGACCGAGAGGGGCGTCGGCGGCGACGCGAGCCGATCGCTGCCGTCGTCGGTGCGACCGCGCTCCGACGGTGACGGGCTGAGATCGACGGTGGGCACTCGTTCCGGTCTCTCCGGGACCGGCCTTCCGGTTGCTGACGGCCCCCTATAGCTCTCGTCCTCGCTGCTGTCCTGAGTCAACCTCGGTACCGGGGTTCTCCTCGAGTTCCTGCACAGTTGATCGATCAACGCTTTGCTCCTCATCGACTCCGGAAGCTGCTGCTGCGAGGAGGACTGCTGCTGGTTCCTCGCCTCGGACATGGTCCTCTGGTCTCTTGGAATTCCCGTCTCGAGGCTCGACCTGATCAAATTGTCCAGGAAACTGCCATTCGCGCCCGAGCCGTCGTACAGGCTCTCCGCCACCTCCCGCGGCGGTTTGCTCATCGGCGTGCTACGAGAATTCGAGGTCCCAGGCGATTCCGCGGTGGCCGCAGCTACGCTCGCTCCGTCCCTGTCCCGCTGCTGGTGCTGCTGTTGCTGCACCATCGCCGCGTTTCTTTGCTGCTCCTGCAGCCCGCGGATCCTGCTGGTCGCGAAGTACTGTTCCGGCAGGATCGTCGGAACGTTCGGCGCCCCCGCCATAAACGGGGAGGGCATGAACGGTGGTGGACTCCAAAAGTTGAACGGCGTGAACGGCAGATGGGGCATGCCCTCCATGAAAGGCGGCATCTTGATTCCGTTGGGCCCTGGTATGCCGCCTGGTGGCGTGAACGGCTTCTGCGGCTTCAGTTGCGGCTTCTTGTCCGCCGTACCTGGTCGTATGTTTGCGGAGGCTGCCGTTGCTGCTGCTGCTGCTGTCGCGGTGTCCTTGGTCTTATCGTCCGACTGCTTCTGGTCCCTGCGAAACGATCAGTGGAAACACGTCGGTAAGACGGTAAACCCGAGAAGTAGATTTGGGAGCTAGTGGTAGCATAGAGGTAAGACGAGCATCACCAGATTATTTTTGTCAACCAGGGTTACGTGATTTGATTCGTCGATGTTATTTATTATATGTCTATTCTCTTCTACGTTAAAGTATCCTATTCCGAAGCCATGAGAACATTGAAAAGGTCTACAAATAGTCTAATCTATTTGTAGCAACCGTTTTTTAAGCAACGTTACTAGTTTGCAGTAATCTTTAAATAGCTTCAGTTCCTTCGAATATCTCGAAATGTTAAGTAGGACGTTTTGACTTAAGAGGGTAGTATATAGAGGTTACAACTTATCAGACTCGACTGCCGTTTCTCTAGTTCCCAACGATGCGCTCAACGCTAAACGCGACGTATACAACCTACCTCTTCCTTGGCCTCATCAGGTGCCGTTCCTTAACTTTGTACTCGAGGGTGGAGTGCGGCACTCCGTAATAGCTGCCTGCACGATGCACGCTCATTTCGCCCCGTTGAACCGCGCGCACCGCCTCGACCAGGCTGTCCCTGTCGTAGTTCCTGTATTTGCCGCGTTTCGGTCTGGTTCCCTTGCCTCCGCTAGCTGGTTTCGGTTTGTTCGCCTCCTGGGTCTGCGGTTTCGCCTGGGATTGGGTCTGTTGCGCGGCCGGCTGAGGTGGCGTGTATCTGCCTCTTTTGAACGGGCTGGGGTCAGCCAGCATCGTTTGCTGCGACTGCACTACCCCGGCTGGCTGACATCCAGGCATCCCAGGCCCGGAAACCGGCTGGCCCTCTTGGAACTTCACGCTGATGCTCTTGGCTATCACGTCGCGGAAGTTCACGGCCACCGTCTTCCCGACCAGCGAGTTGGTCGGGCTGCTGGTACCTGAGAACGCGGGGCTAGCTCGCTCCAGGAGGCCCGGACTCGAGGCAGCCGCCGCAGCCGCGAATCCCTGCGCGAAAGCGGCCGAAGTCGGCTCGCCGTTCTTGCTCGAACATCCAGGGGTGCTCGCGGGCTTGTAGGACGGAATCTTGAGGATCGCTCTGCCCTGAGCACTGTCGCTCGCCTCCTCCTCGATGTTGGGGTTGAAGTCGTCGTTCGTTATCGGGCCGCGCTGCTGCTGTTGCTGCGCTTGCGATTGTGCCTGCGCTTGGGGATGCGCCGGGTGCAGCTGATGGTGATGAAGTTGCTGATGCGATGGCTGCGACTGGTCCCCGTTTACGCTCTTGTTTAGCCTCTTGTCCTCGCTCATCAGCCTTCTCATCACCTCTGGAATGCGATAGTCTTGTGTTTCCATGCCTGCAACCACGATAAAAGGAAGGTGGGTTGGTCTTGCCGCGAACTCCGTCGATTGAAAAGGGGTTGTACACGGTTTTCGTTAAGAAATACGATTTCGCGGGTTCTTCGCGCCTGCGAGCATTTGTCTTAATCTCGGATTAGCCCCCGGCGGAACTGTTTAAGCCACTTAAAACGAAGTTCCGTTCAGAAGGTGGAAAAAGTGTCGCCGACCCGTCGACTAGGGCCTGGCTTCTATCGATTTCCGAAGACCTACTGGTTCGTAATACACTTTTCGACTTTCGCCCCAGCCCCACTAGTAGACCGGTTGCTCGGTCAGCAAATGGAACGGTTTAACATTTATCGGAAATAACCCAAATTCCTTACCCGGTCCAACGCCATACCCTTCCAATTCTAACGTTACTGCATTTTCGATAAAACTCAACAGAAATATTAATTCTCGATTTCATTTCCGTGACTCGCGTGTCTCACCTTTGATCGGCGCGGCTGCTGCAAGCATCTTTTGTATGTACGGACCGATGTTCGCGTGTTCAAGCCCTGGCCATTCGGCTCCTGTCTCCTGCCCTCGTTGCAGCAACGTCCTCAGGGAGTCCCCGCTACTTCCTTCGAGGGCGGATAACCTGACGAGATCCTCGAAGGACAACAGAGGCTTCAAAAGAGCTTTCTCGACTTCTTTCTCCTCTTCCGCTCCAGACAGTTCTTTGTCGTCCACCTGTTAAGAATATTTCTTTCTAGCGTTTTCTGCACACCCCAGCCGCGTGAAAAAGGTTTAAACACAGATTATTGACAGCAATGCCCTCTCGAGGAAAGTCTCGTCCTACATTGATCTGTGATCGTAAAACGGATTGCATAGCAACAGTTGCTCGATGATCGTTCGGTTACCAGGATTTCGTCGAGAGGCGTTCTTCAGTGTTTGTATGCGCGTGTCTGTGTTGTGACAGTGTGTCGGTTGTCCATATGTATTAAGTACTCTTCTTCGTCAAATGCAGAATGACTAAGCGTCATGCAGGAATTGCCAGAAACAATCGTTCGCAAGCAGCGTTACGACGTACAAAAAGAAGAAAAAAAAGGAAGAAAAAAGGAAATAAATAGTATACGGAAAAAAATGGACCGTTTTGTCGGAAAGTTGACAAAATCGTTTTTCCTCTGTTGCGACCGTTTTCAACGTGAAAAGAAACAGAAAGTCAAGGTCGAAAATTGAGAACCAGCTCGGAAATGCTTCGCTACCCGACGAGTAAAAGGAGCCCAGCGCTACACATCGACACTTATCTCGCAAAAATGTTAGATACTCAAACAACATGCATTCAAACCAAAATAAGTCTACCAGAACTAAACTATCTGCGCTTCTCCTAACAACACCAGGCGGAACGTCGTAGAAAAGAAAACTGATCGTCAAGGGTTACCGGCCGAAGACTAATTTCCCAAAATCGTTCTTTGATCGTTTCTCGAGCATCACGATCGATGTGTACGATTGGAGAATTAGTCTTCATCGTGCTTCATCGTCTCGAGCATGCCTTGCCATTACAACGCCACGTAGAAACGATACACGAGCGTACGCCTAGGTACATCCTGACATCCCCTTGCCCCAAAAATCGGCAACCAGTGCTGAAGCACGATCGTCTAATCGAACACATCGAGGATGCACAGTGTCGAGGTTCGAACAAAAGCGTACACGTATACACGTGGCAACGAATCCGGGGGCCTTACGGGCCCGATAGCGAACAAAAGCTCGCGGCCATGGAGGACTTCTCCCCCCCCACGGCTCGAAACGATCGTCCCGACGAACTTACCTCGAGTCTTGCAACCTCGCCAAGACCAAGCGGCCGTGTGTTAAACTACAAATAGTGAGATAAAAAAGTTAAACAGCCCATGCAAAAACATTCGACACTACTGAGCAACACGGCAACCGATAAAGAACCCGCGTGAACCGATACATATCTTTCCCTCGTATCGCTATCGAGGCATACGTATATATCGGTTTCCCCTCCCTTCCCGCTCGTCATCCTCTTCGTCTCCAAGTTTGGACCGAAAAAACGAATACACGATCGACAATGCAGAATAAAGGCAGTTCGGTCTCGCTGTACGTGCACACGTAGGATCCCCCACGCGATCGGTCCACGCGATTTCTACGATCACCGTGGCAGAGGTATGTTTTGGGGAAGCTCCATTCGTTCTTCCTAAACCAAAACCACACTTAGATACAAATGGGCGGTCTTTCTTCGCGAATCGAAGTTAATCAAGTTTCAATAAGATCTATATCCTCTCGTTATGTCTCTCTGTGTCGTAGTCCCCCCGCTCGTCCTCCTCGCGATATCCTCCCGTTATCCTTGGGATGCGTCATCTTTTGTTTAAGATAAATCGCGTCCAAAGGCTGCATCCTCTATCGAGCGAAATCTTGACCGGTAACGTCCGATAAATTATGATTAATGACGGTGGAACGTGTATCAAACTTAAAACTGTACGATCTTCGTTTTTCGCACGTACGCGTATAGCACCTCAACGTGAAACCGAGCACCCTGAAATCGAGCAAACGGATCGAGACCGACGAAAACGTACACGCGTAAGAGTTAACGGTAACACGTTGTTTTTAAAACACGAGCTTTTCGAGAATCCTGTAAAACGAGCCGATCGATAAGGTTTGCCTTGTCCACGATCGATCCCTTCTACCGTCACTGACACGATTATCGGACATTCTAGCAGCGAAACAATCGAAGGTGAAACCGAGAACGGAACCCGTGCCACCGGTGCCAGAAGAAGCGTGGTTTCGAAACGATCTTTTACGCTTGTCCTAGCATTCCTTACTCGACCCTAAACACTTTTGCACAGTCAAAGGATAAATACAGTCGTATCGGCGAATCTGTTTAGAATCTCTCAACTTTGCCAATTCTCAATTCCCTCTAGAAAGTGGGTGGACACATCGCCGGATCATGGGGTAGACAATATCCGTAAATCATCGGCAATCATGTATGGACACGCTCGTCGTTCCCTTCTCTATTATCTCGTCTTTCTCGCAACCTCACTCTCTCTCGCTCTATCTCTCGCTTTCTCTCCCTCTCTCGCTTTCTCGCGTTCCTTTTTCTCTTGTTCTCTGTCCCCAAAACCTACCTCATCCACTTGCGGGGGCGGAGTGGTCGCGGAGGCGTTTTGGGTCGTATTTGGTGGTGTTGTTGTTGTAGTAGTTGTAGTGGTGGTGGTGGTGGTGGTGGTGATGATGGTGGTGGTGGTGGTGGCTGGGGCGCCGGGCTCGTGAGGGTGTGAGTGGGTGCTAGTCAGGGACGCGTCCCTTTCGCGCTCCATCGCAAGCTTGTAGACCTTGTTGCGCAGGGTGCTACGCGGTATCCCGTAGATCACGGCCGCCCTTCGCGTGCCGAGCTTGCCACTCTGGATGTCCCTGAGCGCGGCCTGCAGCTCCTCCTCGGTGTAGGCCCTCCGGCCACCCCCTGCACCCACCACGGGGACACCACCGACGCCTGCCGCAGCTGCTGCTGCCGCCGCCACAGCCGCCACCGGCCCGGTCATACGCGGTTTCGCGCGGTAACAAGAACTAAAACATTCCATCGTGTCGTTTATCGCGCAAACATTTTCCATTTCACCATTCTCGTATCGTCGCGTCGTTGATGCACCGACGAACCGCTTCGAAAGTTGAATCGAACTGAACTGCCGCGAACGAGGGCCCGCGACAAGTGCAACTGCGATAAAAAAAGATGGTTGTTACAATATGCTAATTCGTACAGGGTGGTAAATAGTTTCTTTTTAATTGCGAGGCAATCAATTTGATGGACGCGCCAAGGACATCTTGGAGACGCCAAACGTAATAATTTAAGAAAAATTCTGGATTGCTTACGAGGTTCGTGCTGTAAATGCAGATTTGTGAAAATTCAGTCAAAATCTAAATTTGACGTTACCACCGTTATAGATGAATCCTTATGAATAATTCAAATGATAATAGAATAAAGATTGATGAATCTATTGTTAATAAAATGTAGCCTGGATGTCCAACAATATACAAATGAAAACAAATCGATGTTATCGATACAATTAACGAGATTTTTCAGGGCGTCTCATCCGGAATTACTCTAATTGCGCGACCAGCGCCGATATCGTAACGAAGTTCAGTTAACGGTTAGATAGGTATACTTTTCGTACCGCAAATTCACGTGCATAGGTGGTTTCATCGGTCAACTTGCATCACCGTTTGCACCCGGCGGCCACGTGGCCGGCATGGTACGCGCACGTGTTTCGCATGAGAAACGAATCGATCCAGCGGTGTCTCTCGTTAACACTTTGATCTCCGACCCGGCTGCTGCATTAGGACGAATTTCAGCTACTCGAAATTAGACGGTTAACGGGGAGAAAGCTCTTTGCTGCCAGGTGTTACGCAATCCAAACGTTTCTCCGGAGCATGATTTACGCCCGCACACGTTCTGCTCGGTTTTCTTAGGAGACGTCGCGCCGTAAGTCTTGTCCCGTCGCGCAGTTAATAGCCTCCCGCTGATGCTATACATATTCATCGATATACCTTTTGTTTGGCCCCTCTCTTTCCCCGTCACTTTCGTTATCGTTCACCGAATTAAAACGTTTCAACCGCTGTCTCGTTCGAGGAATCGAGTGACGCAAGGACGATAGATAACGATCGGACCGGTACAATTTGTCTACGCTGTTGGACGATAAGATTAATCGCAAGAATTCATTGTAAAAGAACTCTCGCGAGTCGCGAGAACCGTGGCCCCCCCATGACGAGTTCGTCGACCTGGTCTCTTGTCGAGCGACGAAGTAAGCTGATAAAAGTGTATTTCGACCGTTTTGCCCCCCACCCCTAACGTTTCGCGACGTCGACTGTCGCTCGCGACGCTCGTATCTCTGCTGCTCGCTTTATTCTTTGTTTCTTCGCGATACCTGCCGCTCTACCGATTATCTACGTATATCCTTGCAATTTTTAAGCGTTTAACTTATCAGCGAAATTTTTCGCTACCAAACAATTAACTCCAATTTTAATCCATCATCATTTAGAACAGGGCTTCTTAGATTTTTTGGCGCGCGAACCCCTTTGATCGAAGAAAATTTTACGCGACCATTCGTGGCACATACGTGTATACAACAAACAGATGAAACGTAAACTGGGAATAAAAGGAATTTAACTTCAAACAATTATGATTATACAGTTATGATAATACAGTTGTGATTTTACCGCTCACTACTACTTCTTAGTATAAAAAAGTCAGATTTGCATATTAACGAGAGGGGTGAGTTGATCATTTTAATATCACGAAATTGAATACGAGCTGAACGTTAAAGACCACAGGACGCAGGACATCTTTAACGTTTCTCAGAACTGAATCAAATATCTCGGAATGTCTCAAATCCAATTGGTTTTCACAATTATTTTTGCTTACTAATATTTGAAAGCTTGTCACTGTATAACCAAACGCGAGAGATCGCAATTTTATACGACCCATAATTTAAGGAGCCCCAGTTTGGAGAACCGATCGCGATAATAAAATGGTTTCAGCGCAACGAGTAGTAAACAGAAATATTCGCGAGCGTGCACCCAGGATATCGTCGATAGAATGCAACGCAATTCGCGGGCGAAACACGAAGACGATCCCCGTTCGGTCGATCGGTCGAGCTTCTAATTTCGAGTTTACTCTCGCGTGCGGTTTCGACGCAGGGCTATCTTATCGTTAATTACCGTGGCGCGCATGCGCGGACGCGACCCGAGGCCCTGGTCCCCGTCGCTCCTTTACTCTCCGGCGTTCCTCCCCGCGTTTCGATCTTCCCCGGCGCGGCGCACGACACACGCGTACGAGGTGGTACTTTGTGCCTTCGATGTGTCAGGAGGTGCAGATTACGGTGGGCTAATAATAGACGACGATAAAAATTTGACGCGCAAAATGTTCCGCGGGGAAAACAGCGAAAACACGGGGGCAACGTACGGACACGCTTCGCGACTTTGCGCGCGGTTCTCCGCGTGTTATGCGTCTTCTTCTCCTACATTCTCCCTCCCGCCGTTCGTTCGGTCGCAATATTGCTTATTTTTCACCACGGATCACGTATGCATGTACACGATCATTAAGAGAACGGCTATCTCACGGCACTCTCCATTTTGACTTAAGAAACGTTGAACTTGCCGGCGCCGTTGTCTCGCGTCGCTCGACCAGCTTCGGGGGGGCCGCGCTTCTCGCGACGAATTTTGTTCGAGACCAGACCACGAGGCGAGCCGTGTTTCAACGCGAATCTCCAGGGAGAATCTTCTGATTTCACTTCCGTTCATCTTCGATTAACTTTCACGGCCGATTCAAACGCGCGCTGAAGTTTCACCTTGCAATTTTCGAGTTACCCTTTGGAACGGACACGATCCTAGATCAGATTAGCCGTGAGGTTCCGAAAGGTAAGGATAGGAACGAAATAAATATACACGCGCGCGCGCGCGTGTGTATGTGTGTGTGTGCCGCGTATCGTATTTTATCACGTTCGACAAACGGATAAACGTCCGTAGGAACACGATAATTTTACCGGCACGCGAGTTCTCTCGAAGAGATTAACAGGCGGATAACGTTTGCGCACTCCACGGTACGCCTGGACGCCGAGCATTTCTAGGCGAGCCGACAAAAAATTGTAACAGACTTTCGAGCAAATTTTCGTAATGAGTGGTTCGCAAACAACGGGATGCTCGGCGGAAAAATTTTCGAATAAGCGAACAGCGAACGGGAAACTTTTTAATTACCGGTTCGTACGGCCGGTTACCGTACAGCCTCGAACAGTAGCGCACCGGGAATCCTATTTAATGACACAACTTCTGCGTAAACACAAAAGTATCCAAGACACGTTTAACGATGGGGACGATAACGACGGGGAGCAGCGATCGCGGCAGCGCGTTGCAGTCGATCTCTGCCAGAGATTCTCCGCGGCGTTGGCGAACCGCGTTGTCCAGCTGTATCGTACGCGAATTCGTTCCGAGTCCCTCGGGATACGCGGCACGAAAGACGATTATTAACACTTTCCTGGGCGCGCTTGGAATGCAAATACCTGTGTCAAAGGTAGCTTCGTTTCGCCGGGAGGTGTAAAACGAGTCGCGCGATAACACCGCGACACGAATCGACGCGCTTCTCGTTACGGTTACCAAGCATTACGGACGAAATTCAAACGGGTGCGGGACACGATGATTTCGAACAACGCGCAACGGCGTTAACGGAGACTTGAAAGAATAAAAGAGAAAACGGATCGTTTAGTTACTGCGTTTTTCGTTGGTGCATCAACGAGTACTGCTCCATCCACGATGAAGATATTCGATCGAGTGAAAGAGTTAACTACTTACTTAAAGATACTCTTGGGGTCGATACTTGCTGTCATCCTTAGAGGTATTTTCTGTTGTTCCAATAGAGATATGTTGTTGTCCTGCGACAGAAAGCATACCCATATCATCGATACCGCACCAACCCGCTTACTCTATTGCTATCTATCGTTAACGAATAATGTTGCAGGCCGTAAACGTAAATGTAAAACGTAAACGTAAATGTGAGAAGGCGACAGCTGGTTGGATGAATCTCTTGTTCACGTTTGTCCACACGCAAGGAGAAGGAGAAGCGAGTCTACCCACGCCAGAAGGAGCAGCACGTACCTGAGAATTTTTAGGTTTGGCCGAAAGGTCGAGAGGTTGGTCGGCTGGCGTTGCACTGTCCTGATGAGGCTGCACCCCAACGAGAGGCGCCTCCCTTGGTGGCAGACACCACTGGGGCAATAAGGTGGGGTAGGTACCGCTGAGAGCCGCGGCGACCACGGACGCCGCCATCGGGTCCACCTGGACCGACATCGGTGACTCGGCCGATCGCGAGCTGCTGCTACTGTCGCTCTGCGGGCTCTGCAGGACGCGACATCGAACGTTATGTTCGTCCGGCTCGTCATTGGTCGGCGGGACACACGGAAAGGAACTGATTACACCACCGGCGTGGGAGGGAAGAAAAACGATCATGGAAAAAGGAGCGCGAGCATATATATATATCCTCGTCGACGTGGAGGACAAATCGAATCCTGATCAAATTCGCTTTTCGCGCAAGGCACACACCGGCTACGGGCCGGCTTCGTGAAACTTTTATAAGGGCGACGCGCGTCAAAGCGATCAAAGCCACCACCGGATGGGATATGAAGGCGAGAAGTACTTTCGCGCGAAATAATCAAAAATTGAACGTTTTCCGGTGTCCTGCGCGACACGCCGGAGGACCCGATCTTGTTAGCCGTATCGTTGTCCTTTCCGCGCGATTAATTATGCGCTCTGAAGAATTATTCCGCGCGGGCTAATGCATTTCTCTTCTTTTTTCTCTCCTTTCTCTCTTTTTCTGTTCTCCCTCCCCCCCCTTCCCCCCTGGATACGATACGAATCGCGTCATGATGACATCTCCGAGTCACGAAGTTGGACGAGCAGAAATTAATCCCCGATTCGATTATTTCCCAGGTCGATCGTGGATCTTGTTCGTCCGTTAGCCACCGTGTAAACGTCACCATGACGCGACCACCGACGACCGTTCCCCCGCATCAGCCATGCTACCAGAAGCATACTTACGAGGGGTGGTTGGTCATCGTGCGGTAGCTTGCCGTCCAGGCAAAAGTAACACTTGTCTAACGGCTTCCAGTCTTCTGGCGGCGGGCTGGTGCGCCGGCTCCCGATAAGAAACGGCGCCACCGTAGTCCTCGCGGTCGCCTCAACCTCCCGGCACGGCAACCCTGACCTGGTCCCATCCGAGTCCGACACCGGTGTCGTCAATATCGTTGGGCCGCCTCCGGAACTCGGGGCTTCTTGCAACTCCTCCTCCTTTTTCACCCTCAGCAAGCCCTGCGTCACCGGTGTCCGTTCCAACGCGACTTCCTCTGTTGTTCGTTCCTGCAACAAAGATCCTCCGTTCATTATCGATTGTCGTATCTCGATCAGCGTTACGACCACTGGTCGAATGTGTTGATCACGCAAGACCGTTTCTTTTTCGCTACCTTTCGGTTCTAGGATAAACGGTTAAAATATTTACGACTTCGAACCGTGCTTAATTTTACAAGACGCAAATTGAAGGGAAGGTAATATACTGCTGTTAGAAATACGACAAAGATCGCGTTACAATAATAGATACCGCTACGTATAGACAGGTGTCGCTCGGCGAAGGTTGTCGACGTGGAAAAGCGACGGAAGAGAAACAGTCTTGGGTGGTATCGATGTATTATTAATATCGTATTTCAGTGTATATTTAGCAAAATATGATAAAGTACGAACCTTGGTCCCTTTCGTATCGGTTACGTTGGCAGCCGGATAATCCCGAGTTCCTCGATCCTTCTCCCTCCTCAGAGGACTGACGGGCCTGTCGACGTCCTCGTCGAGCTTCAGCCGTTTCTCCGCCTCGGCCTGGCCCCTTCCCTCCTCCTCCTCGTCGTTCTCTTCGTCGTCCTCTCTGTCGTCGGTGGTCTCTCCGTCGTTCTGCCGGCGTTTGCGTCGCCGCCTCGTAGGGATCGTGGTGGTGCCAGTGGTCATGGTGGCCGTGGTGCTCGGTGACGCGACCGCCGCGATACTCGTCGCGATCGTGCCGGTCGCGGTGCCGCTGCTGCTGCTGCTGCTGGCTAGGGTGCTCGTTCCCGTTGTCGTCGTCGTCGCCGTAATCGTCGACGTGATCGCCGTTGTGGCTCCCGTTACCGTCGTGGTCACCGTCGACGTGTCCGCAGTCTTCGTAGCGGACTCCTCCCGGCAGACACCGTTCGCGAACTCGTCCTCGCCGACCTCGACTTTGATCTCGTCGGGCCTGAGCCGACGTTCCTCCTGTTGCTGCTGATAGTGACGGTGGTGGTCTTGAACGGAGGACTGAAGGTGATGGTGGTTCTGCGGGTGGTGATGCCTCTGCAGGCTCTCCTGCTTGACCGGGCCCGTCGTCGTCGTCGCCGCCGTCGTTGCCGCTGTCGTCGCCGTCGTCGTTGCCAGCGACACCGTCGTTGTCGTCGTTATCGTCGTCGGTAACGAGGAGGACGCAGGATGAAGCGGACGCGGCCCAATTTGTTCCGGGTTCCCGGGCACCGGGTCGTAGGACGACGAGAACGCCGGGTATAGCCGGTGGTGGGGCTGTGCCGTCACTGATTCGCTGCTGCGGGTACCGCTGTACAGGGTGTCCTGATATTGCTTCCATCTCCTACGGCCCATCAACTCCTCCGCTACCCGTTCCAGACCTGCGACACCACCGCAACTACATCAAACAATGATGAGCGCCGCGAGCCCGCAGACCCCTGTGCAACCTCGCTCATCCCGAGTAACAAGCTCGTTTCATTTCCTTCTACACCGTCACGGTCGACATTCGCGACGGAGATGCTCGTGACTGTTATACGCTGCCGATTGAAACCGGCGGCGACGTCAGCGAAGCCGCCGAAAGGGTAACGATAAACGCGATTGCGCCAGAGAAAACGTGTGCGCTCGAGCCGGGTGGAAAACGCGAGTTTCTCGCGTGAATATCGAGATCCGTTAACCGCGATAACTGCCGGTAGAGTACGTCGATGTTGGAATCACCAAAATCGCATGCTCGAGAAACCGACCGACCGTCCGACCGGACGTGGTGGTTTTTCGAAGGACACGGCGGTAACACGCACGTCCTAGTATCTGACAGAATGTCGCAACGAAGAAAATTGCAGCACACCGAATTGTGTTGCCGCTGCAACCTCGAACACGCTTTTTTGTAATCTTTCCTATTTTCGTTTTCGCGAGTCGCTGTTCAGATTGCATGGATCGCCGTGTGCGTTGCGCGGCAGCGATGCTCCGGGTTCACTTTGGAAATCCTGTTCTATGAACCATACCACGGCCGCGTATGCAATATTTTTGCATTTCTGAATCGGTGCGCCCTCGTACATACGTGTATTAATACGAGCTGCTCGTCATAAAGCGGCTGGCGATAGACGCGAACGATAACACCATTTTTTCGTTTCCTTATCCAAAGGCCGAATAGTCTAGCGTTATCGTAGAGGCATGACGTACCTCACTACCGGCAACGGCGGCGACGAAAGTGTTCCGTGGGAGTCAAGATTCATATGGAGGATACCACTACCATCGCGTGGTCCTCCATGGTTTTTAACGCACCACTCGCGATCCTATATTAATTCCCAAAATAAATATCCACGCCAGAAACGTGAAATATCGAGTTTCAATGTAAATTCAGTCGCATTTATTTTTCCTACGCGATCGATATCGCGATGAAACTGTCGACGATCCAGTTATCAGGGAAATGAGCAGACGTGTGGCGATATGAAAACTTCCTCGATCAGGGTGGGTCGGGGAAATCGAACGCGAATTTTCTCGACCAGGAACGCGGAAAACCATGCTGCCCTAGCTTAACGTTCGCACTATTCATCGGTTATGTAGCTCGAATTGGGCCGCAAACGCGTCTCCTCGCACAGTCCCACTTTGAATGCGTCAATTGATTCTAAACAGACACCCGGTACGGTGGCACGCGTCCCGCAAATGCACCATAACTGTCACGCCATTTGGTCGTCGCGTGTGCCACGGGCACACACCAACCGATGAACATACGTAAACGTGCTCGCGTGTGTGAGTAGAATTCGCGTGCGCGAGATGATCGAGCGAGGAGGCGATTTTTCATGGCTGCCGCCTTTATTTCTCACCGAATTGATTTTGTCGTCTGGCCAACACGGGACACGGTCGCGACTATTACACTCGAATTCTTTCGCCATGGACGACGCGTTCTTGCTTGCTCGCGGGAATTCGTGCGTGCCGTGAAATTTGCAAATTCCATCGCGCCGACTCGTGGCGAGCGATTCTGCGCTTGCTCTTTGAATTTCCCGCCCTCTGAGCCCGCCTGTGCTGCGAAGCTTCTGTTCTCGATGTGTCATGATAGCCTGACAGTGGATGCGGCAATTAAAACAGTGGCGTCACGACGAATAGATCAATCGGCGTGTTCTTATAATGAAACGTAAATTGCAATCCCTTTTAAACTATAAGCCTACACTTACGCCTCTTTTTTAACTTTAACTGTCGGGTGTATAAAAATTGTAAATATATTGTATCAAAAATCCTAGCATAGCATAGCATAGCATAGAACGGCACAGTAGGGTATGATCCATAGTATTGTACTGGATAGTGTAAAATAATATTAAAAAAACGTAATATAGCGTAGCGTAGCACAACATAACGTGACTGTGAATAGTATTGTACCATATAGAATAGAATATTGGGTTGGAGGGAAAGTTCTGTCGTATTTTCCGTTTCCGTTAATTCACGTGGAACCCGAACACTTTGCTTTGACGCAAACCCCAAGAGATTTAATGTGATCTCCAATAGTTGTATGATGAATGCTAAACTCTTCTGCAATTTCTCGACTTGTTGAATGTAGATTAGTTTCCAACATGGATCGCAAAACATCATTATCGATCTTGGATAGTCGTCCAGATCGATCACTTTCTTCGAGGCTCAGATCCCCGAAACGAAATTTGCTAAACCATCTTTGACAAGTACGAACATTTACAATATCTTTTCCAAATACCGCGCATAAATTTTTACGTGCAACCGATGCGTTGCTTCCTTTTTGGAATTCATACAAAATGCAGTGTCGTAAATGCACTTTATCTACTGACATGTTTTTCACTTTAAATATCACAAGTAAATGATGAACGGTAAAACAGGACTCCTTTTATACTATATAGCAGGTAAAAAAAAGAAAAAAAAATTCTCAATGACTCACTAGCTAGATGTTTTTTTTTATTTACAAGAAAAATTACCTGCCTATTTAAAATACGACAGAACTTTCCCTCCAACCCAATAGTTTAATACAATATAATACATGGTATATAATTTTAAATATACAATTGCCACTCTAAAGCGTTATTCTTATTTCAAAGCCTTAGAGGTAATCGATGTTTTCTTTCGAAAACTGAAAATTACGAAAATCAACGAGGAATCGGCCTCGTCAAAATGGTTATAAACTCATATATATTGTTATATGAAAAATTATTCAGAATATAAAAGGTTTTGACGATCATTGATCGGAAAGGTTGAATTAACGCTGACTAGGCTGTAAAAGGAGAGCGCGCGCAATGAAAAACATCTGAATAAATTATTATTGTTTGTCGAACGTTTCGAACGAACAGCGACGCCCTCATCGTGGTAGCCCATCGCTGTCTGCACGGCCATTATTTAAACGCTCTAGTTCCACGCAGCTTATCAAATACAGGTATAATGCCAGTTTGCGGAAACGCGAACTGGATCTGCGCCGAGCGTCGCCGCTGCGACATATCTGCTTGCACGCTCTGCTGTCAGAAAAACGTATGACAAGCATTACGGTCAGGGCTGAGTTTGTACAGGCGGACTTTAAACGGAGTTTCTAGCGAAACGTATTATTTTTAAACGATTAGGCCTGCTTCAATGTTGTTTTTCACAAGTGTCGCGTTCGCGAATTCCAACTTCGTGCTACGAATTGGATTATAACCTAAGGTGTTCGTATACAGTAGAGGACAAAAGTTTAAGACCAAAGTGTCAACGAAATTAAACTAACCAATTTATAAGGAATAGCATGATAAATAAAATTTGCATTCTGTGGTAATCAATGAATAGTGTCCTACCATAATAACAATAAAAATGAATGCCTAGACAACATTTGAATATAATAAAACTATGTTCTACATTATCCTCTCGTGTTGTACTTTTGTCCGTTATTGTATCAAATAATATCAAAATCAACATGAAAAAAGGAACAACGACAGAATGAAAGAATAAAACTTTTTTCTTTCAGGAATCTCGAAAAATGATCGGTTGCATTAAAAACTTCACGAGAAGACAAATAAACGTACAGTAGCGAACAAAAGTTAAAACCAAAGAGTTAACGAAATTAAACTAACCAATTTATAAGGAATAGCATGATAAATAAAATTTGCATTCTGTGGTAATCAATAAATAGTGTTCTATCATAATAACAATAAAAATGAATGTACAGACAATATTTGCCCTCTCGTCTTAAACTTCTGTCCGCTACTGTATGTTGGTTTAGCAGCTAAATGATAATCAGCTTTATTCTGAACGGCTGTTCTTTTTTCTACAGGTTTTCGGTAGAATTATGAAAATAAGAAACCAAATATGAACGTTTATGAAAAGAATACGATACAATAGAATATATTCACTAAAAAAGGAGAAATTGTTAAAAATATTTTGGTTGAAATGATTAAACCGAAGATCATCTATATCTTGTTGATATGTGTATTTTTTGAAAACCACAACATCGACTTGTCTTGTTTCCACTTGTTACGACACAAAATTGGTAGGCACCGGGGTTATATCGGTAGTTTGATAGCCATGAACTTTTAAACAATAGTATCAATATTAAAAACGATCTACGAGCTTAGCATACAGAGCTGTGGAATGCTTTTTTAAATAAATTTGTAATGCAAATGGTTTTATTTTTACTTGAAGAAGCTGGAAAAATCAATAAACCAATGACTGATTCTTACCGATTAAACTGATCGATGGGGAAATGAATTGGTCGTTAAAATAAATGAGAAACGAATGAATTAAATACGAATAGTCCTAAGTTATATTTTACTATTGTTTGTAAATGCTTCTTACGCGATATGCCAATGTTGTCCTGTATAATTAACTTAGCATTAGCAGCTAATTAACGCATATCAGACAAGGGAAATAATAAATACTCGATACATATTCACATTGATAGTAAAACAACGAAAGAAGTACTGTTATAATGGAATATTTAAAAGAAATATAAACATTTTGTCACTTTTACTTTACGCAGTAGGTGAAATTTTGCGGAAACCTGTCAATTCTTTTCTTTTAAATTCGCATTACCTAACGTTGTCTACCGCATGACTGTAACAGAGCGTTCTTGGAATAATTACAGCACATGGAATAATTTGCAGTGAATAATTTCGATTGATTTCCTCGACGGACGCATGATTCGCGATACTATTAAACGACAGGCTACCAACGTAAACCGAAAGTGTGACCAATCCACCAAAAGTATTTCCGGTGAATTCGACGTTACAGTCTTGATGTCGGATCTTTTCGGTTTTCCAAGCGAACGTATAACGTGAATAATGTGCTTCGTGTTACCAGCGTTTATCGGCTCGTAGATTTTAATAACGCATCGATAAGAAGAACACAAATTGCGCAAGTTAACGCAACCGTCGTAACTCGCTAATCGGCAATTGCATTAAATGAAAACCTCGAACTTCTTCGTAATCGAACCGAACATGCCACCGAGACAACCACAACAATTACACGAATCATCATCTCGCGGGAACGTGCGGACCTCAAGGCTGCCGGAATGAGTCATGAAAATCTGTCCAGAATAAGGCGATCGTTACACGAAATTTTTTTTCTACGTTAAATTTAGCCTTGTTTCACGATGACGTCAAATATGTACAGCTCATCCAGCGTCGTGGAGGAACAAAAGAAGCCGCGTTGCATCCTAGCGTGAGCTAGGAGAATAAAGAAACACGTGTAGGCGCAGAAATTTGTTCGTGCCGCCATTGAAATCTGGTGTCACGCGTGCAAGTTGCGATAAACATCGATTACGATGTTAAACAAAAACTTATAAGGCAGTATTAGACGATGATGACCGATTCCGTTATCCGCAACAACAGGTCATCGAAGGAGCAGGGAAAAAACGATCGCCTTAGAATTAACGATACACCCCTGAAGTCGATGCAGGAACTTTCGATGGTGAATGCCAGTTAAGATTCCTCTCCTGTTCGAAAGGTCTGATTAAACCCCGTCCGAGCGTGCACCTCTATCTCTGTCTGCCGGTTGCAGCATCATCGACCTTGCATGTAATCAATGGTTTCTGAGAGAATAATCTTGGTAGGAAAGGTAGTAATCGGGCTTTTTCCTCTCACCAACTTGTTCGCCGAGTGGGCGGCGAAACACGGGATCCGGATTTCCAAATGAATGAACGTATCTAGCAGAATGCAACGGTATAGGCAACGGAGTGAAGAAAGAGAAACAGCTCGAGACGGAACGTCTTTTGCAAGACATCGTTTCCTAATGACGTAAACCGCATCGAACCGAAAAAGGGTGAATTTATTCCGTCGTTCTGAGCGGTGTCCAGCGCAGACACTCCGAACTACTCAGACTTGTAAGTGAAAATAGGTAATTTTCAATAGCCAGTCAGCCGTTTCGGAGAAAAACAGAATCGCGGAAAATTCCTCCGGTCGGTTTTCCATGGTTACCGAATAAATAATAATCCACGGCTTGACATTCTCCACGAGTAGCTGTGGTCGAAAGGACGCTCGCTGTTCGTTGGATATTCACGGTGAGCAAAGTTCGAGTCCTTGATCGATTCCAGAAGAGTAATTAGATGGCTGGCGCGCCTTTGGATGAAATTCCAGGCAGGAGGTGCCGAACCAATCTTATCTCGCGTGCCATTTAAGAAGAGGAAGAAGTAGGGCAGATGACCACGCCCGGGATTAAGCCAATGATGACGCAGACTTGGCACCGGGAACTTCTCCAGCGTATAAAACGATTATCCCTTCCTCGTCTATATAGCTTTTCGTCGCGATTAAACGTTACGGTGCATCGGGGAATCTCAAAAATTTCATTCGACTTTAACGAGGTCGCCGGCGTATCGCGGGAGTCGCTTCGAAAATGTCTGCGATCCCTAAGAATTAAAAAAAAAAAAGATGACGGAAAAAGGAACGCGGGAGAAGAATGAAATTTCGAGAGAAACGAGACGAAAGTCCGCGGGAAGGATCGAAAGGAGCGGAGCGTGTTCCGGGATAATAACAAATGGAATCGTATCGGAGAATTTCCGATGGTCTCTGGGAGCGCGATCGCGTTGGTCGTTGTCTTGATAAATGGAGAATCAAAATGAGGAAGATTCGAAAACGAAGGGGAATCTACTTTCCACGGACGTCCTCCGTGAGCCGAGGATATAGCGGCACCATTCTTCAATTCTAAATCGAATGGCCTCGGGGCCCATCCAGCCAATGGCGGAGCCGCAATTTTAGATCCAAGCGCGCGCGCTATATTTCCCCCACAGTCCTGCGTCTCGGTGCTATTCCCTTGGTCCCGTCACTAATCGCCGGCCCGTTTCAACCAATGGCAATCCGGTTTAGACGAGAGTAGAAGGTTAGGAAATGGGTGGTCGGGCATGGTGGGGCCGCAGCTGGCTCTCACGACGCACAAGGCTATCCTTTGTCCGAAACTCGCCTGCGATTCGCCTGCGCTGCGCTAAGCCTTCAGGACGATAATAACGAAATAATTGCGATAACGACCCCGTGTCAAACACAGCCTACGCGCTTCCGATCGAGGTCGGGGTGTTCGAGAGTTGCAAAATTTCGTGGTTCGGCTGCTTCGAATTCGAAACGGAGCGAAGCGAATCGCATCGAAAATAGAATAAAAGAAGGAGAAAGAAAATGGAACATCGTTAACGGACTTAACGAGGACCGATGGATTAGCGATAGAGCATCGCGCGTTGCACACGTGAACCCGAAGAACCGCGGGATCCACTTGCCGTTACGGTAAGTAGCTCGACAAATGCTCTCGCGAGTGGCTCGTAGAGGTAATAAAGAGCATTCATAAAGAACAGTTACGTTTAATGCGATCTTGGTCGATAGCTTAATTGCAACGATTCGAGTGTCTTTCGCCGGTTCGAAGGCTCGTTCGTAACACTAGGTAAAAATATTCTTGGTCGCCTACTCGAGAGTTATCAGCATCGCTTTGTTACACGATCACGAGGCTTCCATTCACCAGCGAGAGATCGGTTAGTGGTTTTCGAGGCGAGCAAAGGACAGAAAGCAAGATGGATGTCGAAATACTCGGATCGTTACTTGTCTCTCAACAAGGCATGGAACCCAGCCGTGCCTCATTAAGATCTTAGAACGATGCTTGCCAAAGATAGAGCCTTCGAAGGTTATTTGTTAATCTCTCCGAGATATTAACACCTGAAGAATTATCGACGAAACATTATATTCACGAGCCTAGCGAAATCTGTATTCTGAAAGCGATTAATAAGCACCTCTTGCGCTAGTGTATTGCTGCGTAGAAGAAAAACAAAGGTGACAGCAGCCGAGTAAACGTCGCGCGATTTATCGAGCAAGGCTCGATCGTCCGTTGCAGAGAATCTGGACAAATTCTACGGAACAGGAAACCCAGCCGCCAAAGGCTGTTACAAAAGCACGGAAGCAAACAATGTGCGAAGAAAGGCACACCCTTTTCAGCAATGCTCCAACCTCATGACTGACTACCCAAATGTACCAGCTGCCCCCAAAATTTTTGCCCTCTCGCTCTTTGTCCTTTAGCCTCAGCATTCGCCGGAGCCGTCACCCCGTCTGTGTACCAACCGCTCGCCAGTCAATGTATTATCGAGCAACTGCTTCTTTTTCTTCAACAATGTTCGTCAAGGTGTGCACGCGTCGGTACGTACACAGATCTACGTGAGAATATGTACGAACGTGGGCTGACCTCGCGGACCATTCTTCTTCGTTCCTCCTTCTCTCTTTCTCTTTCACGTTCTTTCCCTCTCCTTGCTGCCCTCTCTTTTGCTCTTTCACTCTTGCCTGTTCTCTCTTTCTTTTAGCAAACCTCTCTCTTTGTCTATCTCCACCTCTCTCCTTGCCACTCACTCTTTCTCGACGATTCTCCACTGGTATAATGACCTCGAGAATCACTGCTCGGGTCGAACTAATGGAGCGATATCGTGCAATGAAATAATATACTGGAACAATGTGAAATTACAGCTCCGGCCGCTGCATTTATTACTCACAGACTAGAAATTTCAAGATTCGCGACTTCGCGAGTACCGGAACAAGGCAAACGGAGAGAAACAGACAGAGAGTCGGAGAGAGAGAGAGAAAGTGAGAGAGAAATAGAAAAGGAGGGAAAGAGAGAGAGAGAGAGAGAGAAAAAAGAAAAAGAGAGAGACCGTCTTTTCTTACTTTCATTTCCATCCTTTGTTTTTTTCTTTTTTCTATATTCAAACAGTAATCGAGACCGGTGCAATTCCCATAAACCGGTACGTCTCGATCGTAGTAGAGTCGACATTCAAACTGATCGAAGAAACTCGCTGTACTACTTGGCAAACGTTACCTGCCGTCAGGCTAGGCATTATCCAACATGGAACTCGATGATCACGGTGTTCACGTTCAAAGTTACTCGGATAAAGCTGGTTAAGGTTGGAAGTAAGCAAAGTGAGCTTCTAAATGGGACGACAACTTTACAGTTGTCTGTTTCCTACCGATTCTCACAACACGAGAATGACAAAAACGAAAATCCGCTGGTGTCATCAAGGGGACGCGAATCGGGTCGTATTTTCGTCATATTTTCGCTTGCTAAGCGATGCAAGCGGCAATCGGATACCAAACGTACCAGCACGCAGTCGTCTTGTGACCCATTTATCGTTCTCCGTTGTCTAACGTTACCCACGGGAAGAATTGCATCGTAAGATTGCCGTGCGGGCTACGTTAAATTCACGATCTCAGCGTGGAGATAAAAGAACGACACTGACAAATTGGAATGCAATGGTTGAAACGCGGTAAAACGGAAGTGCGAAGGACATCGCAGAGTTGCGTTGGGATATCAGAGTTCTGACATCCTCTTTCCGTAATTATTTCGATGAAAAGACAAATAATAACGCTGACTATTCATGGTTGTCATGAAACGTACGATGCGTAGTTTTTTTTTGAAGGAAAAAACGAGAGAACTAAAGAATCTCTCGTTGAATGTTTTGCTTCTACATATTTTTTCGTTATCACAATAGGCGAACCTAACCAATGTTTTCGGGTCGGTATTAGAAATGGTAGCAGTGAACGAAGTCGGCTAGAAAGGAATATCATCGTGACGTGTGTTTGGACACTGGTTGCATCCGAGCGACGAAAGTACGACACACGGGAAGGAGAGAGAATAAGGACGAACGATGCTAGAGGGGGAAAGGGAAAGAGAATTAGACGGTTAGACAGAGATGACGGTAGACGCGAAGGATGGGCTATAGACGAGAAAATGGACGACACCGGGGAAGAATGAGAAGATAAGAAGTGTGAAAAAAGAAAGGAGTGAAAGAAAAAAGAGTGTGCTCGAAGAGAAGGGGAGGTTGAAAAATGAAATTGCACGGAAAAACAAGGGTGAAGGTAGAAATTGAAAACCGTGTGTGGTGGGAACTCAGAATTGAGGAGAAAGAAACGAACGCCTCGTATGCTGCGTTTGCAACCTGCATGCGTGCGCAGACACGTGTAACACACGCAAGTAACGTTGAAGGTAAGTACTATGTGTAGCGTGGACATACACGAGTGCCAATTAATATCGTCGTTTTGACGTCGCGGTAAAGCAGAGCTTTGTACGGATGAAATTCGATGGTCGATTCAAAAAGAGAGATTAAAATACACCAGATCTCCGTCGCAATCCGTCATCGGATTAACGTTTCCGAGTTTTTTTTTTTACTAATAGATCTGTATAACGCTGGTGCGTACGTGAACGATACTCTAACGGACCATTCGTAAATTGTGAACGTGAAATCTATGAATTTATTGCTTGCCCCGTTCAACGAAAAAAATGAAAATCAAAACTCTTAAGATAACACACGCGTTTCTACTGTACAACTTGGTTATATTGTTTGGTATTACTATTATTAATAATCATAAATACAGATTTAAATCATAAACATTTTATAACTTAATTCAGTTTCTATCTTAATTTATACAGTGAGCTGGTCCAATTGAAAATACAAAGAGAGGTTAATAAAATGAAATTGTAGCATTGGATTAGACCTTCAAATGTTTAGCGGGTTAAGAGGTCACGTGACTATCTTAACACTATGGCGGCCGACAAGTGTCCCGAGTAACTTGTATCGGTGTCCTATTTTTTGAAGAATTCATTTAGTATTTCTTCAACTACTACTCACTGTGTTTTAAAATAATCTTCAGAACAATAGGATGTGAAGGCACAGATCAGATAATTGGGATTCGGCATTGCTTCAGAGCAAAAAGGTAACAAAATGATTTGTAGCATCATTGACGCCGATGATGTCATCGGTCTTTACAGTTAGAAGTATTTCGCTTAAATAATTATTACGATTTCTGTCAAATTTTAGAAATCACATGTGGGTCAGATTTCGTCGCGGATGTATCAGTGTAGTGAGATTCTATTAAAAGCTGCACCACAGAGGTCATAGTGGATTATCGATTGAAGCTGTAACAGATCGAAATCATCTGGATTGAATACTTTGCATGCTCCAGAGGGCGACCAAAGACGCATATCGCAAAAAGCTGAATCACGCCATGGAGTACTAACCTCTCTCACATCAAAGCCTTCGTTCGTTGGCAAGTACTTTATATGATATTTTCACTTGAAGCTCATTTATTTCGTACACGATAAAAGGTAAAAAATAATTTAATGAAAAATTGTAAAGCGAGCTATCAGAAACGATAAAAAATCTTGATATTTGCTATGAGATTCAATGATCGACAATTCTATGGGAACTGCTTGTGCTCTTTAAACTGTACGATTAAATAATACGCGATAACTGGTAGGTACAGCTGACAAAACGAAAAAGAAATTCTATCATAAAAGAGATAATTTATCAAGCACAAAGGGGACAAAATTACCGGTGTACGATATGAATTTTACAACTAAAACCGACTGCTCGCTGCGACACGTCCGTTATATTTTACAAGAAGAATGATCATTAATATCGTTCATTGATATTAATTTCTGTCAAGCTTGATAATTATCTGACAGGGCATGTGATCATTTAATGGATTATTATGCGCTTCCATCTGAGTAGTAACTCATTTTCCGCGTTTTAAAAAACAGCCCGACACGGCTCGTTGGTAATTTTCCAAATTGTTTACACGCGACGCCCGGGCTCATTTACACACGGAGAAAAATATTTTATAAAACATTACACCCAATACCTCTGTGACAACATATTTTCACTTGGAATGAAAAATTAACGAATACCGAGAAGTTTGATCGCGTTCACGTTCACGAGTCAACTCGGGAATAATTTTTCACCCAAGCGTCGATCGAAAGCATAGGCGTAGCGTGTCGGAATAAACAAACAGTAAATACACACGGTGACAAAACAATATGACATCCCCTGGATTTATAGTGTTTCTTTAAATAAAGGACGTGTATAAGGACGTCGTGTATGAATATATACAAAGTTTCCTTTTCTTAGTAACATGTTAAAAATTTGCCCGGTATTTATGCAATTTTATAATAACGATAAAAGTTTACAGAAGAAACGAGTGCGACAAAACTATAAGACAGGTTGGGTTGTTTTTTATAAAAAATTAACACATCACATTCTTTTGGTTACTTTTTAATAATTTGTATTGGAATCCTTACTTTTCACAACCTCCAATATTCTTTTTCGTAGAGATTAATACAATCTTTTAATTCCACTTATTTTCATATTGCTCTTCACACATCCTCAATACACTTTTCTTAATTGTTTTGTGTTGGTAAACTGTCTTCCTCTAGGATATACTTCTTTAGATAATATTCCTCAACAATTTTCTATAACATTTAAATCCAGAGATCTTGCTCGCTATGGTAATGTATATTTTGAGTTTCGAAATAAGCTCGTCTCATTCTTCCAGTATGCACAGCTGCGTTATCGTGTTGGAAGATTTGTTGTGCGCATTCCGATAATTATCTATTAACGATGTCTATGTACATTCTACTGTTCATTCTTTCAAATACAAATTCAATGTCGATCCTTCCATAGTATACCCTACAGCTGTTCACATCATGATACCACCGACATCCATTTACCTTGCCTTTGTAGCATGATTTCTTCTTTTCTTAAATCATGTAAATAACGATTAAGGTCTTCAAATCCATCCAAATTGAAATTTGAATAAAAGATTACGGTTCTCCACATTTTACGCCAATGAATGCGCTGTTCTATAAATTCTAATTTGACCAGTTTATGCTTACTCGTTGGTGGAGGTTGTTTCTTCATTTTAATCCTTTATAAATACTTATGACTCTATTATTCTCTGCACTGTCCTAATTCTGCTCCTGTTTGTCGTGTTGTCATTGTAGGATTCGATACATGCTTCAAAATTTATTGCCTTTCTTGCGTAGTTGCTGCTTTTGGACGATCACTTGGATGTTTTTTTTTTTTCATATTTTGCTTTATTTTGTAAAGAATTATGAACCACACAATTTCTCGCACTAAATAGTTGTACTTCTTTGAATTATTAATTGCATTAACCTTCGTTGCATTTAATTTCTTTCCATGCAACATGTTGTGTAATATAAAATTTGCTGCATACACAGTATCCGTTTAAATACAGCCCGTCTGAGAACAATAGTTGAAAACAAAAATTTCTTCAGTACTGTTCAGTTTACCGATTTACTGAAGACTTTTATAGTTTTGTCATGGACTAAGTAGCATATTTACATTTCTTGCTTCAACTAAAACTCAGCTATACGCTCTTTTAGAATGTAAACAATAATACCACTGGCGAGAGAAAAAGGAATTTCTCGGTTACATAGTAATCTTCACAGCTTCCTTGAGTGTCTTATAGTTTTGTCGCGGTCTGCAGAAGCATATCAAACGACACGGACGAGTAAAACTCACATTGAATATCGAGTCATCGGGTCGTTTGATAGAGTGCCATTCCGCGCGGTACCTAACCACAAAGTCGTCCTCCTCTGCCGGATCTCACTTGAGCGCGGTTCGTTAGGTCGTGCTTTCGAGTACTAATGTCGCTTTGAAGTTTTTCGGGAGGCGTTCCAAGGCGTTGCATCGCGCGGCGACGGAGAGTAGGTAAAGACAAAAAGAAGGTGCCGCGTCATTTTCGTCAATTTAACTTCGGTCTCCCTTCCTGGTAGGCCACGGAGGATCGCTCGGCATTTCAACCCCCACCGTAGCACCCTTCTCGCCACGTCCTCCCCCTGTGCACCCCACTGCCTCCCCCCCTCCCCACCCTAGAGTTCGCCTCGCCGTCTCACTTCGTCTCGCCTCTCCGCGGCTTGCTTCGCTTCGTCGAAGCGAGGTCAATCGACGGAGAGGGCTGAAGACGACCCCCACCCTTCGTCACCAGCCTCCCTACCACGGCTACTCAATATCGTTTCATTACGCACCCTGCTCCGCCATACCCATCCTCCACCTCCACCCTCGAGCCCCGTTACCCGCCACCCTCGTTGCGCCTGCACCGACACCCGTCGCCGCTGCACTCTCCCACCACCCGCGCCCTGATCACCCCTGACCCTCCTCCAACTCTTACTCCTCCTTCTTCTCCTTTGCCATCGCCTTCTCCACCTCCTCTACCTCCTCCTCCTCCTGCTGCACCTCCTCGTTCTCTTACCGCTTCACCCCTTAGACGTCTCGTTCCTACCTCGGCGACGAAACACGAATGCCCACGAATTTTTATTGTTACTTCTCGCGCTGCTTCCTCTCGCCTCTCCCTCTCACGACCTTTTTTTATGCGCCTTTTAACGATCAGCAGTAACTGCACCCACCCGAACACTCCTTTCCTACCCTCCTCGACCTCCCACCCTCTCCTCCTCACGGACCCTTCCTCCGTTGCGCCTTAGAGGCGAGCGTTTTCGAGGAACGAGGGGTGTGGGTGCACAATGGGCGAAAGAACGGAATAGGCGAGCGGAAAAATGTACCTTGCAAAGTATTCGTTTATCTTGCACGGTATAGCAGGCAAATAGGTGGAGCAGCTAAACCTTTTTAGTTGTTGAATTCTTTTTCATTTCAATGAAAGAACAAATCTCTCGGGTTGCTGGTATTTTTGCATGCGCAAGGAAGAACTTCGTAGAACCATCACCGATTTCGTTGTCGCGTGATAATTTTAAAATTGTATTTTAATATAAAAAACGGTGTACGACGGTGAGAATTTACTAGAAGTAAGCACATTCGCGGTTGGCTCGAAAGCGTCAGCAACAAGCGTCAACAAATGCTGCTCGAGCAGTACACGTGGTGTACCATCTGTCAAAGTGGTAGGTTTATGTTGGCAAACATTTTCAAATTTTTTTTAAATACGTACTCTACACGTCGATCTTGTTCTCAACAATCTCCCGTATCGTATGGTCGTGCGACGTCCTTGCGAGGATACTGCTGGCCCGCCGAAACGGCATCGTTGCCGTTCTTAACCATCACGATGCATGAAAATTCCGCGGTACGGCACCGCGACGCGCATCGATTCGAAAGGTCGAACCGTCGATGGAAACGGATATCCCTTCATCCTGTCCGGTATTCCGTGCTGAGCGCGCACGGAACAATTACGAGGATCACGCGTGATTAATCCGTTCGATCTAAATTACGTGACGCACGGGAACCCGTGTTACGTCAGTCTTCCACATTCGAAAATTTTCAAAAGCACCCTGTAGTTGGCTGGCATCGATCGCAGCGCCTACCACCGCCTGTTCGAGCAACACGTGCAACGTAACAGGTCGCGATAGCGATTGATCGCGTGAGACAGAACGATCGTGGAGTCAATTCAGGAAGTTGCAGCGTAGGGCGCGATATCTTGATATTTCGTTGCCGAATATACACACGGTCGTCGACACTGAAACAACGCGACAGCACTGTAACCACGAATTCCTTTCACGGTCTTTCTAACCGATGAACACTCAAACTCGATACCGGCCACGTTGCACCACCGATGATGGAACAAAACAGCGTAAGCGTTACCGCTGACTGGCTAGCTAGAGCGAGGAACAGAGGCACTCGTACCGTGGCTCGATGGATGTCTCGAGCCCGCTGCTACCCTTCGTCACCCTTTCCCGAACGCGTACTGGTCGATCTCCGAAGATCATGGAAGTCTCGAGAGGAGTACGCCGGTAGAGGTCTAACGCGCGCACCACACACACACATTCACAAGTACACATATACACACACATAGAGCTCTTCCTCGTACTCGTACACTCCGCGTTTCCGCTTCCTGTCTCGCTCGCACACTCTCTCTCTCTCTTTCCCTCGCGTTCCCTCTCACTCTCCTTTTCTTGGGAACGAGCCACTACCACCTTCGTTTTTAGAATCTTCGCAGGCAGGGGAGGAGAACCGATCGCGAAGAAAAAAGTGGAAATAGGGGGTCCGGGATGGAATCGAAGGGCGGGAGGGACGGTCGCGAGGAGGAAGGATCAAGGGGGTGGGGATAGGAAGAAGGACTCGCGAAAATTTCTCGACCACCAGTGGCAGCTGCGTTCCGAAATGAGGAGAGACGCGAACGAGAGAAGAGAGGTAGTAGGGACAGAGCGAAGCTTGGCGGTCTGGGGGATGAAGGTAACGGTAGGGGTGAGGGGTGGGGGTGCGTTGGGTTGAAGGAGGAGGAGGAGGAGGAGGTGGTGGAGGAAGAGGGACGAAGGGTGAGGTTACGAAAGTAAAGGAAGAAGCGTAACGGCGAGTGCACGCAACAGCAGCGCGCGTGGAAACGCGCCTTCTACGAGTAGCAGAACTCTTCTCTTGACGGACTAACCCGAAGGCCGTGGATGATGGTGGGAGGGCTGAAGGGTGGAAGGGGAAGGGGGAGCAGGAGGACAATGGTGGGGGCGTAAGCGACGAGTGGGCAATAGAGGGTGCGGATCGGGAAGAGGGAAGAGGGAAAACGGAAGGAGGAGGAGGAAGAAGGGAGGCAGTAAGAAGTAGAAAAGAAGGTTTCGGGCGGCGGCCGGGATCGCTCGGTTGTCTGTGGTCAAGGCACGCAGCTTGTACAGTATTCTCTGTGCGCCTTCTTACTCTCGTATGTGAGACGTCGGCTGTGACGGTATCAGTGCTAGGGCGAAGGCGTCTTTATAAGGGGAGGGGAGAAGCGCCGGCGTACGAGGGTGCGGAAGGGTGAAAGCTGTTGCGCGAGCTTGCCTTCACCACATTCTTCCTTCTTCGGATCATATTTTATGCTGGCCTAATTAAAAACTTGCGCTTCGATCGAAAAGCTGGCTACAGAACGGTTTCTGATAATAATTTCTACTTCTCTATAATGTACACCCCCTTTGGGATTTCTGAGGAAATAATCTGTCGTCCGATAATTGAAATTCCTCTACTACGAAATGGCTCTCATGGTTCGTAATTCGTAATTAGACAACGAACACGAAAGCGAAGCAGCGACAAAAGTTCACGGGACTCGGTAGATTAGCATTACTTCTGCTGCAACGTCGACAGGGATGGTGTTTCGTGAAAATTGTACGGTGAGAGGCGAAATATCGTAAAATTTGCCAACGCGCAACAAAATGTACGCGCGAGATATCGCTATGTTTCTCGACAACGTGCAACCACCCTGTTGAACGTACAGACACGAGTAGGAGTCACGCCTGGCTCACAGTCAACCAGGATTCGGCGTTTCGGTTCGCAACAGGTCTCACCACCGGCGTTGCTTCCCTCTCTATCTCTCTTTTCATCTCGTTTTCTCTTTCTATCTTTCGCTCTACCCCTCTTTGGCCCGTATCTCTCTCGTCCCCGCCCTCGTTCCCACACCCCCTCACCCTTCCCCGTCCAGCCGCCGCCGTCGCGGCCCCCTATCTTTCTCTCTCTCCGCATCGACACACAGACGCTTGGTTCTCGCTGTTGCATCTATGTATCCACGACGCATTCGGAGATTCGCCATGTGGAATGCGAGCCAACGTGGTTGTATACACGAGAGATGGAATATTCGTAAAGCGACGGATTTTCCGACGATCCCGATAAACTTATTAACAATGTACCTATTTATATTACGGTTCCATATTCGAAGAGAAGGAGGTTCCATCTAAATGGTTTCATACGTTTCCTTCTGCGAAATCCGTACCTTTCAATCCTAATAATAGGGTCTATGTAACATAGAACGCCGACAAACGCGATTTAACTCACCGACTACGAAGACCATATTCTTTGTCCATCGCAGCAGCTCCCGTCGGATGTGTCTGCGTTCCTGTATGCAGCGGGCATAAGGGCAATCCGCCATTTTTGAAATCACATCTTAAAATGAATGTGTGTGCGTGCCGGCCGGGTGCGCCTGCCTCGAGTTCCCGCGTGGATGTCCACCCCCTCCGCCGCCAGCCGTCCTGCGTCCTCGTCCTCGTCGTCGTCGTCGTCGTCGCCGTTGTCGTTCCCGTCCTCGCCCTCGTCCTCGTCCTCGTCCTCGTCCTCCTCCTCCTCCTGCTCTTCCTCTTGTTTCCCTCGCTTCTCCTTCTGCCCTCGATTGACCGGCTTTCTCTCCAACCGCCCCTTCTTGGTTCTGTTCGTCGTACCTACTTCGTGTGCCGCGGCGGCGACCGGGACCGGTGTTTCTCTGTCGCTGAACGCGCGCCGTGAACGCGAGGTGTGCGCGAGGAGGACGCGAGGAGGTAAGGTAGCGTGTGTGCACACCTCAGCTTTAACGCGCGCGTGGGGTACGACGTCACGCGTGACGTAGCGCGTGCCAGCAACTAGGGTGGTTGTCCAGTGGCGAAGATGATGGCAGTCTGATCGTCGCCGACGTGTCCGTGGTCGCCGAGATTTTACTAATTATTAGCGTCGTTATCGTTCTCGTTCTTGTCCTCGTCCTCGTCCTCCTCCTCCACTTGCTGGTTACTGTTGTTGTTGTCGTTGTTGGTGGTGTCGTCGTCGTCGTCGTCGTTGTCGTCGTCTTCGTCTTCGTCTTCGTCTTCGTCGTTGTCGCCGGCGTCGTTACGTCGGCTATGGCGGCGCTTCTTCGCGGGTGTCGGAGGGATGGCGAGCCGACGGCAGCGACGGTGACGGTGGCAGTAGCGGTGGCGGTCGCGGTGGCGGTGGCGATAACGGTGGCGGCAACGGCGACGATACTTGCAGAGTAGGGATGAGAACGCCGAGAAACGACTACTCCCTCGTGGTATTGAGACAGGGTTAGGGCACGGGAACGCACAATACACGTGCACGCTTGCGCCCTGAACGGTGCGAGAGTGCAGTCTGTCGCCGTCGGCAGGTCCTGCTTGTTACTTCCTCTTTCGGCTTTCTTTCGTTCCGACCGATTTCACCTGTGACGCTCGTCCCGCCGATCCTTTTGAGTGGCAACCGCACGTAACGGACGTTACCTGTAACACAAACGAAAGAATGCTCGTTACTGTTTCTGTTATACCGTAAGCATCGCTTTACAAACATGATCGATCAGTTTCTGGATCATCGGTCTGGTTGTTCTATCTGTAATCGACCTGTAGGTAATTTTTCGAGTGACCATAACCACGATCGCTGAAATACTGAGAGAAACGATTCTACATACGGTATCGCGCGACACCTGTGCGTAAGAATCGAAGGGTGCTGGCCCCACCCCAAATCAGAAAGGGTGCCGCTACTCGAAATGAAACAGGGCCGGTAAGAAAAACGTCAGGACCGATGGTGTAGGTAGGAAGATAGTAGGGGAGGCTTGCACTCTCGCGCGGTGACGCGATATGGGCAGGAAAGGTGGAACGATGGTTGGGAGGGGGGCAAGGGGTAGGAAAAAGAGGAAGAGGAAGAGGCGCGCAGGGTGGTCGGAGGGTAGCTATAGGGGCGGATTCGCGCGCTCTACGCCAGCTAGGGGGTGGGAGAGCGCACCGCCGAGAGAAAGAGAGAGGAGGCAGAGTGCGCCTAATATGCAACAAGAGAAAAAGAATTGGCGATCAATAGGTAGTAGCTGGTAAGCGTCCTTTCATCCGCCCCCGCGGACACCCTCGTCCTTTCTACTTGCCCTATTCCCCTCTCGTCCGTCGTTCACCTCCTTCCTTCTCTGTTCCCTCTGTCCTCGCCCTCCCCTCTCCCCCGCCCCCAAACCGCCCCCTTCCGTCCGTGTCCTACCTTGCCAGCCCCTTGATTCTCTCGCGTTCATCGTGAGACTCCTTCGCTCCATCGCCTTTGTTGTCGACATACCCGCCCTACTGACGCGTCTAACTTCCTCTTTGTCGCCGAAAATCAAACATCTTCTAATTGCCCTTCTGTTTCGCTCGCTCTCACTCGTTCTTCTCCTCTGTCCCTCTTTCTCTGTCTCTGTTTCCTTTGCCGGTCCACTATCTCGCCTCGCCTCGTCTCGCTTTTCCCTTTCTTTTCGTTCGTTTCTCTCTGAAGAAAGTTTCGGATAACTCTCAGCTACACGTGCTAACGGTACGAAACTGGGATAGTGGTGGGTACCCACAGAGATAGAGAGGCAGAAAGGGAAAGAGTGGTGTACTGAACAGCTTCGAAACGCGACGCGAGTCTTTCGACACAGAAGTTAAGATGATCACATTTAAATCTTAACGTAGTGGTCGAAGTTGCTCAGGTGTACGTTGTAAGCGCTTTCCCTTTTAAGCAATGCACCCCTCCTGCGTTTCGTTCGACCCTTCGTACTGTCGAAATACCAGAAGGGATTCCCATCCTTCGATGTTACGTTTGGTTAAAGTAACGCAACCCCGTTGATTGATAATTCAATGGCAAACACGAGGTAACTCGATTCTTGGATGGGAGTAACGTGCACGGGATCGGAATCGATCTTCATCTACTCGTCTGTGAAAACAAGATCGATGATGGTGTTTCGTTGATACGACACGCGATGCAGATGATCAAAATTGGGGAGGTAGCGTTCATTAAAGGCGTTTGATTCTCGATGTTGGTATTCCATTCGTCCGCGAATGTCACCCGGTGAATGGAAGCTAGCCATAGGCCGGCACGACGATGTCACTGACGCTATAAGATCGATTGGGTACTAGGTAAGTCCATGCAAGCAGTATCGATAGAACGCACGATGCCTTTGGTTCTACGGTTCTATGCGTGTCCCGGATTTTCTGGGGATCGTGTTCAAACTTTTACGGACTTACTAATTAAAAGGAAAAACGGTAAACATATTTCGATAGCGTTAAACAAATTGCTAATAGCTAGGCAAATATTGTGGACAATTCTTCGTCGCATTTCTGTGTGTCGTTAGCTATCCCAATTGTCGAAGAAAAGTGAAGTCTTTAGCTACGCGTTCCACTTTCGGCCCGGCGCGCTTCTGTATACGTGCGAGGGAGCGTGTACCGATGTCATTGAACCTTCGCAGGCACGTTGGGCGAGGGAAAAGTGACTAGACTCTCAGAGTACCTTGAAGTGGTCGGAGTTCTAAGATGCTCGGGTTTTTACTGTACCAACTGCTTTTTTCCATACAGCGTCTCGTTTCAACTTTCTTAAATTATTAATTACATCAATTACGGTTTTCTACCCTCTTTACCAATATTCATGTAACAATTTTATTGCGAGACGCAATTTTTCTCGTAACTCGTTTAATTTTATTCCTCGAATGTAGACGAGCTAATAACTCTTCGTGGTATATCCGTACATCTTGGACGGTCACCTTACTCGCTCGGTTCCTAATCGATTTTCCCATTACGCGAATCCGGGGAGTGCTTCGCACACACTCGCTTCGTTTTCCGTCGTTCCGTGTCCAGCCTGCATTTCCGTCGACGAACAAACGGTCTCGATTCCCCTGTCCCACCTTCCACCTGATCCTCCTCCACCCCCTACTCGTCTTTCCTTTTTTAACTTCTTTAAGTACATTTAGACGGCCGTTCAGTCCATGTTTTCTTTCCCGCTTTCCAGCGGCGATGGTTTCGCAGTGTGCAGTCTATGCTGTCGATTTTAAACCGACGTAATCGCGATTTCAGTACACTTTTTGATAACCCGGTCTGGTCAGTCTGCGATCGGAAATCCGTTGCCAGTAAACCGTGGTCCGCTTTGTCAAAAATAGAGCACCAGGCTCGATCGATACGATTTTATCGTTAATGGGCAATTTGGTGGGAGAATCGAATTAAGGGACGAGATTAGAATTTCGAACAATCATAGATGGTTGTTTATGACAAAAAGGAAAAGGAAGAAAAGAAATTGGAAGTGTCGAATTAGTTCGATAAAAAATTTTCGCTTACTTCTCGGATAATTACATTCGTAATTAAAGCGCATCGTTCGTTGGTAATGCGGTCGAGTGCCCTTGATGGGAATTGTAAAAGTTAATAAGTAATCGCAAAGCCAGTTGGCACGTCACGAGGCGAGAAGCGTTATTCGCGCAGCGTGTTCCGTCAAAGCGGAAGACTCGTTGCATCGCATTCGATCTGGGGCCGTGGTGCGCGGCGCCAACGTCATTCGAAGTCGGGAGTATTTTTTTCGTGGCGGAAGAAACTTGATGACGGAGAAAGGGAGACAGAGATAGAAGAGAGCGGAGTCTCGACGGAGGGGAGAGAGGGTAGGACTCCGCTTCAGGAAGAGCAGTCAGGGGCGGTCGAGAAGGAGGATGAGGACGAGGATGAGGATGAGGAGGTGGAGATGGAGGTGGTGGATGAGGAAGAGGCGGAGGAGAAGTGGGGGAGATGGTGCACTCGGTTTTTTCCCGGTTGGGGGAGGCAATGGGCGCGAGGCAAGGGTGCGTTGGATTCGGTTACTTGGTCTCACCCCTTGGACCACCTCCACCAGCGGTTCTAGCGGCAGCAGCAACAGCGGCGACGGTGGCGGTGGCGGCGGCGGCGGCGGCGGCAGAGGCAGAGTCATACTCTCTTTCTCTCTCTTTCACGTCTCGTCTACTCCAACGCCGACTCCTCTTTCTCTTCCTCCTTTTTCGTCTTTCCTTTCCCGCTCACTCTCGGTCCCTTGCTCGCTTTCGTTTTCTCCCTCTTGCCTTCTCGCTCGCCCGCTCTCCGTTCCCATCTCCGTCTCTGTTCCACGCGCCTCAGCACGGTGCTTCTCGTTTTTTTAACGAAGGATCCGCTCAATACCTCGGCTGTCATAACCTCCCGGCACCCTTCCAGGGTGGCCCGGCTGCCACAGCAAACCCACCCTCAACCCTCCGCCTTGCGCCTCCACGGGGCCCACCGACCCTCCCGACCGACGAGCCACCACCTAGCACCCCCGCGCTCTCATTCCTCTTCCCAGTTTTTAACGTTTCGTTCGACGTTTCCCTCCGGGCGAGCGCCAGGGACGACGTAAAGGGGGAAGTGCATTTCGTCGTTACTTTGTTTTACGTCCTTCCTCGTCTCCTCTTTCTTTCATGCTCTCTCTTCTACACCCTCTCTCTATCTTTCTCTCTTCTTTTATTCTTCTCCCCGTCGTCCCTCTCCCTACGGTTCACATACGCGCGCCCGTATATTCCCTCGCACATACTCTCATTCGTGGCCTCTTTTTCTTGTTTCCCTTACCAAGACCACCCCCTCCCCCCTTGCTCTGGCCCTCTTCCTCGGCGCGTCTCTCTCCTTTTCTCTCGGTCCACTATCCTCTATCTACATCGGCTGATACTCCTGACGCCGCTACCCTTCGGGCCACACACGCTCCCTATGGTCCTCCCTTGCTTTCGCACCCCGTATTTTGTACGTTCCTTGACGGTCATATTTAAAGGCCACCTGTGCTCCTCTTGAATCGCCTCGCGAACGATTCTTCTTTTAGCCAAGGGTCTGGCATCCGCTGATTTTCAGTTTGACTGTACACGGCGGAACGTTGCCGGGGCGAAAGCGTAAAAGTTCGTTTCACGAGGCAGCGGTTGACTTTTTACGGAAAAAGAAACATTAATGCGCGAGCCGGGATTCTGGCCCGGTTGTTTTAGAGAGGGTGACACAATTGACCACGAAACCCTCGTTGCGCTCGACCTCTTTTGATCGAATCTGTGAACGATGAACGGTCGACTGCACCCCCAAAATTGTGTTCGGGTTGGCAGAGATTTAAAAATTCTGCCATAGGATACTCTCTCGAGTCGTGTGCGATGAAAGCAATCAGAGCGTGTGTGTATGTGTGTACCTATGATATTTTTTTAGTACACGATACCTGAGAAGAGAAATCAGTTTTGTGGAAAAACCAATAGAATTTAGATTGAAGTGTGTCGAACAAAAATCGTTGATTGTCGTTTTATCGTTAGTTTAAGCTCGCGCGTATAAAGTCGGTTTTCTAAAGAAGAACCAACATGTTTCGTCAAGGTTCTGGATTTAGAGAGAGCGACCTTAGTCCGATTTTCGTACCGGTTCTCTAGTTTACTGACACACGAGACAGCTTTCAGGGAGCGTGGAAAATAGAACCGTGTAGTTAAAGAGAATAAGTAACAGGGTAATTCCGATCTGTTTGTTCGCCTTCAATTTCTAAACTAATCTATAACATAAGACAGTCTACAACTGATTGACCACTGGCTACCCATTACCTTCATCACTCGTTTCTCTCATTCTTTCTTTTTTGTTTTTGATGCATTTAGCAAGATAAGTCGAACACTTACGTAAAAACGTAAAAACGCCTTGTGTATTACACATAAGCGAAATATCTCTACTTAATTTCTTGCAAAGAAATGAAAAACGGGAACGCGTGAAGCCGCGAAAGAGAGGACAGAATCGAGAAACGTTTTGAGGGAAATTGTATGGAATACTGGAAGCGATAGTCCTCGTGGCCGGTGAGAACGCTTAAATCCTGTTTGGAGGCTCTTGAGAATCCTGTGTTAGAAGTACCAGCACGACATGGTTCTCGGGGAAGCAACAGTTCGTTCTGCCCCCCCTCCCCCCGTCCTTCCACCCTCCGCCGCTTCCACCCTCTGGTATCCTCCTTTTGCTACCCTAAACCGTTGCCACCAAAGCACAGAGTTACTCCACCCCGTTCTCCGTACGTCTCCTCGCCACCGTCATGCTCCTCGTCGTTTCTCCTCCAGTCATCTCTCTCCCTCTCTCTCTCTCTTTGTCTCTCCTTTTCTTTGCACGCTTCCATGACTATACTTTGGACGTCTACTAAATTTAGGCTCCACGCTTCTCTCACCTCATCTCTCCCTCTCTCTCTTTCTCTCTCCTTGCGCATCCTTTTTCTTATTCTCTCGTTCTCAGCCACCACGAACACACTTTGGACACCTTCGTCGACTCTTGCTGCTCATACCGGCTGTGGGGTAAAAGGGATACGACCCCAACACTTCAGACGCCATTTTATTCCCCGTATAAAACGACGGCCGCGAGATTTAGGCGGTATCTCTTACGGCGACATCACACGGAACGCAATAAATATCCACTCGCCATCCGAAACGACCCTCTCTACCATTGTGACTTCGTCTCCACCCTTAATTACGCTTTCTTTTGTACAATCTCGACACGGGGTTGCCGTTACTCGTCGAACGTGCAAAGATGCATCGAACGTTGTTACATCGTGTCGACCGGGTGTTAACGCTTCACCGACTGGGAGCCTATTAACCCTTTGCACTCGAAAGGTGACTCTTCGTAACGAGCGATACTACTTTCACAAATTTCTAAATGCAGGTAGTTATACTTCAAAGTTTCAATGTTACTTATCCGAGTGAAATAAATCGTAGTGTAAGCAAATTCCAGTGCAGTTATACTTTAACGCTCAGCACTTAGAAATTTTTCAACGTGGACAATAGCCTTTCGAGTGCAAAGGGTTAACATTTAGTTAACCGCACGATGCCACACCTAACCGGACACTCTTCATCGTGTATTAAGAATTGATTAAAAATTGTACTTTGGAAAAGCAGGAAATGCGTGTGACGAACTGTGAGCAACACTGGTTTAAGATTAACTAATAACAAAAGTAAATAGAATCAATCGCAGCGCCCTTGTTGCGGAAAGAATTGGAGATCTCCCCATTCGATTGGCTAAGTGTTAATAGTCATTAGAGATACTGCACCGTGTTACAGATGTACTTACATGTTAGAATGGAAGTGGATGATCAATCAACGAAAGCTATTGCTACTAAGTAGAGCCTCCCATATACGAATTGACCGGGAGACAAAAGTGTTCAGATAGACGAATTTCCGGATAAACGAACAATTACTGTGTCTTGTACTAAACTTCATATGTTTAAATGGGCATTAAGAAGCTTTACATGTTTAATTAAATATTTGTGCATGCAATATCTTTTCCAGCGTTGGATTTTATAATTTTTTAAAGTAAAGGATATTCTGTCTGGATAACAGAATTTCTAGCGCTATATACACGTAATGGGTTTTTGTGACAAAACGAAATTTAATAAGTACTGTAGCGTTGAATTGTTTATTGAAAGGAAGGTGGAACTTGTTGCTATCGGGTGTCATCTTATTTCTGTGCAAACATTAATATCCACGTATGCAGTAGCAGACAGAAGTTTAAGACGAGATGACAGTGTAGAATATAGTTTAATGGTCTGAAAATATTGTCTGTACATTCATTTTTATCATTATTATGGTAGAACACTATGTATTGATTAGTACAGAATGCAAATTTTGTTTATCACGCTATCCCATATAAATTAATTGGTTTAATTTCGTTGACCCTTTCCAAACTTTTGTCTGGTAGTGTACATACATATCATAAAATCAGACGTATCTTTCGTTCGAATTTAATCTTAATTCGAATTAGAAGTATTTATTAGAATTTTGTTCTGTTCATAGTTAATATACTATTAACACTTAGCCAACCCAATGGGGAGATATTTTCCTCAATAAAGCGCTGCCATTGATTCTATTTACTTTTGTCATTAGTTAGCTTTGAACTAGTGTTGTTCACGGTTCATCAAATGCATTTTCTGCTTTTTCAAAGTACAATTTTTCAATCAATTCAACACTGGTCCAAGACTAACTAATAACAGCAGCAAATAGGATAAATGGCAGCGCTTTGTCGAGAAAAAAATGGAAGATCTCCCCGTTCAGTTGGCTAAGTGTTAATACACTTTACCATCGTTCTGTCTCATTCTGTTCTGATTATGTTTTGTTTGCGTTCTTCGTCACTCGATGACAAATTTGTAGACGAGACCGATTCGGCCAATAATGATAATGCGTTTGAGTAGAGGCGTTACCCGTTAGCCAATCAAGTTGCTCGGCCAACATGTCTGAACAGTAACGAACCTGTATTGCATTATTACATATTTGCTCGCCTAATCCAAATCTAGCCTAAACTTAATTCAATGCACGCGTTAATTAAAAACTTGTTTTCTCGCTGGTTAGATGAAAATTAGTTTCATTTCATTTAATTTATTTATATACACGGGTATGCAACCCTTTGGTACATAAGGTGTATAAATTGAATAAGAATCATAAGGTGGCAGTAGATATGATATAGGCTATAGTGGAAATTAAAAGAGAGCAGAGAAAAACAAAGATAGCGCATTACCCGATGATGCTTACAATATAAGGCGTAGTCATCACAGTTTCTTATAACGTGTAAGAGTCAGCTTTTAAACGTATTGTGACCATTGATGAAAAAATCAACGGTATTAGAATAATTGTTTGCCAAGTTGAATATTCTATTCAAAATTAATAAATAGTGAGGGGGAAAGTATACGATCACCAATGTAAGAAATAATTTTTTCCGCATTCGCTAATGATAGTAATTCGCATTCTCTAATAAGATCCACTTTTATCGTCACGTATACACTTTAGAACAGCTGTGTGGAGGATTTGCGCGAGAAGTCGATACAAGGTGGTTGGTGTTTTGATCGTCGTTCTGAGACGCGCGTCGATATTAAGCAGGTAGCGAATAAACAGCGAGAAATAGAATCGCGATTGATTTAATCTAGTTCGGCGAACCGATGAAACACGCGATCGAACGTATTACAAGTTTCGCTACGTTAATACGATAATCTCGATTTTCGACTCGATCTGAACCCGATGATTGCGATGATGCGCCTCCCCTGTGTGAAAACGAGTTGCTGGGAAAAAGCGTAAAAAATCTGTTCAGTGAATACAAGCAGAGACAGCGGTAACGTGGACAGAGCAAGAGAAAGAGAGCGTTGAAGTGGGGTAGAGGTAGAGGTAAAGAGAGAGAAAGAGAGAGAGAGAGAGGAAGGAAGAGGGGGATGAAAACGTTGTAAAACAAAACGTTTCGCTGGACGCAATTTCCAGCTGGGATTCCACGCTGCGAAATGCAATAAAAATCGTTTCGCTTCATCCGCGTGCTCTCCACCGCTGTTCGGAAAACTCGAAAACGCGCGGCTGCTCACATTGCAGAATTAAATACGCGTGCTCAAAGCTCGCCACTCCGTGCGAATCGGTGTTGTTTCGAAACGAAAGGCAGGGGTTGATGTCATTAGAGGCGCGTAACCACGATCGAATGGTCGATAAAGACGTACAGCTTGCGAGTCCGTGTCCTTTTTTCGTTTCTTTCCCTCTTTAAAAGATTCGTAATAGACGATCAAGAATTGGAGCGGCGCTGGAAGCGATTCAATTAACGCGACGCTTGTTTCACGTTTGGACGATTATTAATAACAGATATAACGATCTAATTTTCTGCCAGCTCCATACGTCACCGGATCAGCCAGCTCAATTCGCTTTGTTTGTTCGCTTGATCCTTATACGTCGTCGAATGAGGTCAATGCGTCGGTACACTGGATTTAGGTCTAAATCTGTATCACGTTACGGTAAATTCAGATCGCATTATACGCTCGTTCGGCGTGTCATCAACTATTTGCACAAGCTCTCCGTACATCTATAATAGTGAGTCACTGAGAAACGTTGGGGACACATTTTATGCATCCTCGTGTTGAAATTTTTCTTAACGCTCGCACAGATTCTTATCGTCCGCCAAATATCGATCGATATACCCTCGTTAAATGAAGCGTCCGTCGTTATCAACGATAACTTATCATTCTTTATTATTCATGGAAACATTGCTAGAAACCGTAATCTTTCTCCTTCTATTTCTCTCTCTCTCCCCGTTCCTCGGTAGCTTTTATCGACGCAAGACTGCAAGGAGACGTTACTTAATCTTACTTCCGTTTGATGCGACCAATAATCTCGAGGAGGAAACGCGGACGCGCTTGTATACGCCAGGGCAGAGCGAAAAATCGTCGGGACGGCGGAAAATCTAGCCCCCCGACGACGGAAATGCCTCTGGCAAACGCAATTGAAATTAATTTAGTCGGGGCGGGTGGCCCTTCGACCCGCTGCAGGGGGTGCACAGGGCGGGGATGGGAGAATTCGTGGCAGATATAAGCGAAGAAAAGGAGGAAGGAGACGAGACGAAGTAGGCGCGCATATCTGTACGGTATGTAGGTGTAACGTACATGCATAGAAAGCCTGGTTTCTCGCCCAGGCATAACTCGGTGGGACGAAGACGAAGATACGTGTGTGTGCGTTGCACGGATTGCGAAAGGGCGGTTAGAGGAAAGGAGGGCTTCGTGCTTGGCCAGAAAAAAACTCCCGTGGATGCTACCGTCGTGTTCCTCTCTTCCTCGATCTCACCAGATCGTTCATTCGCTTTCTCTCTTCCTTCTTCTCTTTCTCACTTTCTTCCTCGTCTCCTCTCCTCTCTTCTCTTCTCTTCTCTTCACCCCCGCGGTACACATATGCCAACACTTCCATATTTGTAATCTCACTCTTTTTCTCTCGCTCTCTCTTTTCTGCCTTCTCTTTCTCCTTCTTTCCTTTCTTTCTTTCTTTCTTTCTTTCGCTCTCCTGGTCGCTTTTCGTCTCCTTTTCCTAGCCCCTATCTCTCTCCCTCTGTCGTTCGCTCTTCCGCGCACGCTCGAGTGTACGACGAAACGCATCAAAGAATCCATCAAATTAAAAACGCAATTATAAAAAAGCGTCGTCGCCTCTTTGTCGAAAAGCAAGCCTACCAGAGCAACCCTCCAGGCCCGATCCCTCCCTCCCTCTTTTCCCTCCTTTTCCTGCCTACCTTCCCAACCCTGCCACGGTACACGCAGCCGTACCTCCTACCCTCTGCCGACTGTTCCCTCGTACGTATATAACTCGCGACGTTGCTCGGTATATCAGTCCCTGTACGTGGATGTGTCACACGGTTCGAGCCCCTTCTCCTCGGCCACCTTCGCCACGTACGTGGCGTATGCACGTACGTACGTACGTCTGGGTTCCTACCCCAAAAAAAAATGCTATCGATCCCCCGTCCTCTCCGTGTGCTCCGTGGCGAGACCGTGGTGCCACCCCGCGTTCCGGCACGGTCTCAATTATAAAACGCTTCGAAACATGGTCCCCTCTCCCCTTTCGCCCCTCCCCTGTAAGCCTAGCGTAAAGACGATGACTGGATGGCTGGTCTGGTGGTATGAAAAGCGCGCGTTCGACATCGTTGCAGCCGCTGCAGAAAGAGAGAGTCGTTGCACCCGCACCACTGCACCGACGGGGCTCGCGTTCGTGTTTCGCGGGTTCGTTTTCCGGGGGTTCCCCTCGAGGGTTCCCCGTGTGCTCGCTTTCTACCGCTTTGACGCTTACTTTTATCTTCCTCCTCCTCCTCCTACTACTCCTACTTTCCTCTCCCCTCCCACCATTATGCTTCGTGTTTTTGGTAAATGAAAATGCTGTGCGTGGCTTCCGTGAAGTCAGCGTTGAAAGTTTGAAAGTGTCCAAGCCTCTACCGATCTCTGTAACCCCCAACTCGCTCCTTCGCCGCAGGTACGGAGCTCGGTGACTCTTTCAACCTCTCGAGTGTCTCGGAGTTCTTGCGAGATCGCCGCGTTCTCGATCGAACTTGTCGATATTGGCTCGGACGCCGCCGGTTCTTCGAAGACGAGAAAATTGGGGTGCGCTTAAAAATGTATACGCGTGGGATGCGACCTAAAGATTCAGCTTGATCGCAGTTACGAATTCCCCGTTGTTACCGATGAATTATTGCCTTCGACCCGATATAGGTAAGGGTAACTAGCTAGAGCATGGAAGTGTGACAGATGGTTGTACGCTACCGCGACTCGAATACTGCCTTTTCAGAGACCTACCGTGGTCACCGAACGCGACGACTCGAGACACCGGAACTTTTGAAAAATAATACTTTCATGAGACGTCCGTTCGAGGGTAGCTCGAACGAGAGACCGGAAAAGCTTATACCGCGAAACGGATAGGAAATTTTTAAACAGACCGCGACCAACCTGCGACGCGGCATATAGTCTTCAATCGGCGTCGATACGAGCGCGAAGGATGAAATGTAGTGGGGACCGACCTCAGCGAGCGTATACGTTGGCGTGTTGGAAAGAGAACGAAGCAAAGGGTATGTGTGCATCGAACACGGCGGATCAACGGTGGTGGTGTGTACGATATCCACGGAACGACGGTGGTAGCTGGTAATTAATCGTGGGAGCGAGATCAGTCGGACGTTCTCGGAGGAAAAACGGATAAGTCTCGTCTCGAAGAGCACGACGAATCGCGAGAGGATAGGGGTGGTGGTGGAGTTCCAACGGCACCGATCCGATACCCACCTCCTCCCCCCCACTCGGTTCGTTTTTTCCTGCGAGCAGCTACCTATTGATCGGATATTCAAAAATTTCAGAAACCAGGAGATAGGTAGCCGAACAGCAGGGGGTGGGGGACGGGGGTCGGAGGGAGGAGAAAGGGCACGAAAGATGGAAGAGAAAGGGAAAAGGAACGAAGAAAGGAAGGAAGGAACGGAGGAACGAAGGGGATGAGTAAGGGATGGGAGGGTGGAGGGAAAGCGCAGCGAAGTGGGGCGGGCAGGGATCTCTGTTGTCGCGAGCGGACACCCCTGCCAGGGGTGGGGGTTAACTAACACACTACTCCCAAAGACGCGAATTCCTTTTTGTTTCCACGAGCCTTTTTTTGTTTCTTCTTTCCCCTACGACCCCACCTGTGGAGAGTTGCGACTCCTCTTCTGCTTCGCCCCCTCTACCCTCCTACCCCCTGTCCGCGCCCACCTCTCTTTCTTTCTCTGTGCGCTCGACCACCACCTACCACCTCTCGTCCACCTAAAATACGAGTCCGATATTACCTTTCACCCGACGACGACGACGACGACGACGACTACTACTCGGCTCCGTACGCTCTCCGGGCACGTTCTTCGATCCGGCACCGACCGGAGTACGACCATTACCGATCCCCGCACAATTTAATTACTAGCATTTTATTAAAAGTATCGACAGCAGCCGTCTTGTTTACGACTTTGCAAATTAATGTCCCGGCCTGGTCTGGTGCGGACTGGCCTGGCCTGCCGCGAACTCTTCCTTGGTTCCGCTTTTGCCAATATCGAGGAAGCATGGCCGGGAAAGCTCGACAAAAAACCTTGAAATTAATATTTCCCTCCACTGCCTCGTCGAAAGGCGAAAGGACGTTGACCCTTCCAGGGGCTGGGGTATAGGAACGCGTTGTGCAAAGCTATACGAGACCGATACGGCTACCACGCGAAATGACAATGCCGTTATATGTACCTGTACATCGCGTATACCTGAACGCGTGTACGTGTGTGTGTGTGTGTACATATGTATGTTAGTACGTGTACGTTCCGTCGCGTATCTCCTTTCTTTTCCCTTTGATTCGCTATTTTCCGACAGACCACCCCTTAGTTATTCCACGTATACGAGTGTCAAAAAATATAATAAATAACGCCCGACGTCTGGCCCGAGATCGGTCGGGGGAAGGGGAATCGGAGCGGGCGCGAGCGTGGAGGGTGGCGGTAGGGTGGGATGATCCTGGACACAAAATCGACAAAACGCAGCGATGAAACGTCAGCTGCAAGACGGCCAATAAAATCGAGGCGAATGTAATTGACTGGTAAATAAAAGGCGCGAGACGCGAGTCAATAGAGGAGGGAGAAACAAAAATTGAAATACGCTTTGAAAATCAACCGAGCGACGAGAGGTCTTGATGCGACGCATCGACTCTGATCTAAATTGCCTCGGCACTGCCACGATACATGACGTTTATTAATTATAGGAAGTGGGATTTAGTTGGGGGAACGGGGTGGTGGTGGTCCGGCTGAACAACTTGTTGACACCGGCCACCGCACGCTGTGTTCGTACACACGTCACCGAGCTGCGAACGAAGGTGAATTTTATCGTGCGCGTCGAACGAGGAGAGGATCGCTGGTTCTTTCAAGAACAACAAACGGCGTTTCGGAAAAACTACGTCAACCGTGAAAGACACGTTCGTGTTACTGAAAACTAAAAATAGACTTTATTAGGAAACGACGACAATACGTTTTCTTTCTCTTCCGTCGCTATCGGAGAACAGAGAGACGCGATCGTTGGCACGCGCTTTTCTTCTCCAAATAACCGGACGATAAGAAGCTTATTGTTGAATTTCACCGCGAAGCAGGCTTTGTCTTCGCGGTGAAACACAATAACTTGGTAATATCTCCTTCGGACGGTTTCGTAAACACTGTATCAATGAACGGAGGGGACGGACAACCTAAAGGCAGCCGAGAGATATTCTGGTCCGTTCTTCTCCGTGATATCGTTTACAGGCGAGGAAAAAGCGGCGAGCAAAGAGAGCAGAAGAGAACAGAAGGGAGGCTTGGAGAAAAAAGGGATACGAGGAAAGAGAAACGGCCCGCCGAAAAATCTCACGTTCTCTCGAAAGGCGTCTCCGTCCTGCTGAAAGAAACTATCTGACGCGATCCGATTTTTGGAAGTGCACTCTGCCTCTCCTCGCTCTAATCTCCCTCGACATAATCCCATGATCTGATTCCGGAATTCTTGGAACCCGATGCTGCCCCGTATATATCTCTCCGCCTCATCCTTTTGAAGGGCGAAAATGTGCTTCGCTGTCGCGCGAGCGAAATATCTTCCAACCGTGTCCTCTTCCATCGGTTCTCTGTCGCGAATCAAGGGACGCGAACCAGAACCAGACGCGAAAGGGGATAGATCACGGTGCGATCTTGAAAAATCAGCCTCGATCGGAACGAGCGACGTTTCATAACACGATTACTATGCCTACTTTCGTTGTTATTAACATTTTACCGACTGTTAGCGGTTCAACATACGCACTAACATACGCTAATGATCATATTATTAAATGCTATTTTCTTCGCGTAATTCATAGTTCAATATTTATTTACAATAAGCATATGACATCGTTCTGAAACGTGTTATCTTCGTACAAAGGAACGTTATAAAATTTACAAACAAAGTACGTAAAAAGCCGATTAATAAGCTCCCGGTCGGTAAAGCGTTAAGCAGCGTTGGATTGGGTTGGCAAAGGATTAATGCTGAGCTCGGTTAAACTAATTCAACGTCTACTAACTAAATCTACATACTACACTTAGATTCTATTTTATAGGTTATTCCGCGGGTACAGTCACCATTTACGCTCTATCACGGTCACGATCGCTCTGCGCCGCACGAATCGTCTCTTTATCGTATCGTTCGCGTTTGGTTTTTCCCCTGTTTCGCTTCAGCGCTAAAGCTGCGTGCATCCTCGTGCCTGAAGTTCAATTCGCAACCACCTATCCAGGTAGAAAACCGAGGAAAGGAATAATAAGTTCGTGGGTGAAAAAGTGTGTTCGTCTGCTGCATCTAGCCTCGAGAAGGCGTTAGCGGATACGGGCGAGAAACGTGGCCGTTGGAAGGAAGAGACAGACAATGGTCGGCCACTGGTTAGCACCAAAATGTCAGCTGACAGGTTTCGTGCGGTTACGTAAACTTATAGCGATGTAGATAGTCGAACTAGAATGGGGACGTTCCCGGCGCGCGGCGTCGCGACTTGCGCGACGAAATGCACTTGCGTGCATTACTGCCTGACGCAAAAACATAGCCGTTCCTCCTCTCCCCCTTCTCTTTTTCACCATCTTTCGCGCTGCATACACCGGCGTATACGCTTCATGCCGCTCGGCGACGCGCTCGTCGAGAGCTGGAGCGCGTGCGCGCGCGCACCCGTGGCACATGCACATGCACACGCGAGTGCACACGTATGTATGCATACGGACACGTAAGCGTGAACGAGGTCTGGCTCGCGCGTTACACCGCGAATCACACGATTCCCGACAGGAACGTGACACAACGTGCCTATCACAACGGTCAGGGTATCGACGCGAGCTGAACAACGTAATCCAAGCAAATGGGGCTACTAGAAAACTACCAACCTACCCAGTCGACGTAGCGAGCCGATATAAGTATCGCCTCGAGCTGCCAACGCTTGATGACGAATTAGTAGAAATTGTCATAAGCTGTATCATTGGTGGCAGTGCGTGCTCTTGAAACCGAAGTATTACACTGTTACCGTTAGAAGATCTAGGGGAATCCTTATATGCGTTCACGAGAGATTTAGACGTGCCAAAAAGTGCAGCACACTCGTATAACATGCAGGAATATGGAAATTATTCAAAGCGAAGCAAACGTTGTAACATTCATTTCACAGAGTGAAAGATACCTTTAGGCAGATTCCACTTTTCTAATTTTGTCTATCGAACTATGCAATTTTTGCATAAAAATTTGCAATCCAGTTATCATTGTTGTTAGTTTCACGAGCTCGGCTGGGTATTCTAAAAACGACGCAACATGCCATGTTAGTCAGATTGCAGCCTTCGTTCGTTGCCATGTTTTATTAATATTAGCAGTATTATCGTTGTTAAATAATTATTAAATAGTAATATCAAGCGATGATAATTATTAAACATAAATTGTAACGACTACTACTTAATTTAATGTAATTTAATAATTATAATCGTTAATGGTAATCATTATTTATTTAACCGATAACACGTTCGTCGATGTTCAACTGTGAAATTATCATACGAATAGATAAAAGGAAATTGTTGCCCGGCAATCGCGAGAACGTTGGAGGTGGAATTTCGGGGCAACGTCGAAGTGTAAGGCTTAGGAACGTCTCCGAAGAATCGATAAAAAAGCAGCTGCGACGTGGAGCTCGTACGACGACGGTGCGAGCTGAATCGTAGGAAAGAAAATATGAGGGCGGTGCTGTGTTTAGCCTCGCTCCGGTCTAGAAAAAGTGCAACCTATAATCGGAGTGGCTTCAGATTTTTCCACTCGGGCAACCGTGTGCCGGCAGAGCAATCACGAAAAGCCACCGACAGATAATGCCTTACGGCGTACGACGACGAAGGAAGATCGTTTAGAAGTAATTAAATTTTTGTCAATTCGCGATGGACAAATTCGGTCTGCCCCGTTAAAAAGGTGCTCTTTCGCGAAATTGCACGATTTATTCACATCATGCAAAATAACGTTGTAACAGTTACTTCGTTGTGGAACGATGGCAAAATATCGTTTACTATTGGACGACAGATTTTTATTCGTTTGTGTGAAATTTGAACGTAGCAAAAATGGGCTGCGATGCATGGGTATGTATGCAATAGCTATCCAAAGTTTACAGAATATCCCAAACACTGTGTTATTATATTTGAAGAGCAATGTAAATCATCGTTTGAATTCTATTGTTTTGAATGCATTCAGGAAATTACGAATTTGGACAAAGATTAACGCGTCAGTTAATTATTACTATTGACGCTAATGTTTCAGTTTAAGAACTCTCGCCAGTTTTATCTGTTGCCTACTGTTTTCAGTCTGTCGATTTTGTGTAAATTTGCATGGACCTGGAAATGCGTAGGCCGCGCAGAAGCAAATTCGTTCGAACGCAATAAATGTGTAGGACAGATCCTGATGCGATCCATTTTACGTCGACTCGTCCGACGTTATTTTGCTAGTTACTTCCTACAAACAGGATAAGTGGCGTGAAATCTGTGAAACGTCTAATTATAGAATTCGTTGCAAGTCGTTCGATGAGTAATAATCGAACGTGCAGCATTTTTTCTCCTCGAGAGTCGTTTAAAGTTGTTGCAATCTGTAAATATTCTCATTCGAGGGGAAGGAGAAAGAAAGAGAGAGAGAGAGAGAGAGAGAGAGCGCATAATACGTTTAACAATATTTCGGTGTTCTGTTATTAAGCGCATGTCAATGGCAGCTGCGATAGTTAGTAAACGCTGCTTTACGGATGACGAACGTCCGTTGCACTTGGAGCTCACTCGAACGGTTACCATGCTCCGTATAATCTGTAATCGAAAAGCTGCTTCCAGGGACGGGGTTACAAAATAAGTTGCCGGGTCCATCGATCTTCCCGATAGAACCTCTTCTTCGATTCAATCTCAAAGATGACCAAAGTCGTCGTCGTCGTCGTCAGAGGCAGGCCCTGGGGCAAGGTAACGGCGACGCTAGTGCGCAGAAGCGTGTAATTTAATGCTGTAACGATTAATTCGACGTCGTCGATCCTGTCCGAGATCTTTTTGCGTGGCTGTACAGTGACGTAAGGCGGGCAAAAAGCAGCAAAATTGGTGGAACGCTCTAGCCTTACAGTGGCTACGTTTCAATGCAACGCTTACGTCACTGTTGATAAAATCTTAATAAGTGGTCTACGAATAACGCGAACCGAAAGACGAGCCAGAAACGAACACAGAAAAATTACTGCACGCCTTTCCGTATACGTGTTTGCGTGTACGTAAGCGCGCATTTTTCTTCCCCCATGTTTTTCTTCTTTTTCCACTTCTCTTTTGTTAATTACTGCGAAAAAGAACAATATCGACGGCACAGCATCGGAAGTGGAGCACGTAACAGATACCTCAAAACCGGGTAAATCAGCAACGCGTTTAAAATGCGCTTTTCAAATCGTATTTATGAGTATCCATCGGAATGGCTGGCAGTTTGAATACGGCTTAGAAGGTGGAAAGAGACGAAACGAGTCTCGCAAGAACGCCGATCGATCGTTTGCTCTGCAAACCGACACTCTGTGTCGTGGTGCAAGTTAATCTGTACGTAGACGCTGTATCCTCGAACGCGATCAGTACCACGGCCGCTTATTGGCCTGATTTTCGCCATTATCAATATTAATAGAGTCTTGGTCCATTAGCCGTTCTAAAGAGCGGCTTGGACGGTAACCTACACAACCTCGTTGTGATTCAAAGTTGAGCGTGTAACTTCTTTCCACTCGTCTTTCTATTTTTCTCTATGCCGTATTTTGAAGCGTTACAAAAATTCGTCGTGTTTGTTATGTTTATTGGTGAAACGTTGGAGATGCGCGACAGAACGCAGGGAGACGAGCATTTTGCGGGCAGAAATTATTGCGTTGATTAATTCGACCGACGCGTACACTTGCGGTCAAAATTTTCGAGGTTAACACGAATTCCAAAAGACGCAAGAATTTAGGCAAAGAAAAATATATTTTCAATCCTGTCGTTGATCGAGAAATAGCCTTAAGTCAAAAATGTATCACAAGATCCAAAACTGTGATTAATCGCGTTCGCTCAGTGTCAATTTAGAATTGATCAGAAAATTAACTCAAGGTTTAACCCTTCAGGTATGACAGAAAGTTCCATTTTCTTATCCTACCGGTCTGACGCGTATACTTCTGTAATTTGCGTGGTCTCTAATAAATTATATCTATTGATTTCGTCTTTCTTTAAAATTACAGTTAAAGAATTCAAAAAATGACCCAGTTGTTTACCTTAACAATTCAATTTAGTACAGTAAGTTACCAAATGTTTTATAAACAGCAGATAAGAAACTCGGTGACGCTCGGAGAGGACAAGTGGGTTGGTACCGACACCGTACCTGAAGGGTTAACACGCGTCAGTACAAAACGAGAAATTGCTTCCGAACTTTTGAGCGGCAGTGTACACGCATGTGTCTACGCGAAAGGAATACCGGAGAAATCGGACGTGCACGGTGTCCGAGTGTTGGTAACCGCACAACATCGACGCTCGGCCGTTCAGACTCAATTATTCGTCACGGGCGATGAAATATTGTCTTGACGCGTCGAATTCTTTAAATTTACAAAGCGCAGCGTGTTGACGAAAGTATTCGTCGGCTTTATCGGGCTCGTGATCGCTATTGATTCCGTCTTTTTCGTATGTACACACGATGAAAGAACGACGGATGGTGCCCGAAATGATTCATCCGCGTTCCCGTTAATATGGTGGCGCAAGCTGATGTGCACGACACACGGATCATCAATCCGTCCCCCTGTTTTCCGAACGACGATCGGTCGTCCCCCGTTCGTTCGGTCTACAACAATTAATCGACTCGTAGCCAGAGAGATTAGAAGTGCGCCGTGCCGAATGGGTGCTCGTGGAGAACAGTCGAAACGTTTATTTTTACATTTCTTCCTTTTCTGGACATGGTCCATGAATACATGCAGCACGATTCGACGAGTAAGACGGCACGATCTGTATTCCCATCTAGATGCGCATCCTGCCGTATCTAACGACACGATGTTGCCCCCTATCAGCTTTGTCGTACCTCTTCTACGTTGTTGGAAACAGTTTTTCGACGTCCACTTCGAAAGAACGAATCGCCGGGATGCCCATTCGAACGAGGAGAGACGAGGCTACGAGATTTCGAGGGATTCGCGTGGAACGCGGAGAATCCAACGTTCGATCGGGCTGCATTCGATAACGAAACTGCTTTGCATCTCGTTTACAACTAAGCCGTGCGTTTCCGCGGCTAATTGACATTTCGTATATCGCATATGACCCCCGGTGTACGTGCGTGGCGCGGATAAAGATAACTCGAAGAAGACTTTCAGTCGAGGACACCTTGTCTGGGCGTCGTGACACGTGGTGGAGTTACGCAAGCTTAAATCTGCCGATCATTTTTTCTAATTCCACGCTCTCTGACCGTGGTGATATATAGGGTGCATAGAGGAGATACTTTCGGCTGTAGTTTTTAACTATGTTTGCTCGATCATAGCTCGAACGGCTTGATGCATAGTTGCGCGGCAAGTGTCGGGCGTGGAACGTCTGAAAGTTTGTTCGTGATGTAGCAGCACAGAGCTGTCCTACCGGAAAGACAAGTCTTACAGGAGGAGCGGAGCAAACGGAACATCAAAACGAATTCCGATCGCGAGAGTTATAGCCGTGTGTTTTTCCAGCGACTCGATACAAAGTTGGTCGCGGGTAGTACAAGTCTAAAACTGGCAGCTCCGTATGAATCCTTTAAGCGGTCGCTTCGGCTTCATTCGATCCCACTTGGCAAATTTCAAGCGACACACCGTCATGTTTTCAGTTAAATCGATACGCCGTTACGACAACTCGTGCCGTGTGCTCGAAACATTGTGCATAGGTTTCAGAGTTAGATCCGTTGGTTGAAATAACCCAGCGATAAACCGTTTATTTAGCTTTTCAAGCGAGAATTGCTCGAGCGTATTGATTGACTGGATTAGAACGGAGGCGCGAAACGAACAAAAAAAAAAAAAATTTGTGCGAACTTGCCGGTGAAGAATCACCAAGTTCGTAATAAAAGGTAGGACATCGGAGCAAGCTCTGGTTCTTGCCGCAAAAAAATGCAATGGCGGCCGTGGCGCGCGTTCGCCATGATACCCATCCTGTATGATAGATACAGTTGAGATAGAGGATTGATCAAATCAGCGGATAGTTATTTAATAAGAAAGAACACAGAACAGTCGCATTCCCACCATTGCCTGTTGGGGAACGATAAGGAAAGATGCTCGGTGTCGTCTTTGACGCGTGAATTCATTACGTAAGCCTTAATATGCTGACCCTTGGAGCGGCTCGCTGATATAAATGTACCGCTGCAAGCGTAGCAGTTTTCATTTTTACGGTTAGAAATACCAAAACACTATTCCGAGACGTGTGCAATTTTTAATTACAGGCAAGGATAACCAAAGACAAATGGCGCGTTTTCGACTTCGATCGGGTATCCCCACCCCGTGTGGTAGAAGATGTGGAAGAAAAATAGCTGGGACCAAGTCACCGGACCATGTTCGACACATGCAGACAGACCAGTGTTACGTAAGTCTAAATCTGACGGCCATTTTGCTAACGTACACGCGCGCGCGCGCGCGCTCGACTGCACGTTGCGTTGTATATACGAGCATAAAAAAGAAACGCGTCGGTGCTAGGCGTCGTTGGATGTGCGTGAGCCCCTCCGTGAACGTCTGGCACCCTTCTTCTCTGCTTATCCGTTCGCTCTCCGTCTGTTCTACTCGCTCGACGACCAGCGGCACACACAGGCTCTGGCCTAAGCGTTTTGAATGTCACTGCAGTTAACCGGCGCATCAGCGTCGTCGTTTCTGCGTGTACAGTACACGTGAATCCACGCGCGGTTACTGTGCAAAAGCTGGAAAGATTGCATCTGGTCTAGAATTCATGGTCTAGGTTTTGTCAGCGGGGATAGAACCGCTTAACCTGGCACGCATTTTCGGTCGTAGCGTACAAGTTGGCCAAAACTCGTCATAGCTGTTAACGCTAGATTTATTTGTAACATACGTATACTAAAAAATAGATATATATCGTACAGAATTAAGAATTTTAGAACTGAAAGGAAAACAGATCCGTAAAGGTGGATAAATTAATATTTAAGCGAGAGTACAACGCAAAAATTTGATTTCACCGAGATTTAAAAACAAGGTTATGTTAATCTACATATGCACGATTTGATTATGTAAACTAAAATACGAATAGAAATTTTATACATCGTTTAACACTAGATTTACGGACATTTCTTGTTCATCTACTTCTGATATTCATATATTAAGAAATAGGTACACATTAAAAAAGAAATTTGAAATTGCAGAACTGAGAGGCAAATAGATTTGGGTATATTTGTATCCCTCCATCAATAAAAGTCAGCAAAAATTGTTGGTTATACTACTAATAATAATTATATTTGCAAATTTTTTTCATGAATTCGAAACCCGTCAAATTGACGAGCCCCGTAAACCTAGTATTAACACTATTCCTACCGACACTTCACATACACCTATTTCTATCACGACATTCCCACGTAAGACAGGCTACAAATTATTCTCAAAAAATAAACAATGAAAAAAGAAGCGAATATTGAAAAATGTATTATACGTATATTTGAGGAAAAGTTTAAAGTTTAAAGGCGATTCAATTACATTGTATCTATGAAATCGTAATCGAAATTTTAAAAACGGTCATTTGACCGGTTGTGGTAGGAATAGTGTTAACAGATCACGAAACACGTCGAGACAAAGCCAGTGTGATGAACTACTATGTAGCATGTGCCTGAATGTGTGGAGTCGCGATGACTGGGAAAGGTAAGGTTGGACGGAGGTAGCGAAAGGCTCGTCTTGCCCCTCTATGGTTCCGGATGCAATCTTTCCAGCTCTGCTAGCGTATTCGCCGTCGGGGACAGTAGCTAGCAGGATTCAGCGTCGCGATGCCACACCTCGACGCATCGTGCCGTTGACTCGCGATTCGTTCTCGCGCTTTTCTAAGTAAATAGAGTTAACCCTCGTATAACACGCTACTTATGCAGCAGGATCTCGTTTAAACACGGTTAACCGTTTGCGGACGGAGCAGTAAAGAAAATAGTTACGTCGCACATTTGTGTTATAAAAACTAAAGCTGTATTTAAATAAGTCTTTCATAAAATCTAACAAAATCATAAACAAACAAATTTAGGCCAACTTGACTTCTTAGGCTAGCATACCCATGCGTATCTTATACGTGTCGTTTACAACAGACAAACGCCAGCCGCAGCGCGAGAGTTGGGCGGATATATCCGACACTCGTCCGCAAAGGGTTAAACGATCGGATAGCTCCCGTTGTGTCTACTGTGAGAGGCAGTAACGAAAAATTGAGATATAAAAATATTACTTTTAGTAGTTGTACAATGAATTTGGTATATGTGGCAGTATTATTAATTTCTGAAAATTTCTTTCGTTTTTTGTTCTTGCAATCGGTAACACTTTATTCCCTTATAACGCGACACTCTTTTTGGAACATAATTAATGTATTACACGAGGATTTACTGAACGTCGTCGAGACGTGTTCAGGCCCATTTTACACAAGCTCAAGTTGTTCGTTTCTTTTTCCCCTCTAAACTTCGTTTACGACTTTTGACTATGTTTAATGATCACGCGAATCGGTTCGATTTGCAAAGCAGTTGTGTAGCGATCGGTACACGCAGGAAATTCAAATTTGTCTAACGTTTAAAAGCGTTTAAGATTAATAAAGCTGACTTTATTTTAGTTAGGTCGCCTTCGGTTCTTGTAAAGGTAAGTGGTTAAATAAATGATTACTTATGTAACGTTGGTTATCTCGACCAATTAACTTATCCTTTTCGATAATTGGCAGTTGTTTTTATGCGTTTACAAATGTACAAGAAAGCACAGAATATAGGCATACAAATGTATGAAATATTTAGAACAAAGTGTGCGTTATAACGTTTATTTATTAATCGATAAAAATAGATGTTTTAACGATGTGAAAGGATTCTGAGTAGTCGTGATCAGAGTTCAACGCGACTAGCTCGTTTTCGTTCCATTTTTCATTTATTTTCTCTCGATCGATCCTTTTCTCTCTCGATTCGAGAAAAAGCGAGGGACAGACAAAAGGTAGCGGGTGAGAAAACACAGGGTTTCCCTTCGAGCGACAAAGGGAATCGGTTTCTGGCCGTGTAGTCGGTTCAAACGAGGCGTAAGTAATAATCATTAAAGTCCTTGAGTTAGCATGCGTACAGCAGGGAAAGGTGCGCGGGCTATTCCGAGCGTTCTTTCCGATTGAAAAGCTTTGCGCAATTCGAATTCTTTCGTCAGCGTCTCAAGTACAGGTCGGGGAAGTGTAAGAATTCGCAACTCGGGAAACAATGAGGAATAATTCTACTACGCGCAGCCGCGCACAAAAGGGCAGAAAGGTGAGCAAGAGAACGAGAGAAAGAGGAAACGGGAGGAGAGCGAGGGAGAGAGAGAAAATTTTCAAAATATTCGTGGAAACGGAGTTTTCAAGTTGTCACAATGGCGCAACCTGTTGCTCACCGGGCTTAGAAACTAAAGGTTTGCGCTTTAAACGTAACGAACATACTTCGTCTGCCCCCTTTTTTTTTTTTGTACCTCATCTAACTGGATTTTTGCATAGTGCAAACGATCCGAGAGCACGGTCCATGCTTGAGCCTCCTCTTCTTCCCCCGTAATTTTCTCGTAACAAAAGAATCGCATTTTTTTTTTTTAACGGTTACCCCGTAAACGAATTACGCGCGTTACGTACGTACGTAGTAGCGTAGGTGACTTTGCGGCGCCAACGAAAATTCAGGCTTTCCTCTCGTTGTTATTTTTCGTTTACGTCTGGAGAGGAGAAGAGGGGGAGAGAGAGAAAGAGACAGAGGGAAAAGGTGAAAGAGAATGAGTGAGCTGGGGCGGTAGGAAAATTATAAACAATTTCTCGAAATTACGATCGCATCGGGGAATACTTACACGTTTTACAGGATATCGCGATTCCATTGTTGGAATTAAATGCCGGTAGTATCGTGGTTTTCTGTCGAATTTATGTGACGAAGCGTAACAGAATTAACTGTGGCGCGCGGCAAATTGGTTGTGTTAATTTTTCACGTGCATTTTCACGACCGCGTATTGTTCCATGGAATTTCGCGGGATGCAAATATTCGAAAGGGCACTTCAGGCGTACATTTTGTTTTCACGAAACATTAAAATGAAAAAGGTCCATTACGATTCGTTCGAATTTAATTATCGTTATTTCAAACGGGCCACCGGTGTTTATTTTACATAAAAATGCTGACTTCCGATTTTACGCCACCTGTAAAATTCTGTTGCATTTAATATCTTTATTCGTTCGCGCAAAACCCTGAAACAGCCAGCGAGTCGATACCCCGGCTTCTCTATCCTTGTCCCGTTTCCCGCCTGTTCTCTCGTCGCAAAACACAGTACAATGCGACGTGTGTTATCGATCAACCTCGGTCTGAATCATCGTTTCACGGTAATTATTTTCGCGACAATTTATCGCCTTTTACTTTTGCAACTTCGAACGTCCGCCCCGTCGGTTAAACCAGTTTCTTGTACGGTCGACGAAAAATTCGCCTGGACGTAACTTTGCGTTTCGATTTTTCACCTTCGTTCGATTCCTCAACGCAAGATTAACGCGAAAGAAAACAGAAAACGTTTCCGAGGAGACGTTCGATGCATCGTCTGCATTTCTCCCGTTTGCTGCACGCTATTTTATCATACACGAGTCGTGTAAACGTTGCGCAACGAAACGATTTAGAAACCAGACCCCTCGCCCCCGGTTACCCCGTTACCGAGTTCGAGTTCGAGTTCGAGTTCGAGTTCGAGAAAATTTTGCTCGGTATTTTCGAACGGCCTCTCAGAGTGGGGAATACAGCTCGGACTGGAGGCTCGATGAAAACCACTCGCCGCTGCTTAAGGACTTTGACACGCTATGCCTGTCGTTCTAAATCGAGGTCAAACCGAATTTTCTAGTTTAACCTACTAAATAAGGCAAATTTCTGCTTTCTAAAACAAGACGCTACGCCGGCTGATCGTAACTTCATCGTGAACCATCGAGCTCTCAAAATTAGTCCCGCAGACTCGAGGGATTTCCAAACGACCACTGGGCGGGTAACATACGTGCAAACTGCAAACCCGGTATCTGTTTGCGTCAGTGCACGCTCAATATTGATTTTTGACCAAGTTTTCTCGCACTCTCCCGTCGATCAACACGTGAGACGGTCATTTTGCAACTTGGAAATGCACTAATTCAAGGAGGGGCCGGAAATTTTGAAATTGCTACGATTTCCGTGGCGTTCGGCCGATTTTTCTTCAGGTTCTTCTATCGATCAACTTGTAGCGTAATTGTTTCACAATTCTAAGAGGAATCGATCGAAGAAAAAAAAAATCTCTGCTTTAATATCCTTATGGCATCTAACGTATTTTCAGCAAAATTTTCTCGTGCTCTTCTATTGAACCACGCGAAATAGTTATATATCAAATTTCGAGAGAGGATCAGCTGACGAAAAAGTTTCAAATTTGATATTATCATAATCCGTACGATATTTTTTAACACTAGAACTACCAAACAAGTCAAAATGGTGATTGGAGATTACTCATAGCAATCTTATAAATTCAATATGGTAAAGCTTCTAAAATTTATTATGATTTTCTGCAGAAGGTATAAATAAAGATTCGTTTTCTATGTATTCGGTATTTTTTTTATGTAATTTTCAATTTGATTTCTTCCATGCAAATAAGTACACTTTAATTGTCGGTAGTTCTAGCGTTAATCGAATATACCTGTTCAATCGAACGAGCCATGGAATAAATCATTTGACGATTTTAAGAGAGTCTAATGGAATAAAAAAATCCACCAATTTCGGAATTGCCATGGTCCCCGGGGTATTTTCGATGTAAATAGGTTCATTTCGAGATTTAAAGATGCCGCACACGATCCCCGTACAGTTCCATGTAGTCCAGTGTCAACACGCGGAGAGAATTTCATATTGGTTATTATCATACGAATATAGCCAGGCCTAGGATGACAACGGATTACATGAATAATTGTCACGTGCACGCCGAGCGCGATATGTAAATCCGCCATTATTTGATACAGTTGAGGCAATCGTTTGCGCGATTCGATGTGACTGTCACGATCTTTTGTATACTTTCGACACAGGCAGATCGCCGGCCAGAGTGTCTACAATTAATATCGATCGGTCGCTCCTTTCGTGCGACGTTCCCGATGCGCGACCGCTTGCGAAACTGTCGCTCGCGAAATCGGCGTTACGTCCGTTGCGCCGGATATTTGCACTGCAGGGAGCTGGTAAGTTGGCGAGCCTAAGAAATGCGACTATAAATTGTCTTGCCTCTATAGGTCCACCTTTCTCAACACAATTATAACAATTGTTTTTCCGTTTAAACAAATAAACAAATAAAATATGGCGCACGTGTTTTCCCTCATTGGACGAAAAATCGACGAATCGGATCGTAACACCTTGGATGACGAAAACAATCAGGTGATGCGATTGAAGTAGTAACCCTGTTGCTCCTGTATCGTCCCGCTCGCCAACTTACCAGCTCCCTGTAGTAACTTTCCTAACTCAGCTCGAACAAATTTTTCTTTTGTCCACTAAGCCTTGTGTCGGGCGTCACAAGCTTTCTTCGACCGGCGAAAATACGATAAATACGAAATTCCGTTTACATCGTGGCAATTTCGGTGCGCCCCGTACCGTCCGGCCCGAACAGAGATAGTTTGCATTTGAACCGGCACGTGATTGAAAACGGCAGCAACCTGTCAATGAAACGTGCACGAAAGTTTCTCGATCGCTGTACAACGCCACACCGATTCCAAAACGCGACGTGTGTTTAGACAAAGGTGCCGTCACGACGAGCAGGCACGATCCAGGCGGGTGGGGGAGAGGAAGAGGGACGAAAATTCGATAACTCTGGACATCGCGACACGCGCGCGGTTTCGGATACACGTAGGTATGTACCTACGCGATTTTTTCTTCCTTTTTTTTATTTTTATTATTTTTTTTTTTTTTCAGCAACGAGCGCCAGAGATTTTGTACGATTCGTACATTTTTCACGTCACCGCCGCTCACGAGCGTTCGATGACACGCGCGCGACGAAAATTTGCCGGGATAAATGCCGCGGCTTCTATGAAATCGACTGAGTAATCGCGAGTTCTTGATTCGCGAAGTTTTTTTTATCCAAACTCGGTGCTAGATGTTCAGACAAGGTCGCGCGGAAACAAAGTCGAAACGATTTTCTGCGTGGCGTTCGGCGAACTTTTTTCTTCGACCAAGTTAATCGCGCGATCGTTGCGCAACGTTAAACTGATGACGCGTTAGCGATAGTAGTTTCAGCGACTAGAGACGATAGAGAGTCGATTGTCAACGGCGACCGCGCTTGCCGATCTCCGATCGATCATTATTGTAAACAAGTCAGTTTAACGCTAAGTTTACGGGACCCGTCAATTTGACGGGTTTCGAATTTTATGAGTAAAATTTGCAAAAATAATTACTATTATTCCTAGCAATTTTTCTTGAATTTTATCAATGGAGCGATACAAATATACCCAAATCTATTTTCCTCTCTGTTCTGCAATTTCGAATTTTTTTTATGCGTACCTATTCCTTAATGTATGAATATTAGAAGTAGATATACAAGAAATGTCCGTAAATCTTAAGTATTAAACGATGTATAAAATTAACCCTTCTATTCGTATTTCAGTTTACACGATCGAATCGTACATATGTAGATTAACATAACCTTGTTTCTAAAGCTCACTGATATCAAAGTTTTTCGTTGCACTCTCGTTTAAATATTAATTTATCCACCTTTACGGATGAACACTTTGAACTTTTCGAGTGCATTGGATTGATTGAATTTCAGCGGAAACGTAAAAAAGAGGAAAAAGGAAGAACGAAATGAAGAGAAAAAGCGCAACTATATGCGCTCTTAAGCGTATCTATTCCGGCAGCTAATATTATTTCGTGGTAATCTGTCAAAAGTTGCAATCGTAACCCCTCTTAACGTCAGTTTCCATGAAAGTAAGGAGTTTAGGATGGAAACCAGAAGATAAATGAAATCGTTAATACGACGTTCGCTGCTTGTAACTCGTTCACCGATACGTCGACTGAACTTGAACCCTCTATTTACTCCTAATCCAAGCACAAGGCGTGTGCATAGGTACGCATAACCTTCTCCAGGCAAGCGTTAATTTTACTAAGTTATCGCGTCAATAAATGTCTACCTTAAACGCCTCCTGAAATGTTCGACTGACATAAATGCAGACGTCCGCTATTTCCGGAGGAACGCCGCGCCGCGCCGCGTCGATTTATCAGGAAGCGAGCAAGCGAGCGAGCGAGCGGACGGCCACGCTTTATCGTAGCGAATTCGAGGTTAAGAATGAATCGTCGTCCATCGCCGCCGCGTCAACTGAATCACGTTGATGACTGTGCCGCGTATCTAACGTCGCGCGTGATTTTTCTTCCCTTTGTAAAAATCACGAAACCCGCCGCGTTACACAAATTTTCCGTTTCGATTGCAATTCGGCGAACAACGTACGCGCGTGCAAATTCGGAACGCGAGAGCGGGACGAGAAACGACAAGCGTTCCCGGAAACACCTTGCACAGGGTGTACACACACGATATAACTGTGGGCCGGCTTGAACGTCGTTTTCCCAGCATCCGTGCTCTAATTGCCTCGCGAACCAAGCATGCGTCGCTCGATCGGCTATAATGTAACCAATAGCTGGCATACACGTAAACAACCGAGAATCTGTTTACCTTACCTCCGACGAGGTGTATCGTCGTCGTTATCGAAAGGAAAATTCATCCGAGGCTCGCCTTGCTTAGGCGGCCAATCATCGAGCGCGCGCAGCTCGAGCGCAACTTTCGACGAGAAGAACAAAGCTCGTCGTGGGGACGGGCTCACGGAAATTGTAACGGTACCGGTGTGCTCGTGTTCGATTCGATTTTCTGCAGGCACCAGTTCCGTGAATGGTAATTTGCTTGAGTGCAAGCACACCGGCGACTTTCGCGTTTCGGTTGCCCTTGGATGTTGAAAATGCACGCCGGTACCGGTCGTTACGTGTTCCAGAGCGACAGGTTCCCCTGTGAAACACACGTGACGCGTTGCGTACGCTTTCGCAATCGTTTGCCCGTGTATCCCCTGCACCAGGTATCTAGAGGTGTACACGCGGCTATTTAGCTTGAGAATTAAGGAGAGTCGGGTGTCGCTCGGGATCCGATCGACTCGAAACGAAGTATCGTTTGATGAATTCTTGTTTTGCTCGAAAGCGAGACTGGGCTATCGAGGAGCAACTGTGTGTCGGTCGAGCTGGATGAAAGATCGAGTCGAGAGATAGCGAGGTAGACGAACGCGCGATATTTCGTTTCGAATATTTGTTACGTTTTGTTCGTTTCCCAAGAAAAGAGACGTTTCTCGTTTCCGTGAAACGCCGGGCGACATTTCGGGGTTCCTGCGGGACACCCAGCTGCTAGCACCAACTAGACGTCGAAATCAGAAGAGAATCCCAGAGGGAGGAACGTAACGGACACGACATAAGATCGGCTCGGGCAAACGTAATGAGGTCACTCGTTATACGAGAGGGAAGACTCGGCGACGGAAAGTAAAGACGATCGTAGTCGAAACACCTGATAAGAAGAGACTACCGTTTGCGGAGGCGTGTAGACACCTACGCGTTCGAGCATTTGCGAAATGGAACTCCGGTTAGAACGAGAAAATTGGAAAAAAAGAAAACGCTCCACTGTGTTGAGACGTGGAAATCGTCGAAAGACGATCCGACGAAAAGACGACAAAGCGACGTCACGCACAATCGAAATACGAAGAGAAAAGTCAGAGGGAGAAACGGCAGCGGCGTAGTGGCTGTCGTTGAAGAGCGCGCAGTCTTTTCGGCCATTTTGGTGTCTAAGAAGCTCTCTAGTCCGTCTTGTGGCCTGTCGATCTCCCTCCCTTCGGCCTCTCCTCACCGCGGCCCGACAGCCTCGTCTCTCTTGCTCTCTCACGCACCTAGAATCGCATACGATGACACGTGCATACGCTCGTTCGATGCACACACGCGCACGCGAGGGCACTCCTCTTTCCGTCTCTATCTTTCCCCTTGATTCTTTTCCTCCTTCCCCTCGCTGGCCCCTTTGCTCCTATCCTTCTCTACCTCTCTCTCTTGTTCTCTATCTCTCCCTCTCCGACTCGCTCTCGCGCGATCTCTCTCTCTCTCTCTCTTTCTCTGTATCCCCCTTATTCTCGATCTCCCCCCCTCTGTCTTTCTTTCTCCCGTTCTCTCTCGTTCGCTTCAAGTTTCAGTGCCTGTCCTGCTCGTACGCCCTCCCCCTCCGACGGCCCCTTCCTTTCTTCCCTCTCGCTGTGTCTCACGCGAGCGCGCGCTCTCACACGCGTACGCGCACACCAACACGTATATACCCGCGTATACACACGTCGACGCAGCCCCTCACACTCTCTCAACGGATCGCACACCTGTACGTGCATACTCGCGTACGTACGTACGTATGTATGTATGTATGTATGCGCGTACACGCGGCTATTACTCGAGCGATTCGTTAATAAAATACCGGTGCGGATTCTTCCGTAGGATTTGCCCGAAACGTTTTGAAAGGAGGAGAATAACAATCATCACCGGTACTCACTCTCGCGGCAGGAAGGATATCACGGGTCGGTTGCACTTCCTTCTTCTCGCGCGACGATCGACGATGCGCTCCGTCCTCAGAGTGGTTGGTAGCGGCTCGCCACTCTCGTGCCGAGCCGGTAGCCGCGCTCGACGACCACGATCACCTTCCTCGACATTTTCTTCAGAGATTGATAGCTGTCTTCCCACTTGTTGTTATCGTTGTTGTTGTTGTTGTTTGTGTTGTTGTTGTTATTACTATTTATACTATCACGCTCACCGAGAAAAACAGACAAACGAGACAAAGAACCAGGTAACACCAGGCGACCGCGAAACGCGATCGACGACCGCGAACCGACAAGGTCTCCGGCCAACAAGGAACGGTATAACAGCTCGCTCCCGTAGACTGACACGCGTACGAAAAAGGAGATCGAGCGCGAACTAACGAAATGGAATCGACGGTTGCACCGAACTCTCCAGTTGTACCGCCTCCCCTCCACCGTCTTCCTTCCACGCTAGGAGCCTGTTGCTCTCCTCCGTTCGATCCTTCCGATCCTCTCGAGTAGCGCCTCTAGTTACTATCTTCTCTCTCCCTCTCTATCTCTGTCTATCTACCTATCTATCTATCTATCTGTTGTTCTCTCTCCTCGTTTCCCTTTATCCTTTTCCTTCTTCGGTTTCCTTCTAAACCAGTTCGATTCAAGGATTCGAACGACGGGAAATTGGAGGCGTGCAACGATTCCACCGACGGACCCGCGTTTTTCACCGATCAACGTCGAACCACCGTTCGCCGACGATCTTTTCTGTCTACGATCACTGCCACGGTTTATCCCTAAAGAACACTGGCTTGTCCGTTTCCCTTTTTCACTTTACTTCTTCCTCGTCTATTACGATGTTTCGTTTCTCGTTTCGTTTGATCGTTCACGCGACGACGATCCGTCGATCGTTCCGTTCGTCGTAACAGCGGTACTCCTGTTTGGAAAGGAAGTCTTCTGCTCGTAGCCACGGCGTAACCACGAGAACGGAGCGGAGAACGAGGAGCTTACACGGCGAGGGCGTGAGTACGAAGCGCGAACCGCGACGCGCGTGCACAACAACAGCAACAGCAGCAGCAGCCAGCGACGACGACGACAACGGCGTTTCGTCTCGATCGTCAGGACAGAAACAACGATCCCTTAAATAATATTTCTCACACGCAAAGCCAACAAGACTGTTTTCACCACGATGATCGTTTCCCTCTCCGTCGCTTCTTTCTCGCTCCTCCGGTTCCTTCCTCTTTTTCTTAATCCTCTCTCTCTCTCTCTCCCTCTCTCTCTCGGATCCCCTCTCTTTCACCCTCTTCCCGATTTTTCGTGTTTCTTGAAGGGACGCGCTCTTTTCTTACGCACCGCCGAGGGAAACACCGTTTCTTATTTCGTTCGTTTCTTTCCGGGTTTCTTTTCGCTTCCGTCTTTTCCCCGTCACTCCTCCTTGTTCTCTCTCGCGCGTTCCACGGGCGCACAGGCGAGAGGGAGATGAAACAGCGACACACGCACACGCACCACTTGCCCAGGCCTCGACGTTTGATCCGGCTCCGGATATGCGACGTTCGTCGAGTTGCATTGGGTCGCGCTGCGCTCCCGTAACTGCATCCGCGTCGGACGGTGCGGCTTGCGCGCTAGGAGCGCCGCCATCCAACCACCCCACCATCTTCGTCCCACCACCACCACCACCACCACCGCCCGACAACACCACCACTATTCTCCTTACCACCGACTCACCGCCACCACTACTACTTACACGCACACCACTACATTTTCGTTCCCGTGCACACCGTCCACGGTTACCAACACACGCGACCGACCTTCCTCTACTCGCCTCACCACCACCACCACGTTATCATCCTTGTTCTCATTGTCGTTCCCGTGGTGGTCGTAGTCCTCCTCATAGTCGTAGTCGTAGTTCGACGTGTGTTGGTATAGCGGTGGTCGTAGTCGTTGCCGGCGTCGCCGCCGCCGTCGTCGTCGTCGTCGTCGTCATCCTTCGTCTTCCTAGTCGTCGTATCCTCGTCGTCGTCGTGTTGACGCTACATACTACGACCACGACCACGACCACTACCATTACCTTCGTCACTGCCACCGTTCTCGACGACGAACCGCACACGCACGGTCATTTCGGTGTGCCACCGAGCACGAGTTACGAGTATACTTGCTCCGGTGCACACCGACGAACGGCGGTGTTGTGTACACGCCACGCACACCGCTCTTCTTTCTTACGACCAGTCACCGGGAATCGCGAAACTCCGCACCATTGCACTCCGCGAATCTTCTATTCGTTGTTGTTCTTACCGTCATCGAGGTCGTAGTCGTCAGCCCGTGTCCTAGACGCGGCGGTCTCGCGGTGGTCGCCGGACCCGCTGCACGTTTTGTATGTACCGGCGACTACCTGCGTACTCTGCAGAATGCTACGCGCGAACGTACAGAGCGTGGCCAAAGTGTTTCGAATGAGCCCGATGGATGCACCGCGCGGAAATAAGTCTGATCAACTTTGTACGATGAAAAGTACGGAAAGATAAGGAATTGAGTACTGGTTGTATCTATCGCTTGGGTAATATTAATGAAGTATGTTTACTCGGATACCGGGGTTATTGAAATTATGGAATTTTCGAACGATCTTTTTTCAAGACAATAAAAGAGTTGCAAAAATTGGAAATTTATTTTTTTTTCAGTTCGTTTCTATGTATGTTTTATATAAATTTTCTCTGCCTTTACGTTTTCTAATTCAAGAATGACCAAAGTTGGACACAGCCAGTTTTTGAAGTAAAATCTTAAATTCAGTCTTTGATGTTTCCATCGTATGCGTGTACCAACTCATTATATCATACTGGTTCAAATTTTTATGTACCACACTCCAAAGACTAGGTATTACAGTATGTTCGTCAAGTAAAGTATTAAGGTATTGTTATTGTTATCACATGTAAAGAAACTGTGATCCAAATCGGTCTGGCTTCTGACAAGTTCGCTTTTAACGTTCCATTTAAACATTCAAACTCACGTTCGAATGTTTTGCAGCTTTGAAAATTCATAATCTCGCTCGGTTCTATCAAAACTGCGCCTGGCTTCGTCTTTGTTATTCTGTCTCCGTAGTCTGATTTAAAGGCTACGTGTTGCGTTACTCGAAGACATCAACGACTATCTTTAGAGTGAACGCTTGCTCATTTCGTAAAGCCACGATACACACAGCGAGACGCGTATACACGTTCGGCTCCCCGGAACCTGCTTCGGTCGCATTGCTTTGTCTTACGGTCATAGATCGGCTTAATGCATTCTTACATGCGAGTTTTATCGATCTCTTTGCCCCGCTCCTTTCCGGCTTTTCTTCGCAGAACGCGATCCTTCTAGAATCCAGTTTAAGTGTACACCTCATCGGGTTCCCGGAACGTCGGCCGATCGAACCGATTTCGTTCCCCGAAACCTTAGAACAGTGCTAATTATCTGTCGTCGTCGTCGTCCCAATATTAACCGTTTGCGTACTACCAGCCGCTTTCGCGCTCTTCGAATTTCGTGTCGAAGAAACTAAGCGCGTTTGACCGACACAGACAATTGACGAAGCGCTCGCAATTTGCCAAAACGCGCTCAATCTTTCAGTCGCATGTACGTCGCATCGCTACTACTATCGGTAATCCAAGTAATACATTTTGCATTTCCTTGTTACCTATTATATTGGGTGATTGCAAAATTTCGTGCCCGATTTTGATAGATGGCAAAGTATGCAGAGTCGACTGTTCAATTATTTATTTCATAATCACATTATTAACCGATGGTTATCTAAATGTCTCGTAATTCAACACAACCTTAAAAATGAGTACATTATTGATTAATGAATACTATTTTTGATGAAAACGTGTTGTATTCATTTTTAGTCAAATCAAGCACGAACTTTTGCAATCGCCCAATAAATTAAGAGTATATACACATATATTTCGTTTGTAACTTATTATTGTTGATATAAGGAGGCAAGCGCTATTGCGCTGCTTGGTGTTTTTCGACCGTGTTTTTCGAAAATCCTCTGCTACGCAAACGATTAACAAATCGATCGATTCGATTTGCGCGCAAAAACGCGGAGAGGAAAAAACGTTCTGCAATTTGTTATGTATCTATACGTTCGTCGATGTTCGGTAAATTTCGTTGATCGGTTGTTCAAAGAGCACGGAGATAAATTGCGAGCAAGATTTTTCATTGGTCGCGTACATTTCCATCTCCTAGAGTGGTAACAGTGTGCCTAGTGGCCGATTCGCGCAAGAGAACACACGCACGCAGACGTTTGGTAACCCGTCTGATCCATCGCCCCCGCTCCTCTGCGCGCCACCGTGGCCATGACACTTTTAATAGGAGACAATTTGATGCAGTTGCTGCTGCGATTTGAAATTTAAAAGTTAATCGCTGTGGTGCGCAGCCACCGCGCGAGCGCTCGCTACATTTTCCGGAGATGTAAAATAGAGGAAAAGGGAAAGAAAAAGAGGAGAGAGGAATAAATACGGGCGCAGGGATCGGTGTCTTTCGAGCGACCGATGTTCAAAGCGTGAACTCGCGTGGCCTTTGAAATTTACATCGAACGCACAGGGACGTCTATTAATTTATTAACTGAAAATACGCGCGTCGTTTCCCGCGCTATAGTCACATGTGGTATCGTAAAATCTTGTTAAATTGACCGTGAAGTTCGTATTAATAGGTGTATCTATCTGCTATAAACGCAATTATAACTTTTATTTGGTCGCATTTAATCCTTCCCCGCCTACATTTTCCTTATTTCGCGTAATCATCTGAACTCACGTATAAACGTGCCTATTCTCCCGCAGATGATTTGTACGAATATTGTCATAAATATGAGAACACGAAGATTGATAAAAATTTGAATTTCGTAGATGCGAATAGTTTACCAATTTATCCCTTGTGTCTGACATTTATTTGTTATTAAAGAAGATAATCATTCCATAATTTCGTTGCAAATTTTTGGCTATGCCAATTAATTTACAAATACAACGATATCTACGCGTGGTAACGCTAAAACCGACACAACTTTCACGCTCATCCAAAGTATACTCATTATCTGCAGTGGCTATCATTTAACGATAATTCTGTGTAATCGCAAACATTTGATATCGTGCAGAAATGAAATGTAGAACCTGCCACGAAGCAGCCCTATCGAATAGTATAGTTACCACTATACAAATAGGCACTTTTTGTAACCGCTGTATACCCAATGTCCGTTTTACTTTCCTTGGCCAGCGTTTCGCCTAAAAATCATCGCGAGCGCTTGGATGCGGTTTCACACGCCGCGCGCCGCGTCGCCTCTCGGTTTCCTCGTACATACCCGATAACTCCGCGCGGTATCGAGTGTTCCGTAGGATAGTTGAGAGCCGGAACGGCGTTCTATCTATCTATTTATTGGTCTATCTTATCGCGCGGGCAAGCCTATCTTTTTCGCGCACCGTTTCAAACTTTACGCAAAACCGCTCAGGGTATAGCTCCGGAAACCGTAGCGATGGGGTTAAAGGAGGGAGGAAGGAGAGAAGGGGCGCAAGCCGGGGGGAGGAACGCAGCTAAAAGAGAAAGAGAGAGACAGAGAGGAGAGGCGATCAACGTCAGACCTTGAAGTGGACGGACGGTTTAGAAATTCGTTAGATAATCCTGGGGCACGGCGTGCTTCGGGTTTCAAGATGGCAGTCGAAAGTGACTGATTAGATAGGACGTCCCGTGTCGTCGACGCCTTCCCTTCCCTCCCTCTCCCCCTACCCCTCTCCATCGCTCACTCACTCTCTCTCTACCTCTCCTATCTCTTTCTCTCTCTCTCTCTTTTTCTCTCTGGACGCCGCCTGGCTCCCGACAACTGAGCCGCTGACGATGATGACGATGACGATCAGGGCTGACGAAAACGTTATGCAATTCCCGCGAAATTGGTGTATTTTCCGACGGAGCATCCCGAGTGCACGACTCTGCACGCGCGCAACGGGCGAGCTCGCACGCGGATACGGGGGGGCAAAGAGAGAGAGGGGTACCACCATTTGACCGTACCGACATTGTCGTTTATATGCCGCAAAACCAATTCTATGTATACTTGACATTAAATTTTCCGCCGGCCTTCTAAGCAACGAGCGCGCCGTTATGTGGGTAGCCAGCCCGCTCTGCAGCCTTTCTCTTTGCGAGCCAATGTCTGAGCCACGTACCGAAAAATCTACGCCTACCGTCGCTTCGTGTGGCGTCTCTTGAATCGACGACGTTTCACGCATCGATCGAAGCCTCTATCTGCTTTTCCCCTTCCAGTTTTTTATTTTTATTAAATGAGTGGCAGCGTTTCGGTTCAGAAATCCGATGACGCAAGACAAACGTTGAATTTTTAAACTTACGTTGAATTTACAGTGCTTGTTGTTTATAACATTAGCGGTCCTATGAAATATCTTTAAATAGTTTTTTTTTTTAAATTCGATAGGTAAGAGTCTTATGATTCTTAGGCGAGAGTATGGTACACACGGATAGGTCTGTCCCATTTTTATTTCCATCTAAACATTAACGTTTGGCATAATTATGGATTTAAATAATATTTCCTATTCTCTTTCGACCCAATACGAAAAAATAAAAGCTCTTCCTCAATTCTACTTTCTCTACGAATGTATTGCAGTATTTACATTTGCATGCACCTATTAGGTTATTATTTTCTTTAATTGCCGTTTAACGTCGCACTAACCGTAGTCATTGTTATCAATAACTTGAAAAAAGTATCTACTTACTATATGCACAGTTTCGCTATATCAGTTCAATAATAAGTTTGGTGTTTTTCGAGAATTTAAATACATAATTACTAACGTTTACATTATCATGGTTGTACTAGGGTATAAATAACTTTGAAAAAATATTTTGCTTCATTTTCAACGAAGTTGAACACACCCAATTGTTAGTATCATTTTTGTAATTTTTCTTTTTTCTTTTTTTTTTCTTGTACGAGTATCTATCACTCATATCGTAACTATATGATTTTATAATTGGATTTACGAAGCGTTTACTGGCAACGCGTTTATCGCGGAATCGATCGATAAAGTTGGACGGTAATAGTTGGCCAGCGAGTTCAAGGAGCGGGGAGTAATTCATAAGTTCCCTCGCGAGATATAACGGTCGGTATTTTATGCGTGAGTTCCTCTTCGCAGCCGCAGCCTGTACTGCTCCGGCGGTGGCGGTGGTCGGGATATACGCGTGCACGCGTGCACATATATGTGTGCGTGTACAATACGTACGTCGATGCCACGTGACGTCTAAATTCAGTCGGCCATTTTGGAGCATGATTCATTTGTTTAGAATGGGTTGGATAGGAGTAGGAGGCGGAGCCACGCACACCAAATCTTCGTGAACGTTGTATAGATTCGAGCCGAGCCGAACTTTCGTCGCGCCTTCCTCCATTTTTCAAACCTCGCGCGATCCGTACTATCCGTGCCCCTCTTGACGGCGCGCTTCTAACCTTTTTCAAACGCAAAATTGAAAATCGCGCGCATGAAGTAAGTAGCACATATGTGAAATTTGTCTACACGCACAAACGAAAGGAAATTTCGCAGGTCGTCCATATAAACAATACAACATTTGCATGTATAAACGTGTGCTTCTAACTTTTTTCAAGCGCAAAACTGAAAAACGCGCGCATCGAGTAAGTAGCACATATGTGAAATTTGTCAACACGCAAAAAAGAAATCAAATTTCGCAAGTGGTCCATAACAATAATACAACAACACAGTCATATAAACGCGCGCTTCTAATTTTTTTTCAAGCACAAAATTAAAAATCGCGCGCATGGAGTAAGTAGCACATATCTGAAATTTGTCAACACGCAAAAAAGAAATGAAATTTCGCAAGTGGTCCATAACAATAATACAACAACATAATCATATAAACGCGCGCTTCTAATTTTTGTTCAAGTGCAAAATTAAAAATCGCACGCATAGAATAAGTAGCGCGCACGTGAAATTTAGCAAGCACAAACGAATTGAAAATCGCGCGCATGGAATAAGTAGCACGCACGTAAAATTTGCCAGCACGCACAAACAAAATTTTGCAGGTGGTCCATAAAAACGATTCAACGTAAGCACACATAAAAGAGCGCGTGTGCAAATGAACACACACGGAGACGCGATGCAAGGTTCGGAGGCAGAACGCCCGAATCGCGTCTTTCTCTTCCGTTGGCCCTCGCCGGGCCTTCGCCACGAATTTCGTGTCCTCGAGTGATCGTCGAGACAGCGGCCGCGTTGTCTCACTTCGAGCCGGGATCAAGGAGCGCGACAAGGTTACGAGGTATACGTTGTTCTCTCGAAAAGGGGCATGAATTATTTATCGGGCTCGAATAAAATGAAAGGAGAGGAAGCCGAACGCATGGGACAATGACGATCTTATCGGTACTACGCGTTATCGAGTCAAACGGAATCTTCGGCTCGGAGAGATCCTTTCTCCGAGCTCTATCCCGTCCATTGTGGCCGGTCACTCGATCTATTCTCATCGTTTGCTCTCTTTAAAATAAAGGCCGACTCACCCTCGAATTTTCCGTTCGAATCGACCGTATCGTGTCTTTGTTTCGTTCGACCGATCCGATCTTTTTTTACCGTAAACGAAATCAGCTGATCCGTTTGGCGCATCGTGAGAAGGTTAAATTGGAAACTTGAGGCAAGTTTATTATACTATAGATATGGAAACTAAATGTTTCGGTCTCTAAAGCTTATTCTTCCTTTATTTATTCTTCGGTTTGACTTTTATCATTCGGTGATTAACAATTGATCTGTGAAATTTTACTGCTTCATCTGTAGACTAGTTGTCTAAAAAAAAAAAGGAAAAAAAGATGGAGGACTTGAGACAAAGAAGTTATAGTGTTATTGTTAAGTTAGACGTCAGAGACAGGACACTGATAAATTTCATTTAATAGGTTGCAACAGTAGATATTAAAAATCGACCAAGAAAAGATGTACTTGAGTGATTAATACAATTTGGCTTCCGCTTCTTGTTCTTATCATAATCAGAATTATCTAAATTTAGCAATGCACATAAATTGTATTTAGACTTCCTAGGTACGGTTTGCGCTTTCTAAAAATGGAAATGGCATCTTAAAACGGATAGAAATGCATTTTGGTTCCTTAACTAGCAAAGTGGAGTTTTAAGAGTTTCCATAACGTGTTTTTATAAATTTTGAATAAAATTTTATTTACTTCTGTCTTAATGATTTATTCCCCTAGAATATTTCCCGAGGAAGACATGAAAATTTAATGCACTAACAAAATCAGAAGTGAATTAATGTAGGAATTAAGCGACAGAAGCTTCACTTCGCTAGTTTGGAGCCAATTTAGTGCACAGTAGAATATATGCGTATAGAAAGGCGGACGCTCCGTCCTTTCCCTCTCTCTCGTTTCCTCGGTTCGTTTCGGCCGGGCGTATTGCCGAAACTGTCCGAGCGGCGGACGAAGCCGGTTCGCTGTCGGTGTGTGGATGGGCCCAAGGTCAGTGGCAGTGGGTCAGTCGAACCAATCGCGCGGCTCCTTCGGCGAAGGCCGCGCCGAATTCGTGGCACGCTCGAGAGGGGACACGAAACGGAGCGAACCAAAACGAAATCTCTCGAGGACGGCCTTGCGTTGCTGACTTCCCATCGATGACTGTGTTCCTCGTCGTTGTTGCCATGCGTTAACCTTTCTTGTATGACTCTATTTTTCTTTTTCAATACTTCGTTTCTCTGACAAATTTCTTTAGAAATTTCTCTATTACTTATAGAGCGCATCGCTGGGAAATGGTATCCAGCGGGACGGCAGGGGAGTAAAAGGGATATATTTCGTTCGCTTCAGCTGACACTTTTTGTCAGGCATTGCTATACGATCCGATTCGTAGCTACTATCTTTCTGACCAATAATAAGAGTGCGTGTGCCCTATCTTTATTATTGTGTTCGAGGAGGTGGACCTGTAAGAACTGTAACCACTCGCCCTCCCATTTCCGCCATGACAGTTTTATCTACGCGACTGGCAGACATTTCGTGAGAGTGTGAGTACAAATATATAGATATACAATGATTTATAAGTACTGTTTGTGTATTGATTATTATTATTAATAGGGTTATTTTTTATTTATTTATTGTTACATAATATGAGTTCTATCCGTTATTGTATCCCTATGAATTAATTAAATTATTCGCACAAAATTTTTCAACCGAAAACTTTTATCTATTGTTGTACTTATGGAGGGGTTTCGTTAGGTATTCAGAGGTAGGGAATAATAATATCATTCTACTTTCGTGTTAAGTTTTTTCGAGCACCTAAAAATTAAAAATCCGAGTTTCGAAATTCACTTTGTAAGTATCTAGGTAGCGTGTCTATTAAAGGATGGTTGAAATAAAATAGGTGAAATAAAAACGCCACTCGATTTTCTTTTTGTTCCATTTTCACCATATGCGTGATTCGATTCGTTGATGTTAGCATTTCAGCCATTCGTTGATGTTACCAAATACTAAAACCATGTCATATATGCCTAGTTTTTATAATCTGTGCAGAAAAAGTAGGGAAATCCGAAGTATAACCAACAAAGCTCTCGTTCCTATATCTATTTTCTCATACCCTAACGGTGTCGGTACCTACAAGTACCTACCGCGAATTTATGAAGTTCTCAAAACAGTCTATCCAAATCGCTAGTTTGGCGCGAACCCATCTATTACACCGCGATCACTGTTATCATCGTCTTCATTGTCGTCGCAACTCGTTCTCGTCGCTCGGATCGAAGCGTGACGTTGCATCGCTCGTGCACGGACGCGCGCGTTGATTCCAGTGTCGAGAGCCGGTGCAAGAAAGAGAACGGATAGGCCGGTATCCAAGCCGGCCTTGACCGTATCTCCGCTTATCGCCGCGTTCGCGCTCCACACTCGACGTCACGCGTCACATTGTCGACGCGGGAGTTATCCGACCCGTTGGAGACGACGCCGACGCCGGGACACCCGACGACGATGCTCGCTACTGGATACTATGTAGCTATAGTTCGCAAACGAATTTAAACCGTACCTAATTTGGAACGGTGGCGACGATGCTTGTCGGTAGATGGAATTTTCAAACGAACATACAGTAGACTCTCGATTATCCGAACCCTCGCGAAATCAGACATCGTTTTGGTTGAACGAATGGCCGGTTAATCCGACAATTTTCTGTATAAGTTGTTATGTATATACCAAAAGAAATTAATATTAGAGAGGAAAAAGTGAGGAATCCTATGGGTACTCGGAGATTTAGTACGAATGGGAAAAAAATTAGTAAGAGGAAGATTAACTGCCCGTTTATATATTGACTAAATTAAATTAAATTAAATTATAGGAAAAATCTAAATTAAATTATTTAAACGGTGAATATTTGTGGAGCATGTCAATAATTTTTCCGATGGTCAATAGTAATCATCTCAACAAAGATATGGCCGGTTAAAACGAAGGCCGGATAATTGGGAGTCTGCTCTAACCTGAATCTAACGCAAATCTAATCTGAGACGGCAACCGCTATGCTCACGCCATTGTTACGCATAGTTCGCGAACGAAATCCGTTGTCATACTCCCGCGAGCCGATCTTCGGATCCTTATTGACCCGTTACATCGCGAGAAAGAAGGGGAACCGTTTACGTTTTGCATATTACAATGCACCGGTAGGTATCTATTAATTCAATTAGAACAGACTCGTTTCCCGTTTACATTCGCAAATCGAAAACGAAGGGGGGTGGAGGAGGGGATGTCGTTTGTAGGATGCGCACCCCGATGGCTGGCCCATTAACTTTGTTCGCGAGCAGAAATTTCCACGTCGGCAATTACTTCAATTAATTCCTCGATAATTATATCGATTATGCAAATTACGTGATTCGTTTTATTAGTCCAGGTATACGTATTATCGTGTAACGAGCTCGCGAATTGTGCACAGTGAACCTCGAAGGGCAGCCTTTCAACCCCTCTTACCTCTCCAGCGTCCCGATTGCCAACTTACCAGTAACGCGCAGCACTGTGTGCGTGGACGGTAAGTTGGCACCCGGAAGGAACAGGAGTCCGATTGATCGTGTTCTCTATGAATCCACGTTTTCGAATACAATTATAAAAAGATTGAGTACTGGCTGAAACGATACCGCCGACGAATAGGTTCATGTAACGCCGCCTGACGAAAAAAATTGGGTGGCGCAAGTGAAATAACCCTTTTGTCCCTGCGTCGCCTCGAGTACCAACTCGCCAGTTCCTTACACCACTAAAAGCTTACCACAGGCATTTTCTAGAGCACAAAAAAACAGTTCTATTCTCATGCTCTATTATGTGTACAAAAACGTTTGTTTCTATGATACGATATTCATAATTATTTGGGTATTAAGAGTTTCTAGTTCGAGGACATCAAATTCGAGTGAAGTCGGATTAAGTTCCAATAAATTATAATAAGTTACATCTGTCTCAAACAAGTTGCTACTCAACACTTGGCCAACCGAATGGGGAGATCTCCCATTTTTTCCTCGACAAAGCGTTGCCATAGATTCTATTTACCTTTTTAATTAGTTGATCTTGAGCTGGTGTTGAATTTATTAAAAATTGTATTTTAGAAAAACAGAAAATGCATTTGATGAACTATGAACAGTACTAGTTCAATACTAGCCAATAACAAAAGCAAATAGAATCAATGGTAGCTCTGTGTTAAGGAAAAATTAGAAGATCGTCGGCTAAGTGTTAACTGATTCAAGAAACATGTGAATCTTCATTTCTTCCAAAGATTCAATCATATTTCGGTTATTTTTAACGCTATGACATAGAAATCATTCAGAATCTCACAAAGTTTCACGATCAGTTTTCCCTAGAACAGAGTCTCGTGTAAAAAGCTATCGTTCCACATTTTCGAAACCACGTCCTTTCGATCGGCATCATGATTTTCGATACACATTGATGACAGAAAATGACCATCGGTGGAGATTTCTTCAAAAAGCCCTGATGCATTAAGAGACGCGGTCGTAAACTCAAGGTACACTGACACAGAGAGTAACGGCTGCGTAAACACGCAAGTAACGAACCGATGTTTACTCGTATGTATCGCAGCCAGTGTAATTGGTATTACGTAAGTGATTGCATATAGCGGATACTCCCGCGTGCGGATAACCAGCGATCGCGAGCGAATCATCGCCTTTCTCCGGCGAGCAACAGGATCGCGTATTTCATCCTTTTTCACCGATTACGATCAAAATTAATGCATTCAGCGCACACGATGCCATTTGGTATCGCGAAGCTCAAGGCAACCGCAAAATAATTGTCTCGCTCGTATGCTCAGTCGGGTATGAAATTGGAAACATCACAATTGATTCTTCGATGAGAGGACGTGAAGGCCACATATTTCGAATGTCTTGGGTCCCGTTCGTTAGCCTAGGACGCGCACAACCCCGAGTTTGATATTTTTAGCGTTACAGGGTTTGAATGAAACTTGTTCAGCAATTTTACGTACGAGTTAAAATTATACTGCTGCCAACTTATACTGTAATCAAATCGATTTCTCTTCCGGATTCATCTCATCGTTTGAAACTTCAGTTACCAAATTACTATGACATCTTCGTAAATTGCTCAGTAGACAGACAAATTGAAATTTAATTGATAATTATATAAAAGCTAGATTTGTAATGTATACTATTTTTATTTCATTGTGTAGAGAAAACGTTTGCTTATCAGTAAAATATTTGCTTTAAAGGAAAAATACTTTTTTTTGTTATGCTAGGGGATTTTTAATACAGCCTTGTTGTATGAGTTCTTCTGACGATGAAAGTGATTGAATAATAAAATATATTTTTTAATTCTTTAAGTATACATATTTTTGTTTATTCTATACTTTATAATAAAAATACTCAATTCAGGTTGTTTTTTTTTATTTCTAGCTTGAAATATTTAGGGTAAATTTTATAATCAGTGGTATCTTATAATCAATGTAATACGGTATTCCGTTTATATGAATAAATATAAATATAAAATTCACGTTGAGAATATTAATTCTTGGCGAAGGATGAACGTAAGTGTCCATAATTGGTACTGTAAACGTACCCTGGCCGTGACCACCGTGCTGCTATCCGAGACCGAAATTGTTCGAAACCGATTTGAACAGTGCCCGTTGCACAGGACGGAACAACGTTCACGGGAACCAGCGTGTTTCGCCTGTTGCATTCAAATCGTTTCGAGGATCGTGAGACCGAACGCGGCGCATGGAAAGCGTCGAATCCTAGCTGCGATTTGCAAGGAATGCGAGTGGAAAGGTTCGCCATAATTCCTTGTGCTGGGCGCAAGGGCAACGAGAGAAAGAGGGAGATTCGTTCGCTCGAAAGACCCCGGTTGGATCGATGCTCCTAGTATATCGGTCGGATGAAATTAAATTCGTCCTTGTGTATCGATAACGACGAGTCTTGGGAAGTTTTGTGGCTCGTATCGTCAGCTGGCCCGATGCCAACCGATTTTATGTACCGATAACTCCACGAAGCTTCCTCGGTGTGCAGACATTCATGTACAGTTTCTTCGATCGCATCATTCGAGATCAATTTCGTTTATCAGAATGTTTGTGAATTTCATCTAAACGTTTTATAAGAAACAGACTGAATTACTGAAAAATATGAATATACTTATTTAAACTTTAAACGGTCTTTTTTAAATTCAATATTATTATATTTTATTAAACGGCCATATTTTTCTTTTCTTTCCTTGAAAGACATGTATTTTCACAGAGCTCGATTTTATTCTTGATAGTATATAAATTACTAATTATGAACGATTTGCTTTCTATGGTTTTTAATTGTTCTTTCTAATAGTTTTCACCTGATCCAAGTTTATGTAAGCACCTATTGTTCGATAAACGAGAAACAATTCATCGAACTTGTCCTTTTACTTATGTATATATAGAGTGAGTCACCTAAAGTGTGACGAGCTTATTTTTCGAAACTACTATAGATATCCACTCGTATAGATACATCTATCTTTTTCTTTCTTCGTTTTGATTAAACGATATAGAGCGGCTGATCTTTTCAGGCGCGAAAGATTTAGGGGTTGCGTCCTCCAAGGGATTAAGAGAATGTCGCCCCATTTCCTTTAAATGGAATGGTATACTAATTTGAAATAGTGTGCCTACACCAATTAATTAAATAAAAAATGTGTGTCGATATCTACAGCAGTTTCGAGGAAAAAGAGTTCGCAACACTTTAGGTGACTTACCACCTTGTATCATTTTCTCATTACGAGGAATGCTATATAATTCTTCAACGATCGTTCTTCTCGGAACGAGAGTTCCGGTGCAGGCGTACGTAATTCCGGCGTCCTTGAAAATTCCGAATTCACTGGCTCGTGGCAGGAATACGAGGAGCTGCGGGAAAGCCCGTCTCCTCCCGCCTCTCGTGCTCTTCGCCGCTCGTCTGGCCATATTTTGGCGATACCTACTTGTTGCGCGAGGAACGAGCCGTGCGCGTACATACATACATACGTACATACGTATATATGTACAGTGTGGCATCTACATACATTCCGTAGAGTAGGTAGAGCCAACATCGGCACAGGTTGTCGTTGGCACAGGTACAAATAAAGTCAACGACCGGGACTCGCAATAATTTGGTCGCTTCTTCGAAACGTGACACACCACACGCACACACACGTACACGTACACATATATAGATACACGCTGGTATATACGTATACAGTTTAATCAGCTTCGTTTTAACGTGTACACTCGATCGTGGATGGGACGTATTTAATTGACGTTTAATCGAATAAGCGGCTTAATCGTCGGGTTTGTCCACGAAAAGAGTCGGTTAACCACGTTTCGTCGTTATTAACGGCTAATTTCCCGAAAATCATCGAGGAGTGCAGAGGCAGCCGGCCTTCGCCGCGCTTAATCCACCGGAAATTCAATGCAACATGAACCTGATTTTAGCTTTGACCAGTTTGCAGCCAAGCATTTTATTCCCTCGCCGATTTTAGTTACGTTCGCCCGTGTAATTCTCTCTCTCTCACTAACCCACCCCCCATACTCTCTATCGTAATCACGCCTTTATGGTAATCGACCTAATGAGATAATTTCATTGGATATTTTCGATAACGCTGGAAATCGATGCAGTTGAATCTCGACTCACATTTAATCGATTTATCGGCAATTCATTGGTTATCTAGTATTATTGCGCGCGCTGCGGAACGGAACCAACCGTTGTAATTAAGCGATACAATAGAAACACGTGAAACAGAGTGTCACACCATAAGCCAATGAGATGTGACGGTAATTCGTCTGTCAGCCAGAGTGAATCGAACACGGTGTGCAGTATGGGAGTGCACGAGAACGCCCGGGACCCGTCTACCGAACGGTGGTGAAATTTTTCGCCAGCTTTTTCGCGCGTGTCTGGCAAACTGTTGCTACGCGACATTGGACGATCAACGGTGTATGTAGAGCACCGGGTACATAACACGGGGGCCGGGGGGAGGGAGGTACATGCCCAGGCTCCATGTACACACATACATATCCGGGGTGCGTTCGCGCTGTGCTAGTCAACAGAGGAACTACCCCCACTTTGTCGGAGTTGGAAAATTTTGGGGGTAACCGACTGCGCTTTAAACCGGCTCCACTGCTGCTGCTGCTTCAGCTGTCGTCGTACTCTGCACACGACCTATATACTCGGTCGCGTTATATATGCACCACCTACCGTGTATATATACCTATACTAATACCTACTGCGCGCATCTACCACGTAGCCAACGGCGTCGATATAAAGGCGGTTACTACTTGTTGCTCTGGTCCCAGAAACTGAGGGTGCCCGCGCGCGTTTTCGGACTTCTCTCCGTGGAATACAGAGGTGGATAGATAGATACATAGACGCGCAGACGAATAAACGGGAAGATAGACGGAGAGAAAAATGGCAGTGGTGCTCAACCTCTCGAGGGTTGTTCGAGAGGAGTGCACCGAACGAAAGCGCGTTGCATGCCTTACGATGTTCCGCTCTACTTACGCACGGACGAATCTTCGACCCCTTCATTACGGGGCCATGGTACTTACTCGTGACCGATGGCGAACGATTGCTATCGTTGGTACTCGAAAAGGCCGATCGCAGAAAACTGTATGCACAGCGATCCCAAGGAGGAGCGTCTTTCGGTTAGCTTAGTCTGGTCTCGAGTGCATTGGATGCATCTGATATGCATGCAGACACCGAGACGCCTGCGGAGCATCGTCCACGCGCGCGTGTTCAGAGGTTGCATCCACCGGCAAGCCCAAGTATGTACGCTCTAACAGTGTATGAAAGAGGTGTACCGTGTTTGAAACTCACTAATACGTCGGCTGCTTAACTAGTGTTCGCGTAAACGCGCTCGAAACTTGCCACGTGCATGTTCGTGTTTGTACACCATTTGCGCGTTTGTACGTATAGAAGAAGCACACGTGCAACGGCAGACAGACGTCTGCACAGGTATACGTGTGTGCGTACAGATGGATGCAGCGCGTTCGTTTTGTACACAGGCAGGAGTTCGTATGTATACGTACTCGGTTACGTATAGTAGCGCGCGCATGAATGCGCACAAATGGCTCGACCGGCTGCGTCGGTGCATGTGGACACGTTGGATACGCGTGTGTGCGTGTGCAGCCGTTGCACGTGCATGCGCAAGTGCATGTGCAGCCGGCTGTGCCGACTTGTATATCGCTGCGAAACGCAATGTGGAACACACTCGCTCTCGATGGGTCACTCTCACTCTCTCGACTGAGAGGGAAATTTGGCAGCTGTTTTAAACCCGGCTAACTGGCGAAACTCTGCGCCGACCCACCTCTGCCGTGGTCCTTCCGTCTCCCTCCCTCCGGCCCCTTTCTCCCTCCTTCGCCCCTGTACGCGACCCTGCCCCCGGCTTTTCTTTCCCCCCTCTCGCTCGCTCTTTCGCCCGCTTTTACCGCCGCAAACCGCTGCACTTTGCGAGCTTTCGGCACTTCGTGGCTCTCGACCGCCCATCCCTTTCGCTCCCTCGCCTCGTTTTTGCAAATTTCACCCGCATCAAGACCGTAGTCGCGGTAAACGCCGTGTTTCGTGGTAGATAACTTCGTCTCTACGTTCTTCCGTTTCAATCTCCCCCTCACCTCTTCCGTCCGCTGCGTACCGATTTTCAAGATCGAGCTTTTTAAGGACACACGCAGCGTGTCTCGAGAGCGTGGCGAAAAGTATCGCGGTTGGGCGTGCACGCGTAAAATGTTGATGCGTGAGCGTCACGAGCAGCGTCGGGCAGGGGCCGGTTCGGCAGCGGATGTGTCGCGCACGATTATTCGCGGCAGGCCTGCATACAAGGGCGCGTAAGCCGGCGACTCGTGTGCGTGCAATGCACGTTCCACACGCTGCACCGTTTCCTTCCTTCTCTATCCTACGCGCGTTGGCTCCTTCTCGCTTTGATGCACTCCGCTCGCTCGCCGAACGTGTAGCTTTTTTACCACACTGACCTGGGTTAACTCGGCGTGCAGTGCCGAATAATAAAACCGACGAAACCACTGACCCCCTCTTTCTTTCTCTCTCTTCCTTCCTCTCTCCTCTGCGCGCATGCAAAAAGCGATGGTGTGCATCGGAGGCTCGCGATGGTATTGGAGCACACGAGTCGCGGTCACGCACACGCGTACCGCGTACACGGACACGCGGGAACGCGCGAGCGCCAGCTCGAACCCGCCAAACCTACTCCGCCCTCCGGCCAAATATAAATGCGGCGCTGTGTGCGCTGCTGCATCGCACATGCACGCGGCTAACCCCGTCGCTGTGCGAGTAGAATGCACCGAGTGGCACACAAACGATCCAGTCCCGAGGGCAGGGCCACGGTCACCCGAAAATACGGCTGCTCCGAGCTCTCACTCTCGTTCACATTCACGTTCAGCGTCCCTCCTCCTCCCTCCACGTCCCCCCCGGTTTCACCTCCACCCTCATTTTGTCCTTTTTTGTTTCTCCCTCCTCCACCACCACCTCTTCCTCCTCCTCCTCGCTCGTCTGCCTCGCTGCCTTTCAATGGCCCGCACTCTCTTCTGTATTCGTTATATCGCGCGCGCTACCGGCTCGCTCACGATTCGTGGTCCTCGTGATTATTCGCATACATACGTGATCGGTCAACGCGGGCATCGACGTTCGACTTTTGCCAATCGTTATTTGTTTCTGTACCCGGTCCCACGTTGACGATCTCGATTCCCGTTTCAATCAGTTTTTATCGGATAGCTGTTACGCTGTTTTGGTTTTAAGGGGACAGTGACAGACGTTTTGGGACGAATTTTAATGTTTGAGATGGAAGATTAGGAAATAACGATGGTTATCGGGTTCGCTTTAAAAGCTTGAAACGCAAAATTAAAAAGTATTCTATGAAGCAGCTATGATAAATCATGCGAATAAAGCTTTAAAGCAATCGTAATATGATTGTTGCAATAGCTTTGAAAGCTTGAGATGCAAAATTGTAAAGAACTATCTTTAGTAGGTTCAGATATGTTCTCAGAGCCACGCTTTCAGGTTTGTTTATTAAGTGATGCATTACACTGTTTTCGAACGGAACAAAGCTAAAATTGAACCGATCAGGGCAATAAGGACTCGAGCCACATTTCAACAAAAATCGAGAAATATTATGGAAGAGAAATACTTTCGGGAATGTTCTCATTATTAAAAGATAATGAAAAGTAGCAGCGCTATAATTAAAATTTTTTATAAGTCAATTAATATATTCATGTTATTTTGGGTTAACAAATATATATGATATAAATCGATTCTTTTATTACAACATCTTGTAGTACACGTTTAGCTGTGACCTCATTGTTATACGCGTCATATAAGAAATCGTTGGTCAGGCGGCCCATACCTGTCTTCAAGATTTAACGAAAACCTTTGTGGTCAATTTTCTGGACCTAAACCCAATCTAGCGTATGTCCTTATTACTTCTCCTCAAAGCTTCGATTCGAAGACGACATTAAAACACCGGAGAATTGAAAAAAAAATTATCTAGCCTACGTCCTTATTGCTTTTTTCCCAAACCTTCAATTTGAAGACGACTTTGAAACCTCGGAAAATGGAAAAAAAATGTCTAGCCTACGACCTTATTGCTTCTTCTCAACATTTCGATTTAAAGACGACTGTGAAACACTGGAGAATTGAAAAAAATTATTTAGCTTACGTCCTTATTGCTTCTCCCCAAAGTTTCAATTTGGAGACGACTTTGAAACACTGGAGAATTGAAAAAAAAAATCTAGCCTACGTCCTTATTGCTTCTTCCCAAAGTTTCGATTTGAAGACAAGTTTGAAGCCTCGGAAAATGGAGAAAAAAAATTGTCTAGCCTACATCCTTATTGCTTCTTCCCAAAATTTCGATTTAAAGACGATTGTGAAACATGGAGAATTGAAAAAAATTATTTAGCTTACGTCCTTATTGCTTCTCCCCAAAGTTTCAATTTGGAGACGACTTTGAAACACTGGAGAATTGAAAAAAAAAATCTAGCCTACGTCCTTATTGCTTCTTCCCAAAGTTTCGATTTGAAGACAAGTTTGAAGCCTCGGAAAATGGAGAAAAAAAATTGTCTAGCCTACATCCTTATTGCTTCTTCCCAAAATTTCGATTTGAAGATGACTTTGAAGCACCGGATAATTGAAAAAAAAAAATTGCCAATAGCTTTCGCGAACCTCCTGCCTACAAACGTACATGCACGCGTGCACACGTATTGGGATACGGATTGTCGGACAGAGAGAAAGACGTAACGCGCGTATGGCAGGAACGTGGAAGAGTGGTCCGGCGTGGTGATTACGCGCTCGAGGCACTCTTGGAACAAAGCGCCCTCTGTCCTGGCGAACGCGACGACCTATCCCAATGCGTGGCAATACGCTGGTGTACATGCTAGACGGGAACATGGAATCAGCCTGGGTGCTCTCGAACCGGGTCCCGTTCGCCCACCTCAGGACGTGTGTATGCACGCGCGAACATCGAGGCGCGGGACGCGCAAAAATATGGACGACGACGCCTGGCGTCCGTTTCGTTCAGCCGCGCGATTTCGCCTGTTCCGAGCACCGATCGCGATGCACCGTGCGACGATCTGCAGCTCTGTGACTCACTCGCGACAGTCAGGTGAGTCAATACCGCCGCTTGCGCCGATAATAAGCGTGAACGGCTACACGCGACGCGTCTCTCGAATCTTGATGCGTAAAATCGAATTCAGCGTCGCGACGTTCTCGCGGTGTGTACAACATTATCTGCTGCGCGGGACAGCTTTGTTATCTTAGTCTTGGGGAATCCGTAATGCACTTCTATACGTTAACCCTTTGCACTCCTTTGTCAAGTGTGACTTGACGTCAATTTTTATCGTAGTAATTTCTACGTTGAGTCACGCTAAAATACCATTTTAAATTCAGTAGCGGACGAAAGTTTGAGACCAATGAGTGTAACGAAATTAAATAAACGTACCTAAGTTACAACAAAGCTTGAGAGCTATGTTTAATATAATTAATAAAATATATAAGTATCGCTCAAGGGATTGTCGTTTGAAGTAAATTTTAAATAAGGCACCTGAAATGCTAGGAAGTTATTGGCAAGAAAATTGAAAAATAATTCGGAGTGCAAAGGGTTAATCAAGTTTTGGTCGTTAAGTGAAACGTTGAAGAACTCACAAATGCGAAGCATTTTGCGAAATTGAATAGCACTAGAATGGATTAGAAATCTATTGTATTCTGTTACTAATCATAATATTATTAATCCTAAAGTTCACTTAATTTTGATAAATAATATTGAAATTTATGAATATGATTATTCGATCCCTTGAAGATATATTGAAATTTGTGAGATTGGTATCATTTGATTATCAAGTGTCGGTCTTTCGAGTGCAAATGATTAACTCATAAAGGATCAACGTTGCGTAGACACAATCTTTCTTTACTTTTAGAAAAGAAAATTTTACAATGCAGATTAAGTGAAAAACAATTAGAAATGAACTGTTACATTGATATAACATTATTCATTGATGGATTAATTGTTAGAAGCATCAAAAGTGATAAAAATAATCGATTCGTAATTTTTCGCAGTCATTTTGTAATTTTACCTACTATCATGTGTCTGTTGAAAGTTTTCGCGATTTCCTAACGAAAGCACAAGTCAAGAGTCGCTTGTATGTACATTAAGTATTTGTTTGGTGTGAATAACTGTACTTTAATCATTCGTAGCTCTAGCGTTATCTCGGTTGCATATATACAATACCATGTGGAAATGATATACACCAGCTATCGTTTGTAAGTAACACGTTTTATTTTTTAATTACATTATTTTATTTAATTACAGTTTAATCTCAGTACTTGACCCTCTTAACAGTATTAAATATTAAAAGCATTTAGGGTCTTTAATAGGTAAATGAATAAATAATTTTATTTGTATGCATTATGCATTTATGCGTAAAACGGTACGGTGTGTATATATACTATGCAAAAGTGTATAAAATATTCAGAGTAAATCACCCACCTACGTGTTACGATATTTAGCACGTGAAACAGTTCATTAGTTGTGTTTAACAAGCCACGAATTTGGATAAACATTCGAAAAATTTAAGGGAAAAAGGCATGCTTTTTTGACGTACGATTCTTAATATTTTTAATAAAATATTTGCTTTATCGATAGGTGAACACATGCTCGTGCAAGCGATAGTGTGTATGCCTATACAGCTGCATTTTTTCACTTTTGGTTTATCTAGATATTTATCGCTGTGCTATTGTATTTTATTATTATACCATTAGGTGTTGATAATAAGAAATCTGTTTGCTGTAATTATTAGTTTCTGTGAAATTGCATTGGAAATTATTCTCAATGTACTTTTAAATTTTATTGACAACATTTATCATACGATTATTAAATAAAAATAAAAAAAGCAGTCAGTTATAATTTATACTAAGAATATTACATAATTTATTAACAGCAAATAGTGTTACCATCGCATGAAAAAAAATAATTCCCACTTTTCAAATTTAATTTGCAATTTTTCTTTATACAACAAACTTTATAATCACACATAAATCACTCTATAAGTTCCGTTTCCTTAATTACGTTTGTAAAAATAGAATTTCATATAAAAATCCGCAAATCGGTTATCGTTTACTTTTTTCTGCATGCGTGTAAACGAAATCCCAATTATAGGTGGTCAAACTCGAACTTTCGAATCATTGAACCTTCGCGAGGCAACGACTTGTAGAGCGAAGCGCGCAGAAATTATTATACCGTGGTTTTATTGCGAGTCTCATAGCATTGGACTCGGAGAAGGAGTGGTCGCCAAGGCGGTAAAGGCCCCGTTAATGAAGCAATCCGTTGGGTCGCGGTTGTTACTTCTAATACCCGAAGCACGCGACGCGACGCCACGTTTCGTTGAGGCTTAAGGTCGCCACGCGAAATGTCAGCCATAATGCACTTGGCGAAGCTTTCTTTCTTTTCTCTACAGCCTCGGTTTCTGGTAATCGATCAAGAACAAACGTTGATACGCCCGTTGCTCCCTATGGTCGAGCGAGAAGCGAACATTCCCGAAGATACTAATTCTTTAACCCTCGTATTTCTGTTCACAAAACGCTAACAACGCGAGGATTGCGATTAAAAATTTATCGGAACGCCTGTTTTCGTGTTTCAAGGAAATACGCTGAGTCGAGGGCGGTAATTGCAACGAAATTTAAAGAAAATATATTTATGCCAATTTACAAGTTTAATAAAATAATATTTATGCCAATTTACAAGTTTAATGAAAAAATATTTATGCCAATATACAAGTTTAATGAAAAAATATTTATGCCAATTTAAAAACACGAACGAGTCTTATAGGATTCTTGAAGAGTAGGGTCGTCAAACTCACGAATCGAGGATAGAATAGTTTTTCTTCTCAAACGATTATATCTATCGTAAAGTTCCACTGTTAAGTTACTTTTTAGTAAAATATTCAGTGCCTTTAGCTATCACTGTTATATTTACAGAAGCAAATCGGAGGTAAAAATTTAATCTGTTTTAAATACGGTAGGTCTATCTAGAAATACTCTTCTCTGTAAAATTTTCTTATTTTTATACACTTCTCTTTCATTTGTATGTTTTTATTTTTCTCTGTTAACGTTATTATATTTTCATACTTCGCTGTAATAATTTCCTTGTAATTCTCTAATGGGTTAATCCCGTATAAATAAAATAAATAAATAAATAAATACATTTATTTCAATGTTTCGTGTACCTGCTCTAAATGTCCACCGAGGACATTAATCGAGAACCTGTACTGTTGGACAGTATGAAAGATGAGAGCGATGACGAAAGTAACGATACTTTTATCATCGTTGACAGTATCTATAAATGGAATATGAAAACTGCGATGCAACGTCTGTAAGCGAAGCTGGAAATGTGGACTAAATATATAAAAGCTGCATTATCAGCGAATCTTTATCTCCAAGGAAATGTACTTCGAAGAATAGCTTTTTTAGACGAACGCGTGGGAAGAAGCATGGGTTCACGGAATCGCCTCTCGATTCGTAGTCCAAGAGTGTCCCTTCCATAATTAACCCTTAACGAACGAGCGCATTTATTTAGAACAATGACCAGTAGATCGAGGGATTTTTAAGAAATTAATTGCTTTATTTCTAGAGCGAGAAAAATTGCATAACTAATATTGCTTTATTAGATTTTATGGAAATTTTTAGTAAAAATATGTACAGATATGTCCGTACAAAAGTATACTGTAGTGAAAATCACAGAAAAAATAGATGTATGTATATATGTAATGTATACATTTGCATACATTAATAAATTTATTTTTTATAGATTTACAATTTATTTCCACAAAATTATTTATATTTTTTTTGGATGTGGTACTTCTCCCAACAGTCCCCTATGAGGATACCAAGTTTTTTAGTACAAGTATCACGCCATGCCGCCTGTACAGCAACATTCGATTTTTTTAAAAATATTTATAATGTCGCAAATATGGTAACATTCGTTCGTTAAGGGTTAATTACCGTTCTTCGTTCTAAGTAACGTCAGGACAAATCTCGTCGCATCCGTTCGAACGTTCGATCCGCGGAGGTCGACACTTCGAAGTCGTATCCCCCGACTGCAATAGGAAAAGTTGTAGCAAACGTACTCACCGGGTTCTGTGTGCACAGCTGCGAACTTCTGGCTGGATCGTCGGCCAAAACAGGGCGCCCCAGTTCGCGTAAAATTCCACGTTTTCACGCCATTCACCAGCCCAGGCCACGTCCACAATGCGTCGCAACGATACGTATTGTCGTGGACGCGTCTCGGTTTTCCGCGCTGCGACAACGAAAACTCGTGGAATTCACTGGATCGCGATAAAAATAATCCCCCGTCCGATCGATACTCGTGCTACTCGCACGTACAAACGAGTGAGCGCCGGGGACGAGGCGCGGCCCCCCTTGCAATTAGGATCGCCGATGCTTGTTTTTCGTTGTTGCTTTTCCTTGTCGATTCACAGAAAACGTATTGTTTTCGATCCGTATTGTTGATTTATGCGTCGAACGTTCGACTTATCGCCGCTGTTACACTTGCGCCGCGTTTCTTCACAATTAGCCGCGCGTGGCTACGAAAATATACCACGGTGTATCGTGGCACGGGGTTATTCGCACTACCATCCGTCCACCGCGTTGCCCGATGAAAAACAAAACGTGTACACACAGTCTGTCTCACTGATCGCGTTAATCGACGACAAATCGCCGCTCGCCGCGCACAATGCAGAAACTACACTGGGATGGATTATCGGAGTTTAAGTACCATCCGATAAACGATAAGGAGTAGCTGGTAAAAAGGGTTATCTGGCATCCGATAATTTTCACCGTGTTCGATGATACCGGGCTGCTCGTTCCCGCGAAAAGATGCACCCCCGTTGCACCCCGCCGGCAGATACACGTAAGCTTTCCTTATCGCCGCCTCGGAGGCGAACAAAAGTCGGAGAGGAAACGAAATGTACGGACGAAGATGGAGAAACGGCGGGGAAAAGCACAGGACGGTCGAAAAATTCCAAGAGGTCGAATATTCGTGATCCGAGGGAGCGGTTTCCTCCGAGTCAGCTCCGAGGATCGTCAGCGTCTAGACGCGCTCGCCCGTTTCGCGATCTTAACGTTTCCAACACACTCGCCTCTAATACGTGTACACACTTTCGTTCGGTGGTTGAACCGGTCGACGACTTTAATTCCCACGAAAATGGCCCGGTTTAGGGCCCTAGAGGAGCCTCCGCTACGCGTTCAACTTCTCGGTATCGCGCGCACAAACGGCGAAAACTGCGCCTCCGTGCGCTTGGAAAGTGGCGTGCACTTCAAGCGCCGGCCGCGAGGCTGATTCGCCAGCTTTGCTTAAAGTGTCTCTGTTTCGCTGACTCGGACATGCTGTTCCGTACTGGCCGCCTGCACGTTCCGTGCATCCAGATAACACCCGTCGATTCACTAACCTACCTCACTCCTCCGCTACAGGGTGGTCCAAATTCTGTTGGCCGGCTCTCTGTCCCTCGCGTTTCGTTCTTCGCGCGCCACGCTTCGTGGATCTCTGGCTTCGAAGCTTCGTTTCGTTAACCCTCGCACGACGAACGTAGGGTCACTTTGACCCCGTATGAAGCATCTACGCCAAAATAGTGATGTAACAAATTTATTTGCGAGCATAAAAAGGATACGGTCGGAAAAGTTTAAAGAAGTTAAGGATAAAATGTTACAATGCACGATTCTTTTCTACAGGTGCTTTGAGATCTAAATTTTGTCATGGATCAAAATGATCCGCATTCGTCCCTCGAGTCTGTTGAAAACTATTCGTGCTACGAGGGTCAACGGTTTGTTTTGTTGTCACGGTCAGTTTGCCAACTACAAAGTAGGTGTGTAAGGTTTTGTGATCAGATTTTTTGGAGAACTCCACCGTTTTTCTAAACATTCGTTGAGCGAATTTACGCAATGTTTCGTGCAATCTTAATTTTTAATGCGGTACTTGGAATACTTTAATATATAAAGAAATGATTGGAAATGGGGTTTTATATTGCTTAAATAAAATACATTCTTATTTGCAATATTATAATACTTTATTATATAGCACGAGGAAGGGCAACTGTGACCAAACCTTGCGAGCTTTGTCATGAAACTACCAAAACGCAATGGTCGAAATTCTTACGACTCCGTCCGGGTCCTTCTGCCCCTTTGTTCTGTTTCTTAACGTTTTCGAACTTTCTAAAACGCCAGATGTGGCTTGGGTTCTTTGAAGAAGCCCTTTGAGAAAGTACGTTAAGAGAAAGGTGGTTTATGGTTAATTTTTGTTTCGTAGTATTTTCGTATTCAATTTTTAACAGAAATAATTTTGTTGCAACGTTGAAGTTGCATAGGCGACTCACGGTAAAAAATTAATTATGATTTCGAATACTAGAAGCAACAGAGATTTATAGCTTAGAAAATTAAAATTAATGTTAAAAATTTCTGAAACTTATTCACCGAATAAACAGTGGCATTAGTTATAGTAGGGAACAAAAGTTTAAGACCAAAGGGTCAAAAAAAAAAATTAATTAAGTAATAAGAAACAACAGTATAAGTAAAATTTGTACTCTGCTAATCAAAAAATAGTGTTCTACAATAATGGCGATGAAAATGAATAGGTAAACAATATTTGTAAACCATAAAACTATCTTTTAGATTCTCCTGTTGTCTTGTCCGCAAAAGTTTTGTCCACTACTGTATGTTGCCTGTAATAGGAATGTTCACCGCGTAATTAGCGTGTATCAATAAAAAATTGAGACGCTAATTTCGTTTAATAATTCTAATTATTACTTCAATAAAGTTTTTACGAGCGATAAAATTAGAAAACACGAAATTGTGTGCACCTTCCTTTATCATTACCTAATGAAACACACAAACGTATGCTACTGCCACTCGTTAGATCATGCTTACGAGCTTTTTCATCCGACCATGTTCAGCCACATGCTTCCTTCATGCATTCTATAGTTGCATATTCCTTTTTTCTCTTTGTGCAACCAGTTTGACAACTCTTGTATCCACGTCATGGTCATGTGTTGAGGCTTTGAGCGTAATAAGCCGCGAATAATGGTACGGATCCTAATAAATTTCTCGATAGATCAGCTAGTTCAGACAGCGAAGGTTAACGAACTGCGATCACGACAGTAGAATTTTGGTGAAAAAATTGAATGACCCGTTAACTCGTTTTTAACCATAAATTCTCTTTAAAAATTCGAATGCTCAACAGGGTACGAAACATTTACAATAGCGGTAAAAAATTTAAGACCAAAGAGTCAACGAAATTAAACTGACTAATTTATAAAGAATAGTATGATAAACAAAATTTGCATTCTGTGCTAATAGTGTTTTATCATAATAACAATAAAAATGAATGTACACACAATATTTGTAGACCATAAAACTACATTGTGTTTTGCATTGTCCTCTTGTCTTAAACTTTCCTCCGTTACTGTATATGGCTCTCAATAAAGGATTTGGGATCCTTTTAAATGAGTTTTTTAAAGAAATTCTATTAAATGAGTATTTTATTTTTTAATAAATAAGGGACTATTGTGTTTTAATATAATTGATAATCCAAATTCTTTTTACAACTTTTCAAGTAATTTTTGGAACGTGTGAAATTTTTAGAGATTCGTTTAAATATTATTTAGAAGAAAAGTTAAATTCATATCAATCCATTGTATTTTATTTCAACTTATTAACAGCCAATAATATATAAGTACTGATAAGTAAAGATATTAGTATGAATAATATATTACAAAGTTTCCAGTATTTTACTTGGAAGAGTCTAATAATAACTACGTGTTTCGCAACCGACATTAAAAATGTTGCACGAACCAAGGTATGAAATATTACCTTGTCAACATTATTCACACAATTTACGTCCTCTTGGTTATTATTTTCTTCCGATATCAGTAATATTTCACGGGATACGATGTTTTTAAAACAAGAAACAATGAAGTACGATTTCTAATTATAATACGTAAAATGCAGAGTTCAATGAAAGTTAAATGAAAATAAAGTGTTTTAAATTATCGACAAATACGTTTCAATTCAAGTAATACAGATTTTAATCAATAACGGTACACAATAGAAGAAATTTGTTTATTCTAATTCTAAGAAACAGGCGTTTCATAGGTTACAAATTGGAAGATAAATTTCGTTGAACCTGTTTCGGTATCTGCTGGTAAATAATCAAAATGCTATTGAGTTAGGTATTTATTTGCTAAGAATATAGGTATCATAAGTATTTCTCAGAATCACTTTTATTTTTATTTACATGCATCGCAGTGCAATATGCAATTATACAGTGTACTTAAATTGTTTCGTTTCTGATATGTTCACAGAAATAGATGTATCGATTTTTATAATAGTATCATTTTTAATTTAGAAGTGTTGCGTTAAATAGATTTACATCAGAACTACCAACGAATGAAATGCATTTATTTGCTACAAAGAAACATAATTGGAAATTACATGAGAAACTAATCTTCATTTGTACTTTTTGTAAAAGATCATAATAAATTTTCGAAAACCTACCACAGTACACATACAAACCTTCAAAGAAAAATTATAAATTCTTCATTTTGACTACTTTGGTAGTTCTAATGTGGAAAATTAAGACTGTTTGTCTTGATTTTAAAATTAAAATTATAATTTTTAATTACTTTAAATTTTTAATTAAAAATTTAATTTTTAGTTATTTTAAATTTTTAATTTAAAATTTAATTTTTAATTATTTTAAATTTTTAATTTAAGATTTTAATTATTTTAAATTTAAGATGAATTAAGTTCATTAAATAATGCACTAGGATTATCTGTTGTTATTCGCTGTAGCAAGAGGATCAGTAATACTTAACCAATTCTCTCGTATATTATAGAACCATTTCGAAACAAATGCAGTTAAACAAAAAAAATGGTATTTAACAAGTTAAACATTGTTTTTAACGTTATCGCGCGATGTCGTAACAAAGATTCCGCTAATCGTCGTCATTGTCCTCGTCGCCTGCAGAGACCCAATTTATCTGGACCGTATTCAAGAAAGTTTGTTTCTTGATTTCGTTTAGGTTGCACGCGCCTTCGCTGCATTATCGTTCCGCCGCATGCAACGTAGTAGATTTCTTTGTTTGTTTCCGGTCGTTTATCGATAACGCTAAATATTATTTTGGCAGAGGCATTCAGAATGAACGCTCATTCGACCGTGCTGCATTCCTCGTGTCAACGACATATATTCAGATCACTTTGTTCCCTCCTGGAGCATTATTTTTGCGAGATACAGTAGAGCAATTTTAGATTATTCGACTGTTATTTAATCTTTTATGTTTTCTTTGTTTCTGAGTTGAACACTGGTATTATTTGCGGGTCTCTATGCTTCTTCTGTTATCTATATTTTTTCTTGAAGAATATGTTTCGTATAACTATAAAACGTGGACACTTGTAACCATTTTAATTATCAATAGATGGAGTAATAGTATATTTTGTTAATAATTCCTAGAATTTTTTGAAGAAATAACGGATATAGACTAGGCACTTATAGCGGTGGATGTGTTGTTTCCAAATTAGTACAAAAATGGTCTGCACGATTCAATGAGGAACCATTTGTTAGTAAGAATGTTACGAAAATTGGTTTCTGTTACAAATCATTGAATTTCATAAGTAAGCAACGAAGCGGGTTATTGATTTATTTATTTAGGAATCACGTATGCAAAGTTTATAGAAGTTTCAAAATTTGACTTAAATAACAGCACCCATATAATAACAGAAAATTGGAATCGAATTACAAAAGCACAATTCGTACCTCTCAGGTGAAAACGAAGTGAAATCAGATAAAAAATTAGGGTCTCAAATAATAATAGCAGATTGTATAATAGCTTAATCGTTTGAGTGCAAAAGAATTTTCTTGTATACGTGCTAAAAGTGCGATATGAAATGCGTAGTTATCTTTTTTTTTTTTTTAAATAATAAGAACGGCAATAATTAACTCTGATTATTATATAAAAAGTAATTTTCAGCAAAAATAAATTTTTTAGATTTATCTTTTCATATCATAGTCATTTTCAGATAAATCAAAATTTGACATGGTGCTTTTTGTAATTTATAGTAATAACACATATCTTAAAAGAATGAAAATAATTTTTAATTTTTATATTATCAAAAACCACAATTGAACGATACCAATAAAAACTAAAATTAATACGAACACGAACGCTTTCAATTAATGCAAAAATTGTAGTAACAAACAGCAAACGCGATCGCGTTTCTCTACATTTTTGGCAAAACACAAGGGAAGCATTCAAACGGTTAAATATTATTGATTATTTTTGTGTAAGTATGTCGAACGTTGAAAAGAGACTGCACAAGCTCATTGTCCACTCCGTGATGGACACCCACGTAAATACGCCCATGTGTAAATAGCGACCGAATAATTGAGCGTTGAACGGGCAAGATAATGCCAGTTCGTAGAATAAAAATGAGACGGTGCAATGTTTTCGTCTGGCCGTTTTTCCCGAAATCGATGAGAGCCGCTTATCAGCTACACCCGCCAAAATACACCGGTTATCTGGCAGCTGCTCGCAGGTACTCACGTGTCCGGCGCACGATAAGATTGCATTATTTCGTCGGGGACCGCGCGCCCGAATTAATTACACAGAGCGAATAAAGACGCCCCCGCCGACGCTCTGCGTCCCGGTCGCTTGATCGTCGTAAGCCAGATTAATGGAATTCTATCGTGAACAGACGCGCGCGTCATTGGCCGCGCCGTCCGAGAGGCGACCTTATCGATACGCTATTTCGGCGATGATAACGTCATTCGACGTGTGCAGCACCCCGTCTAATCGCTGCGGTTCCGTCACGAGGTGGTGGCCGTCAGTTCCGCCGTCGTTGCATCACGATAAATTTAAACCCTGAATCCAGTCAACAGCTTGGTTTCGTCTGGAGTTATTGATTTGGATACTGGGTACATACTCTGTTAAGTGATTATGGGTGTTCGTGAAACACAACTATCCGAAGAAAAATCTTTATACGAGAAACAGAGTAACTGTTTTCGAATTTGTTTCGAAATTGACATGTTTACTTTTGTTTGTGGTTCATTAACCCTTTGCGCGTGTAAGGTGATCAAGGTACAGTGCTTTCTGTACACTTGAGTGCCTGAGTATTTCAGATATCTCGTACAAATTTTATTTTATTTTATTTTATTTATAAACGGACCGAAGCCCTTTGTACAATATGCTTAAACAGAAAAAGAAAAGAAAAAAGAAACAAGAAAATTTAAAGGGCACATATAATTAAGCTTAGCATAAAAAAGTAGTGACGTGTACAATAACTTATTCTACAATTAGGAATAACTTTAATCAATTAACCTGCGCGATTGCCTTTTCAAAGTGTGTGAAGATCCACAGAAAAAATCTATACGATTGTAAATACTGTTGAAGTCAGTAATAATACGATTGATTGGATTCTTTAATCCATATGAAGATCTAGATTTATGTATATAGAAACGAGTTCTTGATCTCAGTACCCTTATAGTTCAAGCACATATAAATGGATTCGCGTAAGAAGAAAGGAACAATCAATGTAATAATTAATTAAATTAAAGATAAAACTATGGTCAGCAATTTTTCTACGTGCTGACAACATATCCAAGTTAATCCCATGTTGTATATTAGTGTAATCGTGATCAAATCGATAGTACTATTCTCAAGTAGGAATTTTTAAATATCTCAAGAAAATCTAGGTACCTTGTAGGTACTTTATACGTGTTCTAGTACTTACCAGAGTGTTTCAGTTAAGCAGCTCAAGTCGGCAGTCCTGTTTTCGAATCGAGATTGTTGACTACCGGTTTCATTTGTTTAAGTAATCGAAGAATTTCAATCTCCTTGCATCATGGATATCTTCTTGATCCAACCACACGTTGCATCGCTAATTATTATTCAAAAGTATCTGAAATTGTATAATCTGTTCCTTTAACTGTAATTACCATATAACCCTAAGTGTTACTGTAACCGTATATCTAATCAGATTTAAGCTCTTCTTGTTTATATTATGTATTTGTATCGTTATTAAGCAAAGCTATTAATAAAGTATATTTTGTTAATAACTCTGTAGATGATTGGTAGTGTAAATAAAAAAAAGTCTGTCCCATAGATTCCCAATGAAGTCGAATAAGTTTTGTTTGTCTAGGTGCTTTATCGATACCTAAATAATGTCTCTCGCATTGCCCAACTCAAATTGGCACTCCTATTTTCGAATCTAAATTCTCGATCTATTTAAGCAATCGATAATCTGTATCGTGGATTTCTAAATGATCGGAAAAGTTTTGTCTGCTCGGATACCTCAGATATCTAGCTCAAATCGGTAGCCCTACTTTCGTCTTCTTCCATCAGAGATCTCAGCGGATCGATCGCAGCCGATCTGCATCCTCGGCCGACCGCGACCTACGTTCGCGTGACTCGCCTCCAACGTTGCGGTAGCTCTGTCAACCTGGACTTCTATTTGCGTCGGATCTTGTTACATTCGGCGTGTACACGGGAATACGCGGCCGTGGAATTGCGTTGTGCTGGAGCGTTGCGTCGCGTACACGCTGCTAGTTAATAAGGCCTCCGATTCCAGCCTGGTATCCATTAGATACCTGAATAGCTGAGATAGCCGAAGAGTATACTGCTTGAAATTCCAGGTACTAATTAAATATTCGGGTACTCAAATGTTGATTAGATATCTAAGTTGACAAAAATTATAAGAGGTACCTGAATAGCTGAGATAACCGAAGCGTGTCTGCCTGAAATTCTGGTTACTAAATAATATTCGGGTACTCAATTGTTAATCAGATATTCAGGTTGACAAAAATTATCCAAGGTACCTGAGTAATTGAGATAGCCGAAGAGTGTCTGTTTGGAATCCAGGTACTAATTAATATTCGGGTACCCAAATGTTAATTAGATATCTAAGCTGCCAAAAATTATAAAAGGTACCTGAATAGCTGAGATAACCGAAGCGTGTCTGCCTGAAATTCTGGCTACTAAATAATATTCGGGCACCCAAATGTTAATTAGATATCTAAGCTGACAAAAATTATAAAAGGTACCTGAATAGCTGAGATAACCGAAGCGTGTCTGCCTGAAATTCTGGCTACTAAATAATATTCGGGCACCCAAATGTTAATTAGATATCTAAGCTGACAAAAATTATAAAAGGTACCTGAATAGCTGAGATAACCGAAGCGTGTCTGTTTGGAATTCTGGCTACTAAATAATATTCGGGTACTCAAATGTTAATCAGATATTCAGGTTAACAAAAATTATCCAAGGTATCTGAGTAACTGAAATAGGTGGAAAGTGTCTACTTGAAATTCAGGTTACTAATTAATATTCGTGTCCTCAAATGTTAAGGAGATACCTAGGCTAACAAAATTTATTCAAAGTACCTGAGTGATTGAAACAGCTGGGGAGTATCTATTTGAAATTCAGGCAACTAATTAATACTCGGGTTCTCAAATATTAAGGTGATATTTAGGCTAACAAAAATTATCCAAGGCACCTGAGTAATTGAAACAGCTGGAGAGTGTGTGTTTGAAATTCAGGCTACTAGTTAATATTAGGGTCTTCAAATATTAAGAAAAGTAAATTTGTAGGCTGTGCTTTTTCCCTCAACATATTCATTAGTATGGTATTCAGACAAAGGATTAAAAGGAAATTGTAAAAAAAATATTGAAGCGATGACTGGACACATTCTAGTAATCATAGATGTGGCACAACAAAATGGATAAAGATATGCACTTTCTGTAACAAAACAGGTTCCATTTTAAATACATTTAAGTGCCGTCTCTTTCTATAACATTCTCCTTCAATCTTCGTTTTCATTGATGTGATCATAATAACTTGATCACCCACTATAGCACTAAACTTTCTTGGAATGCAATTACCGTGTTACACGGGAGTTGATTGTACTAACTCTTTGCATTCAGACGGTACCAATTTCATTGATCTTCGAATATAGAAGGTTAAACAACCATATTTACCACTTTCAATATCATTCGTCTAAATTAACACTAGAACTACCAGAGCAGTTAACATGACCAATTAGTGATTATTCATAGCAATCTTATAAATTTACTGTGGTAAAACTTCTAAAATTTACTACGATTTTCTGTAGAAGGTATAGATAAAAATTTCTTTCCTATATATTCGGTATCTTTTAATATTAAATCACTTAATATTATTAATATTAAATTATTAATTGCGCGATGAAAATATCGTTTAATAATAAAATAATTAACGGCTCTATACAATAATTTATATCTATATATAAATAATATAAATAATATATAAAAAATACTTTATTAATAGCTTTGCTTAATAACGATATAAATACATAATATAAACAAGAAGAGCTTAAATCTGATTAGATATACGGTTACAGTAACACTTAGGGTTATATGGCAATTACAGTTAAAGGAATAGATTATACAATTTCAAATACTTGTGAATCTATATATAAATAATACATTTACGTTAAAATGAGACGATTGGGATTGTGTATATTGAAACACTAGCGGTCGGGAAAATGTTAATTGTCGATACTTCTAGCGTCAAGTAAATTTTACTATTATTTAATTTAATACTTTGACACTTGGAAATTTTCGAAGATGACTACTGTAAGTCACCTCTCGATTGCAAACGGTTAATCGTCATGCATCAATTTTCGGCTGCGCACACAAACCAATCAATTGTTTCCCAACCATTCGGTGTAAGCAATGCCAAATGGCATCATCCGCGTTGAACACGTTAAAATGAGAAACTGGTTTTCCTCTAACACATCGGCGGGCCGCCTCCCACGCGATCTTCTTCCTTGTTACTTCATCGAGCGGAGAACCGCTTTCGCGTTCACTTTGCGCGATCCGAAAATAAATCGTCTCCCATCAAATATCCGGGAACTCCGGGGATCGTTCCCCCGCCCGACGAGATGTTGCCGGCCGATAAAATTTCAAATGCCGTACAAAAACTGTTGGCCCCTCTTCCGCTAGTAGCGAACGCGAGCTGCGAGAAGCGTTACGAAACCCATCGGCACGGTTCGCGCGAAGAAAATCGAGCCACGTCGTCGCCGATCGCAAAATCGAGATAACGTTTTCCTTCGCCTATATCCGTGATTATAGAGCGAGACGGCCGTAAGTCACGTATTTTCGCTTTCGAGATGCTGCTGTTTAACCCTTTCGCTGCTGTTCTGCCCTCCGAAGTTAACGCTTCACCGATCGGGAACCTATCTTTTTTTGTTTTCTATCTTATTTAACACTTTACCGACTGGAAGCCTATTAATCGGCATTTACACGCTCACTCTGTAAATTTTGTAATGTTTCCTTGCACAAATGTGATTGTTTCGAGTCGTATCGTATAGATACTGCAAAGGAACATTGACTATCTATGTGCCGAATTTTTGTTTTAAATATAAAAGAATTGATGGAACGGAAAATCAACAATTATAATCCTATACATGCAGATGAAAAAAAGTTGTCCACTTTAAACAATTTTGAATTATAGAAGATTATATAATTAATATGAATGCTCCATCTCATGAAAAAAACAAATTATTTGTTAAAATGTCAATAAATTAGTATGTGACCTGAAAGCTACACGGACTTATAGAGGGTTAAACTATTGATTAAGCGAAGAAAATCATTGTAATCGATCCATTAACGATGCTTTTACGCAAAAATGAGCCGGTCGGGAGTTCATACGCAGTAAGTCGAGTCACGAGAGGTCGGTAAAGTGTTAAGCATTTGAGGTATATTTCTGCTATACAATTATTTACAATTGAAGGAATTACTTTATTTATGCGTGTTCTGGTGTTGTTGCACAAGTTACAGCGTGCCCGTTATATCTTATTTACTTCGCGTCCACACGGCACACTGTTTTAAGCCAAACTGGCCTTTTTGTCGCCTTCCGTTTCTTCGCGATTCTTTGAACTTTTCCTGATTGGTCAGTTCCATATTTCAGGACTGTTCATTCACCTAACCGCTGCCTCTTCCTTGCGCCCTCAACGCGTTACTTTTAAGAAGGACGAAGCGATTAGGCGGTTGGAGTGCCCTGTCGCATCGGTTTGGCAATGCAGCGGAATTTCCTAAGGAGGCCCATGGTTTTCAGCCGTCAGGTCTTGTACCTCGTTCCTCACGGAAATCGTTTATGACCCCCGCAATTTGCTATTGAGATAATCCCCAAACAGTTATTCGAAGAATCCTGGGAACGAAAGAAACCTAAAAAGATTTCCTCAAAAACATTGAGTTGTCCTTCTGGAGTTTGTGCCAATTTTGAAGGAAGATTGAAAAGCAGGGGATTTAAATTTTAGCATACATTTATTAAATTATACAGGTGCCATTCCTTGGTACAATCTTTCTTCATTTTTCAGACAACTTGAAAATTCTGTCCTTCCAGAATCTCTCAGGTTTTTAAGCGAAAAACTTTTCTACGTGATTTTTCATCTCGTCGAAGGAGTTGAAGTTTTTTCCATTAAAGGAAATTTTATAATGGTCGAAAAAGGTACCATAAGCAGCGCGCATCTTGTTCGCCACTTTTGTGACATTTTTGCTTTTCCGGTGAAAGGCAAAGTATTGACACTAGATTGCCGGAGTGAGTCAATTTGATAATAAAGATCTGCGGAAAATGTATCTTAAAAACAGAATATAGAAGAATTTACACACAATTACACAGTTTACATTCGATCGTCGAGACTGTCTCAGAAAGCGTTCACCGTGGAAAGGGTTAAATATCGAGCTTTTATCGGGTACGTGGACGTTCAACGGTGTGTGCATCGCGCTCACCTCGTTTATTGTTTTGACGCGCAAAATCGATCCGGACAAAAATGTGTCCGCCCCCCGTTCCCCCCCGCCCCGATATTTATTAACACCCTGTATATCCGCGACAATCGTCTAGACGTCGCAGTTCTGTTTGTTCTCGAGAGGGTCCCCGATCGCGCCTTAAATTCAGCTTTATCTCGTCGCTCTCCCGGCTTTCCCTCTCTCCCCCTCGTTCTCTGTCGGTTTCTCGGCCTGCTCTCTGTCGGTTCCCGTCGAATGTCGCGCATGAATCGACCGATAGCAGCTGGCCTCGCTCACACGTCTAAACGGGGTAAACGAACTCTTTGTACCGCTGAGTGGGGCACCGAATTGCGAGCCCAAAGTGCATCCGACGATAACGCAGCCCGATACATGTTATGCTCGTTTCGCAAGTGACTCACCGCGGTTCCTTGAAAACCTTCTACACTTGCGCGCCTCCCGCCACCCTAATCGGTGCTTTTTCATCTTCGGGTGACCGAGTTCTTTTTTTCGCACCGCGAGGACGGAATCCGTGGATAATTGTTGCTACGAATCGGTTCTGCTCCCCTTTAGGCTGCGGTTAACACATTCGATTGATGGAAATGGGGTTTTATGTTGCTTAAACAAAATACACTCTTATTTGAAGTATTATAATACTTTATTATGTGGCACGGGGAAGGGCAACTGTGACTGAACCTTGCGAGCTTTGTCATGAGACCAGCAAAACGTGGTATTTGAAATTCCTACAACCCTGTCCGGGCCCTACAACCCCTTTTATTTGTTTCTTAATATTTTCGAACTTTCTAAAATGCCGGATGTGGCTTGGGTTCTTAGAAGAATCCCTTGAGAAAGTACGTTAAGAGAGAGCTTGTTTATGGTTAATTTTTGCTTCGTGGCATTTCTGTATTCAATTTCTAACATATTGCTTAAATAAAATACACTCTTATTTGAAATATTGTAATACTTTATTATGTAGCACGAAGAAGGGCAACTGTGACTGAACCTTGCGAGCTTTGTCATGAGACCAGCAAAACGCGGTATTTGAAATTCCTACAACCTCGTCCGGGCCCTTCAACCCCTTTGTTCTGTTTCTTAATATTTTCGAACTTTCTAAAATGCCGGATCTTGGAAGAGGAAGCTCTTGAGAAAGTACGTTAAGAGAGAGCTGATTTTTGTTTAATTTTTGCTTCGTAGTATTTCTGTATTCAATTTCTAACATATTCCGTGCGGTGTATTTGCTATTATTTTGCGATACAGTAATAAAAATCGGGGTCTTGGCTGGGGTCATGAAAGATTCAGGGTACCACTGCAGAGTTAAAAATGCAATTCCCATTATACGACGCATTTACGATAAGGGATGCACCAAATATTTCCGTTTCTCCTTTCTTTTTGAACAAAATTTCGTTATTGTAACAATTCGTTCTCGAGTTTGATCGCCGAGAGACCAAGTGATCGATTGCCTAACGCGTAAAAAACTGTCGCGTAACTTTTGTCCAACGCGTGCTGGCTGTGCACCATTTGAAATGGTTTCACTTTCAATTGGTGTGTTAGATCAGTTGTTCTCCGGCAATTCGGGGTTTTGTTCAATATGTCATTGAACAAGTTGACGTTATAACTCCGAATCCGATCGTTTCCACCGTTTTCGCATTTTTTTTTCTTCTGAGAATTATAAAGTAATTCAATCAGGTAAATTATTTGGAAAAAGAATATGAATTAATGTCAGTGCAATTTTGTGTCTTAAAGGATAAACTTAAATCTCTTATCTGAGCTATTTCATTAATTTCTAGATTAATCTTACGTTTGCAACCCTACGTACTTGTGTAGGAAGAAAAGAGGATTATCTTGGTAAGATTATAAAATCTTATTTTCTCGAGGTATTAAAAAATGTTACTTAGAATAATGAAGCTGAGAAAAGGTGGATGTATTACTAGATGAAAGAAATGTGATAAGAAAACCGTTGCGACGGAAACTTCGGAGTTTAGAATGACGCCACTGTCAGTCGAGCAACTGGTACAATTTCGTGCGTAATACACGTTTATTAGGAAGTACCATCTCAGAAACATCGTATGCAAATTCAAGCTCTCGAATGGACACGCGGTTTGTCGAGCGTGCCTTCGAATCTGGTTGCATTCCTCTTGAAACACGACGAAACTGCAGGCCAATGAAAGTTTCCTGTCCTGAATTTTATTCGAATGTCTACCGATTCAATTAACTGTTTCACGGTTGAGCCCGTACGACGTAGGGGCTCGCCAGAAAGTACCAATGTTAAAAAATTATATGAAAAATCCACATCACATCACAAATCCACAGTGTGGATCATTCTTTTTGTACGTTTTTCGCTGCTACGAATTATTTTTAATTGTAAAAAAAAAGTTTTACACATTTTTACTGGAAAATATCATCTTTTTTAATCAACTGGGAAAGGGTTGATAATTTTGATGTTTTCTGATGATTTTCTTTCAATCTTCAAATTGTTGCTATTAATTTATAAATATCTGTTTCTTTTCTTTGCTTTTTCTCGTTTTTGTACATATTTGTATTTGTGCATCAGAATATTTACACTCCATATTATCTGTTTCAGTATTTACCAATTTATGAATTCAATTAAACGTTACTAAATAATATTCAGTCATTCAATAGTCAAATATTTTTATACAATCACAAAAAGTTAGCGTATTGTAGAAATGAAACGAAATATAGAAATAAACGTAAAATCTATGCAAAAATTCATTATAAAGAATTTGTACTTCCCTTATTTTTTGTTGCACTCTATATTTTAAATACGATATTAACCTGATCGAATCTTCGAACAATCGATTTAACAAAGAAACGACAAAAATGAACGATCACCGTAGTTCACAAGAAGTATTTGACTTATTTAGTACTTATTTCAACAGTTTACTTTAACACTTAACCAACATCTGACTGGGAAGTCCCCCATTTCTTCCTCTGTCATTGATTCTCTACACTTTTGTTATTAATTACTCTTGAACTAGTGTTGTTAACAGTTCATCAAATGCATTTTCCAAAATATAATTTTTAATAAATTCAATTCCAGTTCAAGACTGATTAATAACAAAAGTAAAAAGAATCGATGACAGAGGAAAAAATGGGAGATCTCCCCATTCGGTTGGCTAAATATTAAGCAACATTCAAGCAATCGATATTCAGTAACTCGCTCTTTTTCTTTAACACTAAATTTACGGACGTTTCTTGTACATCTATTTGTAATTTACATATATTAAGAAATAGGTGTACATCATACAGAATTTGAAATTGCAGAGTTGAGAGAGAAACAGATTAAGGTATATTTGTATCACTCCATCCATAAAAGTCAACAAAAATTGCTAACAATAATAGTAATTGTCTTTGCAAATCTTATTCGTGAAATTCGAAATCCGTCAAATTGATGGGTCCCGTAAACCTAGTGTTAACTACAACCGGAAATTAAGTATGTTTTATCGTGCATTAAAATGTCGCTCGTCTTCATCGATCCTAAGGCTTGCGTTACACATCGCTAGGTTTGCAAGCGCAATCGATTCATAAGCGAACGAAACTTTCACACAGATCTGATAAATAAATCAGACCAGGAAAAAGAGGAGGCGCGTATAAGGATCGAGCTCGATTTTAATGAACGAAAAATTGCTTTGTCCTCGTGTCAAAGTTTCCCGCGGCTGTCTCGCTGGTGAAAACCGCGCGAGATTCACGGTATTGTTAGGATTCTCGTCGCAGATCAGCCAGCAAGTTTCTTGCTTGGATCGCCGTCCGATTTCTCGACGCATCGAGAGATCGTCCAGATCGAGAGGCGATCGATACGTTTGAAAAGGGGCCGAAGATAGAGGAATGGAAAGAAAAGGGGGGAAAAGTTAGGGTGCGATTTCGTCTATGTTCACAAATAATTCGTTACAATATAACGAATCGTTCTTTTGAGAAATCGCTTGATCGTACGTATTAAAATTAAGATAAAATAGAGGAGTCAAACACTACGACCAACCCCATGAACGTTAAAATTATTTCTGTTCTTTGTTTTATAAAATCAATCGTCTCATCATTACGTTTGAAAAAGGATCATAGATAGAAGAATAGAAAGAATAGGGGGGAAGAGTTAGGGTGCGTTTTCATCTATGTTTACAAATAATTCGTAACAATATAACGAATCGTTCTTTTAAGAAATCGCTTGATTGCGCGTATTAAAATTAAGATAAAATAGAGAAATCAGACACCACGACCAACCCCATGAACGTTAAAATTATTTCTCTTCTTTGTTTTATAAAATCAATCGTCTCCTCATTACTTTTGAAAAGGGATCATAGATGGAGGAATAGAAAGAGAAGGGGGGAAGAGTTAGGGTGCACTTTCGACGATGTTCATAAATAATTCGTAACAATATAACGAAGCGTTCTTTTGAGAAATCGCTTGATCGTATGTTTTAAAATTAAGATAAAATAGAGGAGTCAAACATCACAACCAACCCCATGAACGTTAAAATTATTTCTCTTCTTTGTTTTATAAAATCAATCGTCTCATCATTACGTTTGAAAAGGGATCATAGATAGAGGAATAGAAAGAGAAGGGGGGAAGAGTTAGGGTGCACCTTCGACGATGTTCATAAATAATTCGTAACAATATAACGAAACGTTCTTTTGAGAAATCGCTTGATTGAGCGTATTAAAATTAAGAAAAAATAGAGTAATAGAACATCACGGCCAACCCCATGAACGTTGCAATTATTTCTGTTCCTTGTTTTATAAAACTAATCGTATCCTCGTTAAAGCTATTTGGTTTCAATTTCACTTCAATAATCATTTTCTACCCCAATTGCACGTGCCGTCTTCATCTACTCCAGTATTTTCCGGAATTTCTGCAAATTATGTTATTAGAGGGTTTTAGTAGTTCGTAAATACAGTAAGATAGTTTATTATTTGTAATGTTCGGTTATTTGAATCATCTTCGCTCAAACTTTTGCGATCAGCTGTTTGCTTTATACAGGCACTTATTCGCGAGCAGCGTGCAAACTGTTCGCGATCGTCAATCGAACGGGTGTCTGGAAAAAGGGCGTATATTACGCTTCATGAATTTCAGAGGAGAGCGAAGAAACGATTCATTGTTCACTGCAACAGGTGAAGAGAGCAACTAATGTGACATACGTACATTTACCATTTTCTGCAAACACAAAATTGGATATATGAAAAATTATTATTCAGAACGTTGATACCAATTCGGATCAATTTTTGAGGAGATATATAGATACATTGTTTTTGTTTAATTTAAACATGCGTCTTTTTAACGACACATTGTTTTTCTTTTTCAATGAACTCACCTCAGTGTTGATCACACACGGCCCTCTTCCGTTTTCTCATCATTGTTCGCTTCTATCTCCTAACCTCTACTCAAGTACTACACTCTTTGCCAACCTGTTTCTCAGATCACGTTGACCACGGTTTTACAAAGAAAAGGAAAAAGAAACTATCAAGCGTTATACCATCTAATGCTTTTCTTTTCCGAAACACGTGTATTGGCTTTGTATGCTTTAACTCATTGGGGTCAGGTGGGTTAAAACTGGTCCCACCTTTTGTTTAGTTTTTTTACGCATGATGGGATACATCTTAACCCACCTCGAAAAGTTGAAGTTACTCGGTCAAACAGTTGAATATTTTAATAATAGAAACGAATGTTTTTTTCCATTTTTTTAATGTTAACAAGTTATTTATCAGCGACCCTAACATCACAGGAACATGTTGAAAGTATCCTAAATTGCCTAAAATATCTATCACAAAATAGTCATGGGAGCATGTATGGGAGGTGTGCGGAAGGGGGGCAGGGAAGGAGGGAGGATGGCAAGATAATGTAAGAAGAATCTTAGGATAGGAGGGGGAGGGAGAGGCATGGTTGGAGGAGCTCGAAAGAAGAAGAGGAAGGGAAGAGTGAAGTGGATAAGGGGGGAAATCAAATATTTGGGATACAAGTTAATGAAAAGTGGGGCCAAAGTTGGGGGGTAGAACACTTATCATGTTAAGTTAAGTTATAGGGTATTGTTATTATTATTATTTTTATAGTTTATACGCTTTATTTATTTACTTTAGGTATTATTGTATTGTGTTGCTTATTGGATAATTAGGATTAGTACTAGCAAATGAGTGTAATAAGTCATAATGTATAGAAACGGAACCATTGTAATCCGGGAGGAAAACAATAAAAAGTTATTATTATTATTATTATTATTATTATTATCTATCACAAAATATAAACATCTAGACCCAAAGGAACAGTACCAAGTGGTCGCTAATGACCAGAAGGTTAATGCGATATTAAACGCGAATTAAAAAAAAAAAAAAAAACAAAGATTCTGTGCAATTTGGATTTTTATTTTCATTAAAATCGTGTTCCTCAAAGAGTTAAAAGAGTGTAGTAGCCAGTAAATGAAATAATGATGATGATAACAGTAAAAGATAGGGTGTCCACCCTATCTAGTAATTTATCTAGTAAATTCGCTGTAACTTTTTGTCCGTCACGATTAATTTACGAAACGAAAGCTGTTTATGCGCCACGCAGAGATAGACAACACTTTTGCCGGTCGGCGAGTACATACCGGTCATTCAGGTTAAGGTGTCACTCGATGCCCCATTACTTATCGGGCTCGCAACAGTGCAGGATTCCTTCTATTCGAGAGTCGCGAGCCTCGATCCGATCGCCGATTCCTCAACGCGACGACCTGGAAATTGCGCGAGCGAAATTTCTTCGAAAGTTACGCGCGTTCCTCTTAGAAACTTGTCGCCCGTCGATGCATCCGCGACGCGGTTTTAACCCTTTATCCGGTGTCCACCGGTCGCATGAGCGATCCAAAGCACAGGCCAAATGTAACGAATACAGGTATGCTGTGTTTGCAATAAAGTTTAATAAGCTTTAAATTTTAATTCGCGTCCACAGGGAACGAATGTTGAGTTAATGAAATATTTCATTTGAAATTTCATTTACTTCATTTTTTTTTTTTTTTTTTTTTTTTTTTAATAAACTTACACCGTCGAATTCCACCTTCTGCATTGTAGATATGAAAGGGAATTCCAGGGATTCGTTTGACAATTTTTGTTTGCACGGACAGAATATCAAAAGAGTAACATTTAATAAATTTAGCAAATCGATCAAAGAGAAAGGCAGAGAATAATTAACTTTTCTTTTAACAGAATTGCTTCTCGATTATACGATGATATTTTATTCTTTTTCGCTTAGTTGCAACGTTGCATTTTACATTTCAAATGTAATAAAATGACGAACGGGACATCGGAAGCGAAAGGAAACGATTCTTCGTATAAATAAGTAGATAAACGTAATTGTAACTGTATAACTTCTTTAAATAACTTCATAAATGTACATGACTTCCTTTATGTAACTTTATATGTGTATATAATCATTTTCATGATTAACATAAGTTGCATAACGTACATAGCTGGAAATGCTAATCCGCAAGGCTTTGAAATTATTCTCATTTCTAGTTTAATATACAAAATAGGAAGCACGGTGACCTACGTATCTCGAAATATTTATTTTGACGTATAACCGATGATTTGCACACCAGATTGGTTCCTTAAAAAGCATCGCGTGAATCGAAATCGTGTAATTCGAATCGATATTTCATACGTTATGAAAACGGAAAGGATAGATTTTACGAATCGGTAATGAAAACATATTACGTGTTTTATTTTAAAACTGAATAATATATTACATGCTATATTATATTACGATCGGAACGGTAAGAGAATACGTCGGACTTCCGTCGTGTGAAACTGAAACGGTGCCGTGTAAATGAAAATTCTTCTACATTTCTTCCACCGTGTTAACCCTTTTAATATCTTACAGCCGATACCATCGACTTCTCATATTTTAAGATGTTACGATGCCTTATTTTTCATAAAATAATTTTCTACGGCTGAAAATACGTCAGTTTTCAATAAAATAAAAGAAGCGTGCAAAAATCTGTATTTTCAGGAGAAATAAGTTAATTTTAATAAATATCCTCGAAATCGCATGTTTCTAAGCGGCACTCGAAAAACTTGTAAGGTATTAAATAAATAACAAAATAAATATTTATTTCACGTTTTACAAACGTAAACCCTTAGTACATACCAAAATGTCCCAAAAAAAGAAAAAAAAACAGGGATCACTCGCAAGATGTCACACACATCGTTTGAAAGAGCTCTAACAAATTATGTTTAACACATTGCATGCAGGAAATGTACTTTTAAGTTTTTTAAAAGCACGTATTTAGTAGACTTGTGCTGAAGAGCGGGTATCATATAAATACAATAAAAAAAATACTATTCAAAGAAACATTTTTTCTTAAATAATCATAGAGCATATATTTAAGCATAAAGTAAAGAAAGCTTCCTTGAGAAAAACAAAGTAGTTTTCAATTTATTGCACTTTTACCGAATGATCAAACTCCCGCGAAATTCACAGAAAAGAACATCCGCTACACACGTAAATCCGCGGCGAAATATACCCGCATACAATATGTTAAACAATGAAAACGACCATGTAAATCGAAGGATATCTCTACCGTGTAATACGTTACTTACCACCTACTTTGCATTAAAGCTCGCCAAGAGCTTAATTGAACGATCCGAGTCGCCAAGCATCACAGATCGGTGGGTTTCCAGGATTCGAGAAAGTCTTCCGGCGAAAGTATCCCCGAGGAAACGGGTATTGCCGTTTCGAGACGCTTTCGCGGCAGGATGTTTCGACCTGGAACTACGAAAATCTCGGCTCTTACCGTTTCAGACGATAATAACGCGAGCCCCGCGAACGAATCGCGAAAAGTGCAAGGAACAAAGAGATACATTCCCTCTTTCCGCCCTCCTCCCTCTCGTAGTGTCGCCGCTAGAGATAACTGGAAAGATAGCCCCGTTATCGCGGCGAAGGGGTCCGTCGAAAAATGCCCCGGTCGAAGGATCATATCCATTCGAAGCGGTTTCCGGTGGGGTTTGCCGGGTAGTAGGAGGTCCTTTGCCTCCTCTCGATGGCAACGTCAGTGCTCCCTCCGTTCCCGCAATACTCGAGATAACCGGAATACAGGTTTCTGCGGATAGAGTTGTGCCGTGACGGCGACGACGACGACGACGACGACGACGACGACGACGCGAAATGGTAGGGGGTATACCGGTAGAGATGCTAATGTCGGCCTTGTGCCACATACCCGTGCTCCTGGTGCCCGTCCACACGTACTTACACCACCGTGGAGATCTCGTGAGTATATGGACGAGCGAGAGCACGCGCTCGCGCTCCCTCTTTGTACGCGTACACTCCCGTTCATAAGTCATCGGACGCTTACGTATTTCGAACAGTGCTGTTCTTACTGCACTCGGTGGCGGATTTAACCCTTTGAATGGTAAATACTCCCAATCGAAGCGCTATTAGCGCCCCTAGCAGTTGTGTTGCTCTAAATGGGAGAGAGGAAAAATTAGCATAAAACAGTCCATATCATTCGTCCATAATCCAGGCGAGCAACTTTCGTCAGAGACGCATATACGCGGCCATCATGCATGCGAGTAACTTTCGTCAGGGACGCATATACGCGTCCATAATCGACGCGAGTAACTTTCGTCAGTGACGCATATACGCGTCCATCATGCATGCGAGTAACTTTCGTCAGGGACGCATATACGCGTCCATCATGCATGCGAGTAATTTTCGTTAGAGACGTATATACGCGTCCATCATGCATGCGAGTAACTTTCGTCAGGGACGCATATACGCGTCCATAATGCATGCGAGTAACTTTCGTCAGAGACGCATATACGCACTCATAGCAGTCAAAGGGTTAACACTAGATTTACGGACATTTCTTGTACATTTATTTCTAATGTACATATACTAAGAAATAGGTATACATCATATAGAATTCAAAACTGCAGAGCTGAAAGGGAAATAGATTAGGGTACATTCGTATCACTTCATCGATAAAAGTCAACAAAAACTGCTAGGAATAATAGTAATCGGTTTTGCAAATTTTGCTCGTGTAGTCCGAAATCCGTTAAATTGATGGATCTCGTAAACCTAGTGTTAAGTGTAGGTTTAGACAATAGACTACGACGACAGTTTTTGGATGGACGTTATGTATTTTGATCCTGTTTGTCGTCGGATGATGGTTATTTCTTTTCTTCCTTGTTGTATATCAAACGTTTTATTATTAAACATTTTTGAAAACTTCTTATACGAATGCCCATTATCTTAATATCGTATCCAAATGTTCTATTATTCGAACAGTGTGTCATCTAATAATAGTTCTTTGTCTTAAAAAATTGTGCAACTTAACAATGAAAGAGGTAACAATGGGATACATAAATATTTAAACAAACTGTATTAACCTTCTTAATATCAATTTAAATATCTAGAATTCAGCACAGAAAAAGCAATCGTTTTGTTATTCGAAAATACTTTTATCCGAACACCTTCGTTTCCCTGTTAGTTCATACATGGGAGGTTCTACCGAAGTCGAAGTAGTTACGTAATTGAAGTTTCGTTCGTGGAATAATGGACGGTAATTGTATAAGGACATAAGTTTGTAAATTTTTAAAAAATTCGTTGAAGTGTTCGTTCGTGCATTTTAAATTACACATATATGCATACACAAGTAGGCAGAGTAGAAAAACTTGATCCCAGTAATTTAAAGAAATCTGCTCGTGTATAGACCTGAATAAAATATGAGGGTCAGAGTAAAATAGGAAACTGATAAACCGACTATTCGGTATGACTCTTTATAAGTTAACGTTCGTTAAAAACACGTGTAAAATTTAGAAATGATCATTTGAGTAGGATTTTCAGTACCCATATGAAACGAGATTTTTGTTTGGCTCTAAGTGTTATATGTATTAACCCTTTGCGGACGAGTGTCGGATATATCCGCCCAACTCTCGCGCTGCGGCTGGCGTTTGTCTGTCGTAAACGACACGTATAAGATACGCATGGGTATACTAGCCTAAGAAGTCAAGTTGGCCTAAATTTGTTTGTTTATGATTTTGTTAGATTTTATGAAAGACTTATTTAAATACAGCTTTAGTTTTTATAACACAAATGCGCGACGTAACTATTTTCTTTACTGCTCCGTCCACAAAGGATTAATTGAAAACTGGTGTAAGAACCGAAGGGTTTCCTCCATTTTTGGTTCATCTTAAAATTACAATGTAATCTATAAATAAGTCGTTTATTTTGAAAGTGGCCTAAGTCCATTTTCCAAAAAAATCGAGTTAGCTACCTTAACAGTTATATTTTTACATGATCTTTTCAGTTTGAAGCAAATTATTACTAATATATTTAAAATTATTAAGATTTTGTTACATGAAAATTTGCTGGTCAATGAAATGATTAAAAAGTTTATTTTGAAAGTGGTCTAACTCCTTTCCTGGTAAGACAACGCATATTATTCACTTAATAATTGCCATTATTTTAATAGGAACTATAAATTTAACACCCTTAGATACACTTAAGCAGTATGACTCATTATTAGTATCCTATACATATATTTTTTATTTCATTGAAACGCAAACCCTTAAATATCTCGATTTGAACATAAATGGAGTTAGGCCACTTTCAAAATAAACGGCTCAAATAATGAAATTAGATACATATTTGCACGTATTTCCAATATTTTGAGTTTCTTTTGACAACTCGTTTCGTCCTATAGTGGACATACGTATGCATCTACTGTGTATTCGCGAAAAATTGGCCAGTAGGATGACACAGGAGCAAAAGAGGGATATTTCACTCGCTCCGCCCAATTCTTTACATACAATTCGATCCGTCGATGTAATCTTTTCGGCTAACAATGAAAATACGTGTACTTTATTTTTATAATAGTGTTAGAAAAAGTGCTCTTACAGAGATTAGAACCAATCGGATTCGCATTCCTTTCGCTAGCCAATATCTCGCGGATACACGTAACGTTGAATGGTGCGTTCGAAAAATTGCATTAATGTCTCAACTTTGTAATTACCTGTGTCTCTGGGCTACTTTCCTCACTGTGATTTAATTGGTTTCGCTTTTCAATCATTGTACCAATTGTCTACTTCTCAAAACCTATAGCTTATTGTCGTGCGTCGATAGCAACGGAAAACTCTATTTCAGAGTTAAACTGTCGATTTTTATGCGTTTCTGAAAAACTCAAAATATAGAAAAACTGCAACATACAAAAACTGCACTATACCACGTATTATTATTATTATAAGAAAATCTCTGTTTAGGTTGTATTATCTGAATTACATTCGTACAAATATAAATTCCCACGAAAAATTCGCGATCCATTCCTCGTTGATTACTAAATTCCTTTAACGACCGCAGTTATTTCTAGATCTTATATAAGCGCAGATATCATCGTTTATAACACGCCATAGGGTTACAGCAACACTTTATTCCCGACTTCTCGTATCTATGATTACAATATCGCTTTTCCCGGTGCAGTCCGAAAATTCAGTGACATCGCCTTTCCTTCTGCCTTCCCACCTAACCACTTTTCACGGAGCAGATAGGTTTTCGTGCGCGAACGGAAATTAATCTCGTCGCCCAACTCTCTCTCTCTCTCTCTCCCCTCTCCCCCCTATCTCTCTCTTTCTCACCGTCAAGATTCGAAACGAAATTGGAGGTTGGTCGATCCGTGTTCGGTCGCGCGGTCCCCGGTATCACGCGAGGGGATTTATCTTTGGAGGAGAAGGAGATCGAAGCGGATGTATCGGCGAGCATTTTTTCTCGGTTCGTCATTCGATCGAAAAGCCTTGAATTACGTAAACCTCCGTACGATTCGAAGGGGAGGCAAGCAGGCAGGCAGGCAGGCAGACAGACAGAGTGCATGCGCTCGATGAACGAGAAAAATCGTCGCGTTCGTCGTGGTGCTTACAACAGGCCTGGCTAACTGGCCTGCCTAGGCCGCCGCGACGCGTTTATCGCGAGCGCCGATCGCAATTTCATCGCGGGCAGGAAAGAAGGTTAGGCCAGGCCTCTCTCGGTATAGGTTAGGCACGGAGCGCGTTGTATCGCGCGAAAATCGCGTGAAAAACTAGCTGTCCTAGAAACGAACTGGCCAGTCAGTGGCACAAACCACTCTTGACGTGAACGCGCGCGTGCACGCTACTCTTGCGCGCTGGCCTCTTCGATCATCGAGCCGCGTTCTCGCTCGTGGTCGGGACCGACACGGCCGAGCCTCGTCGAAAAGGAATTCTCGAATTCGATCGTCCATCCCCAAGGGTTCATCGTTTCCGTCTGCAGACCTGCTGCGCTGTTTTTCTCATTCAGCTTGATCGAACAAGCGTTTCACAGCGCAACACCGTCGCACCTAGCTAAAAATAATCATCTCGAGTATACGTCTGTTGTCTGTCGGTGGCGATTCGATTTCCGATGCACCGTTCACCGTTGCCGTGTGAGACCAGGCACGAGGAGGATGCACGTATGGAAAAGAGTATAATTTATAGCGGTACTCCTCGATATTGTTATTCAAAGTTTCCTGAGCGGCGGCCGGGGGGGAACAACGGCCGGCTGATTAACGCTGGAATTAAACAATAAAATATTAGCAGAGCTCATGGGTAATTACGGAGCCGCGGCTCCTCCACGCAACGTACGGGCTCCGGTTATTAGACGGAACGCACTACGAACAGAGAGGCCGCGTAACGCTCGTTACGCCACCCTTTTTTTCTGCCGCCGCGACGCGAAAGTGGGTATCCTGTCGGTCGGCAGTAAAGCCGCAGAAAATAACCTTTGGAACGGGGCTCCGAGATTTTCCATCGTCCTCTGATCTTCTATACCTACTGCCTATGCCAATCTTCTCGGCAATCGCGTTACGAAATGCCCTTCACAGCCTGCGCGTCCAATTTCTCGAGGCGCTTCGTGACACCGTGGTTTTCGTCCCTCGCTCTCGACCTAGTCTCCGATTCGACGAACAATCGAGCTCCTCGATGCTTGGCCACTCTCGGCCAGAAGTCCTGCATGGAGGCAAACTTTGCGACGCCGATTTTAGTATTAGTACAGTGCGAGATCGATGAGGCGGTGAAATTACATTTTTAACCCTTTGCACTCGTGAGGTGACTGTTAGTCATCTAATGACACTAACTTCACAAATTTTCAAATTCAGAACATTTACTAATATTCGCCTATATTAAACGTTATTCAGTTTAATTAACCGATATACTAGATTTATCCTCTGAGCCTGACTAATAAACGAACTAAGTAAAGTCTGAAAATTTACGAAACTATCATTTGGAGACTGACAGTCACCTCTCGAGTGCAGAGGGTTAATTTCACCGTGTCCCTTTGTTCATTTCACTGTCTTTCTGATAAATGTTCTTTTGGATACCTTTATTTATTTATCTAGTGGGTAATAGGGATGTCCCCTTTAAATACAATAAAAGATTTATACGAAGAAAAATTCTTAAATACTTAAAATAAAAAGAAAACAGAAGAACAGACACGTTAAATCGCTCACAAGCCTTGATACAATTAGTTATGTTTAGTTATCCTAAGCTCACTACGCATGAATGAAAAGCAAGGTATCTTATCAGTTTCCTGAATCACCGTGAAGCGTTTCTATAGCTTGGTTCAAACCCAATAAGCCATGAAATGAACGAGATAAGTAACTTGCATACTGTCATTACGCATAAGGGAACGTATGCGTGTGTTGAGGGTAGTAAGAATGTACTCAACAAGCGTGTGTTTCCAGAAAAGTGCTATTTATTTGCTTTTCACAGAAACAAATTTAAACGAGATACACCAAGTAGTAATTAATGCACTAGAAATTTTATTAAATGAAACGAGCAGAGAAAAAACCTAATGCCTATCATAGATCGGTTTGATAGAATAAAAAATATTTTAGGAAATGTTGAGTTCGCCCTTACCACCCTCAACGCCTCGTATGTTCTCCCTACAAGATGCGGAGCCTGTCGTCGATCTTTTTGAACCGGTCCTCGTCATCGACCGCCCTCTTTTATCTCCGCTTCTTCCCAACTTCTCGAACGGATTTAATCTCGGCTGGTCGCTGTTTCGGAGAGGTTGACTTCTAAAGCCTGGTGGCCATTAAATGCAAATAGACGGCTAGTTATCCTCTGCCCGTGGCTGTGAATTTTCCGGGACGCGTTTACGCGAATCGATTACGCGCGCGCTCACGAGAACGTTTTCAATCGCACACGTAGTCCACCTTGCGTAATCGGTAATTTTAGGAACACACTGTTTTACGACGCATTTTAACTTGGTGTCCGCGGACACTTTACGTAACTTGTTTTGCCGTGAAATTTTACCGCACACACACCGTTCATGCAGACGCGTTCGAAAGCGACCAACCGGCACGCTGTGTGACCATTGCGCCGCATGAGACGATCTTGTCTAGGCCAGATCTGAGCCACCTCGAGCAAAACCCGTGTTTTCCTTGGTAACCTTGGTCTCTCGCCGATGCTGATACAAAGATTCTATTGTGCAGAACTGGAAAACTCATTAATAATAAGTAGAGTGAAGAATCCGATCGGCTATTGTTCTTACGGGCCCACCTTCGATGGGATCCGTCTTTCTCGATTGCGCGTGAACCATTTCGTCCGGCTGATTACTCCTCGTCGGTTTTTAATTCGAAGTGTTCCTTACCTTACAATAAATTTTACATTACAATATGAGCTGTTGATTTCGAAAAGGAAGAGAAATTTCTTAATTAACTGTATTATACAATATATAACTAATACATAATTATATTAATACATATTAAATTAATTAAATATATATTAAATTATATTAATATATAATAAATAATTAATTTTATATGTATTAATATAATTGTGTATTATATAATAAAATATAGAATTATAACGTTATTTTTTAAATAACGTATTATATTTAATATCAGTTCAGTTTAATGGTAATGTTATATATTATTAAATAAAATAATTTGCACCTTTTTATTTATATTTTAACGTATTATCTGCTTGATGAGAAATTTGTGTTCGTCTATCGTATCATTCAGACCGCTGTGTCTGGTAGCGAAAGGGTTAATTTTAACAAATAATCGTAGAAGAAAGTCGCGGAAGTAATGTGTTTCTCTTCATAGCGATGACTAGCCTGACCTTCGATCCCGTGAAGATCGATGGCTTTCCATGAACGAATCTGAGGAAGTCTCAGAACACAGCGATCCTTGGACGTCACTCTTGAGATTTATAACAGTGGGACGCATGAGACGATTAATGCGTCGCGAAACACTGTTTCCCGTTAACCACGTAAACTATGTAGCGCGCAAAGGAACGATCAGGGACACTGACGACGAATTTCTTGTTCTGCGAAAAATCGTTGCGAAATGATAGATAAAATAGATACGCATGAGACACGAATCATCTGAAAGCTGATTTTGAGAAAAGGCGGTGGAAAGAAAAAGTGAAAAGGGAAAGCGTTGTAAATTCCAAGAAGATGTTCAAAAATAAAATTAGTTACAAATGTGTTTTTCTTTTGTTTTTAAACGTCGTTACAGTAACAGAAAACGAGAAAAGAGCGTTTTGTTATATTTTTATAACTACATTTCTTCTTTAACAGCAAATCCAAAATGCTGTAGTTTGATCAAGTAAAATATGGATAATTCGAAGAGGAAATGGATCGTACAACTTATATCGAACATTCTGTGCTTCCTCATAGTAGCTTTTCTTAGCTCATTATCGTAATCAATCGCGAGCACGAAAGTTTTGCATTACGATCAACGCTTTGAATGATAAATGTATTCCCAATCATCTATCTTCGCTGTTCTCCTCGTTTATTTTTCCTTACTGAGATTATAAATAAAATGACATCTTAGGAATATAAATGGAATCAATATTGTTAATTGTGTATAAAAAATTAGTAGATGAGTATTTATAGAATTCATGTAATATATTTATTGAAATAAAATTTTCATTTAGGATTGTATAGTGTCGAAGAGAATAGGGCGATAGATCTTTAATCATTTTATTTCCACGAAATTAATACCAATAACAGTCAGATTGTTTCTATGCAAATTGGTACTTACATTACCCAGATATCTGTGATTTAGCTCCCGAAATGTAATTGAACAACAGCTGAAACAAATGTTACAAATTCCTTCATTTTCTACTTTTTAACATTAGCTGCTCCCAAAAACTTTACTATCGTTTCATCGAATTATCCACTAACCGTCAGAAGTTTGGGGCCGCTTCTTAGTGTTTACTTAAGTATCGAATCCGTCTTTCATTTCCGTATTAATTCGAAATTAGTAACAGAATTATTAATAACCATTATTTTTAGTTCTGATAAACTTTGGACTGAACTGGTTTTCCAAAGTTGCACAATTCTAACTTCCCCTTTTTCTAACACTTGGAGTGCCATGTCACCCATACCCGACTAACGCAAACATTTCCATACATGAATAAGAACTGTTTGCTTAATTAGCAACAGCTTCGATGAGTAATTACAAGTACCTATGTATATTCAACGAAAATTTATGCGCTCAAATATGTATCGAAATTAAAACGAACTTTTTACTGCGCTCTCAATGGCGCTCGGCATTTGGCGTATCCAAATTGTTCCGTTCCATGGAACCAGTGGCGGACTGAGTAGTCTAGTCTGTGAGTAGCCAATGAGTAGTCTATAACCTAGGATAGCCATTTTTAGAGGGCGACGAATTCGAGAAAAATTAAAAAATCTAAAATCTTTTAGAAAGATTAATAAATTTTCACAAAAAGAACCTTTCAAACCTAATATTTTAAATGTCTGCGATCCTTCCCTCTCTTTTTCATCGCGAGGCACTAGAAATACGATGTCTTACTTACTTAAATCGCCGCCCCTGCTTAAATCCGCGATTAAAAGCTCGACACCGTCCCCGCATGGTACCCGTAGCGGTTCGAAACTTCTAATCGGAAGTGTATATGTATCTGTCATCGAGAAGGAGCGCAAAAAACCGCGAGGCATTAGAAAAACGGCTGTAGGAGGCCCTCCTCCGAGCGCAGGTCGGATTTATTATGCGGATGCCTGAGGATCACGCGGCCGGCTCCGGTGCGAGTAATAATCTTCGAGTGTTCTCTAATGCGAGTTGGAACCGGGCGGCCTCCAACAGCCTGAATTCGCCCTCCTTTCCCCGTCTGGCCCTCGTGTGTCCCTCCTATCCCTCTCGCCCCCCTCCCCCTTTGGACAGGAGCGGACGGCCATCTTGCTTAGACCGCACGGCATGTGCACTGCCGAATGCCGCCATGCTAACGCGACAAAGAAACTTCTAACTCGAGTTGTCGTGGGTTGCCGGTGTCAGGCAGAGGGGCTTTCCATCTCGTCCGTTTGCTCGCTCGCTCGTGCGCGCGCGCGCGCGCTCGTTCCTTCCTTCGTTCTCCTCTTTCTTCCTTCCTTTCTTTTATTCGTTACTACTCGTTCGCTCGTTCGTTCCTCCGGCTCTGCGTACGCCGAGAGAGACGTCGACCACTTCAAGGACGACGATCGTGCCGATCGATCAGGCCGCTGGATCGCTGTGGTAACTCCGACCGAACGACGTCTCTCTCGTCTGTGCTCTATGTTCGTCCCTCTCGTTCGTTTGCCGCTTTCCGTCTTGCTTTCGTCCCGCTCTGTCGGCGTCTCTGTCCCGTTCCCCGATTGGGGACTCCCTCTTCCTCCCGCGGGATCTTTGAAAGCCCACTGCGTGTTACAGCGGTGTTAAATTTAAATAGAGAATTGCGGATATGCGTTAATACCTGCACGGGGTATGGGCAGGAATAAGGGTACTCGGGAGAAATAAAACAACCGAGGCCCGTTCTTTATGAAATCTGTTGACTGACTGATATTTATTGTCCCTTTGCCGTCCTGATTTGGTAATTTGTTTGGGGGTCAGTCTAAAATCTACCTGCCCTGATCGTCATACCGTAGGCGAGGAGGCACAAACCATAATTACTCTTAATTCAACCATCATCGATCTAAGTTAACCCCTTTCATGGGCTGAATTTTTGTTTGAAATATAAAAAGATTGATGGAACGGAAAATCAATAATTATAATCCTATACATATATGCAGATGAACAAAAATTTTCCAGTTTAAACAATTTTACATTATAGAACATTATAGAATTAATATGTATACGCCATCCCATGAAAAAAAAAAACAAATTATTTGTTAATTAATGTCAATGAATTAGCATGTGACCTGAAAGTTACACGGGTCCATAGGGGGTTAATCAGAGGGTGAGCAAGTTTGACGGTCGATTCGAGGTCAGTCTTCTAGCCGGTGCCGGTTTCTTGATCGTGGCGGTGCAAAGAGAAAAAAGGAGCAGGTCTGTCATGCGAAATGGTATTCCCTCGATCATGCAACTTTTACGTAATTACAGCATGCAGGACAAACCCTTTGGTGGTCGCGCTGCTCTGCGTTAATTAATAATGCCCAGACCATCGCGTTCAATGGCAACTTTGCCTGGTCACCGTTTCACGATGAAAGAGGAGTTTAAAAATTCAAGGATTCGAAGGGGTTGAAATTTTATGATTTTAGGGTTCTAAGAATTGAATAATTCAAGGATTCGAGGAGCGAAGCTTTGAGGTATTAAAAGATTCGACAACTTGAAGAGCAATTAATGAATTCAAAGATTAAGGAATAGAATATGATTTTCAGATTAAACTTAGGAATTTAAAACAAAAGAATTAGAGGTATAAAAGTTCTTCGATCGAAATATTGAAAAAATAAGCTTATCGAAACTTACTGTTGCCTCAATGCCTTAATGAAATATTTAGAAATTCGGAAATTAGATTTAATGATTCGACAATTGAAAAATTGAGCTTACTGAAACTTACTGTTGTCTCATTATCTTAATGAAATATTTAGAAACTCGGAAATTAGATTCAGAGATTCGAAAATTGAAAAAGTAAGCTTATCGAAACTTATCCTTGCCTAAATATCTTAATGAAATATTTAGAAACTCGGAAATTAGATTCAGAGATTCGAAAATTGAAAAAATAAGCTTATCAAAACTTACCCTTGCCTCAATATATTAATGAAATATTTAGAAACTCGGGAATTAGATTCAAAGATTCAAAAATTGAAAAATTGTGCTTATCGAAACTTACCCTTGCCTCAATATTTTAATGAAATATTTAGAAACTCGGAAATTAGATTCAGAGATTCGAAAATTGAAAAAATAAGCTTATCAAAACTTACCCTTGCCTCAATATATTAATGAAATATTTAGAAACTCGGGAATTAGATTCAAAGATTCAAAAATTGAAAAATTGTGCTTATCGAAACTTACCCTTGCCTCAATATTTTAATGAAATATTTAGAAACTCGGAAATTAGATTCAGAGATTCGAAAATTGAAAAAATAAGCTTATCAAAACTTACCCTTGCCTCAATATATTAATGAAATATTTAGAAACTCGGGAATTAGATTCAAAGATTCAAAAATTGAAAAATTGTGCTTATCGAAACTTACCCTTGCCTCAATATTTTAATGAAATATTTAGAAACTCGGAAATTAGATTCAGAGATTTGAAAATTGAAAAATTGAGCTAACTGAAGCTTACCGTTGCCTCATATCCCTTTATAATGCTTTTACTATCAAGGACCAAGTTGCAGCCCAACGATCTTATTTATACAGCCATCGTTCCACGTTATACTTTATTTACGCGGACTCGTTAACGATGTGCCGTGTTGCCTTGAAATTTCGGCGAATCATCGCGCTCTCGATTCTTCGCGGTTGCCAAAGCAAAGGCTTTCTCGGCAATTATCGGTGCGTGAAAGAATCTCTCCTTCGATCAAGGTGAAGCCCTTCCCTCTTGAACCGCTGCACAGCTTGAGAGAACGAAGTCAAAATTGGGAACATGGTTGATCCACGTGAGGTGAAATTATAAAGTTGTCGTTAAACTGTCTGAATCGAAACGAAGCGCCCTTACGCGGTCACGTGCGCGTGATGGAAGGAACAAAATTAAACAAAATTCAAGGAACAGAACGGTTTCGCAGCTATTTCATGTTAACAAGATTATCAAAATATCATTTTACTTTATTTTATTTACTTTCGACTATCTTATTTTACTAGGTCAGCCTGAAAGCTTTCAGCGAGTTTAAGACGTTCATTAAAGAAAGAATTACCAATTCATATTTGCGAATTTTTATTTAAAATAATTTTCACGATATTCGATGAACTTTTGCTAATATGAATATTTCAGAAGCGTTAATTCTGTGTAGGTATATAAAAATATTAATTTTCACGGAAAAGAAACGTGTTGATAGACACTTGCAAGGTTCTTTTGTTTCTGAAATCGCTTTTGAATAATGGAATTGTGAAATGAACAGAATATGAACGTTTTTTCATTTAAAATAAATCCATTTTTGGACGCATTCTCATCGAAAGCAACTTGTGCATTTATAAGCTACTCCTTTCGTACGAAGCTTTTTACAAAAAGTTAAGAATTTGAAATCACGTTTTTCCATTTTTATACTTTGGTCTCTAAACTATGCTAAATAAAATAAAATCAGCTAGTTGCCACTGTAAACAAAAGAGCTACGAGTTACAACGAACATAATGGCATATAACATGTCCATACATACTTGTATAGTACTTCAGACGTGTGACATTAACGTCTGTAGGCTATTACAAATGAAACTTGAATAAGAAACGTGACACGAGGTGAACAAAAGTTCAATGAATTTACTTGCAGTAAACGAATACCGTTTGTAACAATCATAAGCAATGCTTTTGTGATTGTTATCTTACATCAAGTAATAATAGTATTTTGTGACACAATTATAATAATTTCTTCCGGTGGCCATGGATAAATTGCGAAACTCCTAGTAACCAATACAATACCTCCCCTTTTTATAATAACCAAATCAAGCTATGACCCCTTCCCCCTTGTATAAAGAATGCTTCTAATAAAATAAACAATACACATTAAAAACGGTAATTTCTATTACGTTCGATTTACTTAAACCGAATTTTATCTTCCGCGTAACAATACGATAGCGGGACAAAAGTTTAAGATCAAAGAGTCAACGAGAATAAATTAATCGATTCATAAGAAATAGTATAATAAATAAAATTTGCATTCCATGCCAACCGATAAATAGTGTTAATAACAATAATAAAAATATTAATTTCGTAATAGCAATAAAAATATCGTAATAACAATAAAAATGAATGTGTAAAGTCTTTATTTATGGTTTTGATACACGGTTTGATTTAATGTGCTAGCAAGGCGCCGGTTGATTGACTATCTGTAGTCCCCAGGAAAATATTTTTCTTTATATTCATTGGACGTGTCGGGAGGGGGGAAATGTGGAAATATGCAAAGGATTCTGCGAGTGTTTTGCGGATTCTAATGAGGCTGCAATCAAACACCCATAACAATGAAGGTCGACTGGCCGTTTGGGCCGAAGGACAGGCCGAAGTTCAGACCCTATTATAAACTGTTTGATGCAGCCCCTTAGAACACCCGCAGTGTTTCCATGTCACCACAAATGTATAAACAATATTTGCAAACCATAAAGCTATGCCTGGTCTCAAACTTTTGTCCGCTACCGTACTTCGCGGATCCAATACTTACGCCAACATTTATCGTACACAGTGTTCAACTTTCCTTTGACCCTACGCAAAATCCATACGAAACACGAATAAAATCTGCTGTTCTTACCAAAGACTTGATTTGATTTCCCCGTAGCATTAATAGAAAGCTTTACGACGGCAAATAAAATTATGGAGCAAATACGATCGAGCCGCTCGCGGTGGTTGGAGGGTTGAAACTAAAAAAAAAGAAAAAAGGGAAAAAAGTGAAAAATTAGATGCGGGCACGTCGAGGAGAACGGAACTGCGGAACGAAACGGAACGGAAGAAGCGAGGCGGTTTCGCGGCCGTTCGATATAACGAAACGATCGACAAGCACGATTGTTGTTGGCTCACGCGGCCGGCTATCGGAAAATAGCGGGCTGGCTACTTTCGGTACGGCGGCGGCGGCAACAGCGTCGGTAGGAGGCGGCGGCGGTAACAAAGGCGGCTGCTCGACACGCGGGGATCGACGGAAACTCGACGCGTGTCCCCTTTATTTTTAATCTTTGCTTTAAATCACCGAGCCGCGCACTCGCGACACGCGTCGATGCTGTATTCGCAAATATCGATTCTGAAAAGCGCCGAACAATGCCGCTTATTTTCTGTTTTCAATGCCCATTGTGTCGGAGCTGTGTTGCTGGACAGCAACCGTGTGTGCGTTCTCTTTCTCCACCTCTTTCTCTCTTTCTCTTTCTGTCTGTCTCTGGCTCTCTGTCGTTCTCCTCTGTACGCGTGTGTGTTCGTGAGCATTTATGTGTGTGTGTGTGTGTGCGTGTTTGTGCTTGTGTGTCCATGCGTCGGTTGTCTCCGTCGTTTCTACGAACTCCTCTCTTTTTCGCCGAGTCCCTAACTGCGGCGTCGCGTCGCGTCGCCTCGTCCTCGCTACGAACTACTCTGATTGTGAGTCACTTTGAATTTTTCCGCGCCGTTTCCTCGCCGCCGCCGCTGCCGCTAATTCCGGACCTGGCTGGTGCATCAGAACCGTATTCGCGGGATGATTCGGATAACTGGATCGTTCGAGTGATTCATTAACCTTTTGCACTCGAAATGCCGGCACCGTTGGCTCAAACGTTCATTGCAACAAATTGGAATGTGTGAGCTTTTGGACGTAAGATTTGAGAATATCTGTAGGCTAATGAAACGTATTATGTAAATTAAGACGTTCGTCGCCCAGCGTGGTTCGGTTGAGTTTCTCGTTGAGCCTAAATTCGATTGCATAGAAAACTGAGGTAAACAAATATGAGAACAGCAAAAATTTTAACTTTCTATTTTTATTCTATGTATTTTATATTTATGTATATTATACTTCAATTCTTTTTCCACTGAATTCCTTTTAAAATTCCAATTTACAATCCTACTTAACTTTAAGAAAAAGAGCGTCACCCAAATATGGGTGACGTGGCGACGAACGTGTTAACACGTTGTAAGATGAATTTTTTCCTTTTTTTCATATCCAGATAATTAAATTAATTTTCTGTCTTTAATTTACAAATTTCGTGGTAGGATATGTTAAATAATTTCTATGGGGCGCAGAGGATTAAGGGGAAAGGAGGATAGCGACGGGCTTAATAGCTTATTAATGAGTCTTTTTTTAAAAATAAGAAATATGCACTGCAAGAAAGTTGACGTGGTTCTAAATGGAACCGTAATAAGTCATGGTTTAGTATGATTTATGCCTGTTTGAAAAAGTTTAACTTTCTTCAACGTATCTAGGAATATAGAATTCACCATAGAATTACCATGTACAAAGAAGGGAATTTAATTAAGAAAAGAATCGTTGGAAAGAAAATTCTTAAAATATCAAAGACGAGCTCTTTCCTCGCTGTTCGAACAATTAATAGAACAGTTTCACTCACTGTTCTCTGAATTGGCCTCCCAAAACAGTGGTCACGAAATTTGGCACCCTATAAGATTCTCGCCTGTGAGCGGTTAGTGTCAAGGGGTTGATGAATTAATATATCGAGCAGTATGAATTTTATTTATTTATTTATTTATTTATTATTTAATGGGATTAGCCCTTTGTATATACATATATACACAAGTAAAGAGAAAAAAATAAAAAGAAACAAAACTTCATACTGGATAGCGGACGAGTTTTCTAATGAGAAAATACATTCACGAAGTGCAGGCAATCATAAGTGAACGAAACGGTATCCTAGGTGGTCTTGAACATTTAAATTAACACTAGATTTACGGACATTTCTTGTATATCTACTTCCAGTATACACATACTAAAGAATAAAGTATACATCGAACAAAATTTGAAATTGCAGAACTGAGAGGGAGATAGATTTAATTACATTTGTATCGCTGCATCAATAAAAGTTAGCAAAAATTGTTAGAAGCAATAGCAATAGCTTTTGCAGATTTTGTTCATGAAGTTCGAATCCTGTCAAATTGACGGGTCCCGTAAACCTAGTGTTAAGCGTGTTTTAAATGAATCCGTGTTGTCAAAGAAAAAGTCAACCTTTGTGAAAAAATTATTTGCTAACTTACAAATTCTGTGTATCGAGTCCAATGTGACGTGTCTATACATTGGTATCCTGAAGAGGGATGGATGTCTGGAGCGTCTAGATCAGTGATAGGCAAAGTACGACCCGCGAAAGTATTTAACCGTTTGGCTGCTGACGGATTTTTTCGGACATATGCCAAAACTGCGGTACTAATTGCGCGTGTATGGAAAAAAATGGAAAACACTTTTCATACAATAAACTCACTTATATTACATTGCAACAACTTAATTTTTTTAAAATACCATTTATTTACTTAAATTTGTTTTAATTCATTTCGTGGATAAAATTGGTAGAAAGCACTTATAATTCAGTGAAATTAACACAATTCATATGCTCCGAAAACGCAACGAGCTTTACTGGACGCACAACTTTTACTGATTCAGAGTAGTGTTATTGCGCTCTCCGCAGTTTTGGCATAACAAAAAAGGAGCGCTATTGCGCTCTTCGCAATTTTGGCGCAATATAAAAGGAGCGCGATAGCGCTTCTCAGCAGTGGTTTGGTTTTAATAGTGTTTATTATAATCCAACAATACATACATTTTCAACAGTTACATAATAATAAACGCTAATAAAATTATAATAAACGCTGAACATCTGATACAGCTGGACGGTAATCCTTAATCTAGGCATAATGGTCACCAGCGGCGACACTCTAAGCACATATACAATATTTTATTTTTTCTATTAATGTTATATACACGATCCTTTTCTGGTATTCAATTGTAGAAATTCTGATGGTAGAGATTGCACTTTCATATTCTATTGATCAGAAAGTTGGAAAAAAACTGATCATGGGTGCGCTTCTCAGCAGTCAAACGGTTAATCCGGCCCGCCGAGGGTCCATCGACATGGATAGTATATGGCGCGCTATAATTACGTTTTGACGGTCGAGAAGTATAAAGTAGATTCTACTTAGTAGAATAATAGATGCATAACTTATAGGTGAAGCTAAACTAGCCGCGTAGTTCATGTGCAATGTTGTAATGTTTTTTATAATATTATGATTAAAAGCTTTAACACAAAATGCATTTTATGTATAATTCTGGCCCTCCTCTAGAATTTCTTAAACTTTGTGGCCCCCCCATTAAAAAAGTTTGCCCACCACTGGTCTAGATGGAACGTTAAAATTTATAAAGGTTGTAATTTTAGAACAGGAAATTTCGCACTTTATCATTTTCTCATCATTAACATCACTTTTACCTATCTTTTCGTATCCAAGACGTATCCGACTTGCGTGCACTTCGTGCAAATCGAAGGAAACCGCGTCGGTTAGCATTGCAAATATACAACGACACTTCGACGCTGGCTTGGTCGTCGACAAATTTGCCACGGCTACTCAAAAGAGAACGAAAGAGAAAAAGAGAGAGAGAGAAAGAAGGGGGGGGGATGAAATCCTGGTGAATCGGACACGACGTATGCCGTAACAAGCCGTTAAGTTGCAAATGAACGCATACTTGCCGCTGCGCCGATATTACGAAAGCGATGCAATAACCAGCCGGCATTGTCGCGCGTAAAAATACTTACATTGTGCGCTCCCTGACGTTTCTTCCTTCGACGACAAGTGCGAACGCGTGTCTGCAACAGTTACAGCGACCCGTGCCAACGGGCGCGCGTTTTAATTAATGGGACAACGCAATTATTGTCACGATGCGGCTCCTTGAAAATGGCGGTTTGACCCTTTCGCTACGAAGGATGCGCAGGGACTCGGGGAATCGATCAAATTGATCCCTGTTATAAATAGATTCTTATTTTATTGAAATGTCATCGGTAGCTGTTAGTTACATCGATTGACTCTCTATAATGCCATGTAACTTAAAGGTTACAAGCTTGAAACTTCTTGTTCTGTTGATTTATCATTCAAATCTTGTGGTTTGTTGTTACGATTGATTAAAATCAAGCATCCTTGCCTTTGACAATGTTTGAATCCTTCGTTTCTGAAACACGGTTAAAATTTGTTGGTTATCATTTGGTTAAAGTGTCAACGGGTTAACTGATCTCTTGGTAGGAGACAAGAACATTTCTTCTATTCATTATTCTAAAACCAATTAAACAGCAAATTTACAGTTGCGTGTTGGTAAACGTCTATTATTACGTTACCGTTTTCTTTCCTTCTTTATTATTCTACCCAGTTAAATTATATCAGCCTGTTACTATACTCTATCCTGAAACATAAATAATTATTTTATTGTATTACTGTCACATTGCGTAGCACGATGAAATAGTATTATACTCTATAAGGTTAGCAACAAACTTCATAAATTTCCCCTTTGTTTCGGTAGTATCGTTTTTCTGCTATTTATTTTCTTCCCTAAACTTGTTGAACATGGTTCCAACATTCGAATTATTTTTAATCACATTTTTTCGGCCAACGATGCCGGCCTGTGTCTTTGAACGTCGAACGTGAATTAGGGAAAATAGAAAAACTTCGTTCGGTTGATAATTTTTCAGAATATTCGATTCACTTTGCTAGCGGTTAATTGATTTTGTTGACGACAAAGCGCGTGGACCTTTTGTTGGTAAAAAATATCGAATAAAAAAGAAACACGAGGAGAGAAAAAGTTACGTCGAAACACGCGTCACCGCGTTTTCGTTCAAGTGTCGTTGGCCGGCCTTTGCGGTGTATCGCGTGCAATTTGCATGCGAATGCATGCCAGCGCTTACGTTATCCGCCGTTTACAAATAACCGCGAACGGCCCCGTTTACAAATCGCGGGCGAAACTTTTGTGCTCGCCCGGATCGCCTATCTCGGGCAAAACCGAGAGCCGTCTCGGAATCAGGGTCTCCAGCCTCTTTCGCAGGAAAGATATTCTCTCGAATCATACTCAAGGCTTTTCAGAAATAGTATTACAATTGGAAAGCAGAAGCGATTCTTTCCGACACGAGCGGGTTGAAAAAGTGGAACAGAATTTGCTCGTGCGAGGCACCACTTTTTAGGACGGTAGGAATTCGAGTAACTCGGTTAGGAATACTTAGATCAGAAGTATAGTAAAAATTATTCTCCATTTTAGGACGGTAGGAATTCGAGTAATTCGGTTAGAAATACTTAGATCAGAAGTATAGTAAAAATTATTCTCCATTTTAGGACGGTAGGAATTCGAGTAATTGGATTAGGAATACTTGGGTTAAAAGTATAGTAAAAATTATTATCGATTTTAGGACGGTAGGAGTTCGAATAATTCTGTTAGGAATACTTGGGTTAAAAGTATAGTAAAAATTATTATCGATTTTAGGACGGTAGGAGTTCGAATAACTCGATTAGGAATACTTACTAGGTTAGAAGTATAGTAAAAATTATTCTCGATTTTAGGACGGTAAGAATTCGAGTAATTGGATTAGGAATACTTACTAGGTTAGAAGCATAGTAAAAATTATTCTCGATTTTAGGATGGTAGGAATTCGAATAATTATGTTAGGAACACTTAGTTTAAAAATATAGTAAAAATTATTCTCGATTTTAGGACGATAGAAATTCGAATAACTCGATTAGAAATACTTACTAGGTTAGAAGTATAGTAAAAATTATTCTCGATTTTAGGACGATAGAAATTCGAGTAATTGGATTAGGAATACTTAGGTCAGAAGTATAGTAAAAATTATTCTTAATTGGAATAATATTTGTAGCAAGTTTATATTATTTGACTGAAAGTCCTTGAACTTTACAAATATTATGCGGGGAACCTTTTCGTTAGCGTTTCGTAGTAATTGTTTCGATCATTGAAACGATTATACGTGTATTTGCAATAAATTTTTTGCAAGTTCCTTTCAAACTTTTGTTTTTGAGGAAGCAAGATTTGAGCAAGGTTAGTTAGTTAAGCGTCTTTCGCTCGATTTAAGCGCCCAATATTTCACCTTTAGTAGTTACATATATTAAATGGTTTGTCACTAAATAAATAAATAAATAAACATAGCATGCGAACACTTTTTCAAGCCACTGTACATAAAAAATGCACTCGTTTAGTACAGTGACGGACAAAAGTTTAAGACGAGAGGACAACGTAGAACATAATTTTATGGTCTTCAAATATTGTCTGTACGTTCATTTTTATTGTTACTATTTATTGATTAACACTGAATGCAAATTTTATACATCGTGCTATTCTCCAGAAATTAGTTCGATTTCTTTGTCTTTTTGGTCTTAAACTTTTGTCATTGTACATACAAAAGGTTCGTCTTTATTAAATAGCGGACAAAAGTTTAAGACGATAGGACAACATAGAGCATAGTTTTATGTTCTTTAAATATCGTCTGTACATTCATTTTTATTGATATTATGGTAGAACACTGTTTATCGATTAACACGGAATGCAAATTTTGTTCATCGTGCTATTCCTTATGAATCACTTTAATTTCTTTGATTCTTTAACTTCTGGCCTTAAACTTTTGTTCGCCACTGTATCTACGATCGCGTAGAGTACGTCGGAAAGCTCGAGCGGCGAGCGGTTCGAGGCTGAAACGGAAAAGGCAGAGTATCGTCCGCGAGGTTGTAATTCGCCAATGCACGCGGCAGCGGAGGCAAAGTGAAAGTGCAGCGTGCAGCTCTCTGGCGCAGAGCGGCGGCTCTCTCAGTGTCTTGGAGCCGGGGAGCGCAGAACCTTCTGACCTTGTCCCAAATACTACGACTGACTGGCTCGCGTTCGTACCTGGACGACGACAACGATGCCAGTGTGCCCGTGGTTGGTACACGCCGCGCGCACTCTTGTTCATGCAACTTCTCTCGGCGCTGCGCGTGCAACGCTCTGTGGCTGGCCCTCTCTTGGCGCTCTTTGTCTCGGATCGCTTGCTGCGCCTCGTCGACTTCCTGTCAGGAGACCGCTTGGCTTGCGTTACCCTTCAGCCACTAGCTGCTTCGGCGTCTTGGACACTCGATGGAATTTCGGGCCGAGCTGTGCGCCCGCATCCTCTTCGTTGCTTGTGACTCTACAGTATCGAAGTGCCAGATTGGTTGTACGATTCCGTGACAAAGTATAAATCAATTTAGACTAATTACTGCGTATCACTTCAACTTGTCTTATTTTTTAACCCGGCTAAGGTCTTCCAGACATTTTTGTCTCTGACCTGTCTTTATTTCGCTAAAAAATCTTAATTTTGAGCGACAAGTAAAGAAACTGACCACGGTTATTTTGGTTCTGTTAGATACTTCTTAAGAAGCAATCCTCAATGCATGTTAAATCGTTGTAAACGTGTATGACATTGTTAGTTATTTAGGGCTATTGTTCTTCACATCGTTTTATATAGAAATATTAATCTCATACGAGTGAATGCTTAATAAATTAGCTTTCGTGATAGCAATCAGGGGATATTTTATACCCATCGATCTGCATCGTTTTGAAAATTTCCCTGCAGAAAGGGTTTTCTCTCCTCAGTAAAGCGTTTTCTTTCTCTTTTTAACGTTGTTTTAACTAGGTAATTTCGCGATACTTCGGTCAAAACTTTGTTTATTGCAAAATTGATAATTAACGCAACAAAGGTGGCGCCAAAAATTAATTTTCATCCGATAACTGCTTCCTAAAACTATCTAAGTATGTTTGATTGCCTCTGCAATACCAATCGCACAGGTGGTCCAACGGTTCCGCCGCAGCGTGCTGTAATAAATCCCTAGAAATTGCGGCCGTAAATATGGCGAGGGGACGCGTTGAAAAAAAAAATCTCTAGCAACGAGTCGCGGCGTGAAAATTTTAACGCGAAGTCATCTCGAAATCTGCGAATGGCCATGTGTAAGGCGGGATGAAACGAAGATTCTCGATTCGTTTCGATGAAGTGCCGAGCGTGAGTTGTAGAGGAAAACGGGGGAAAAGGGTAAAGGAGGAAGCATGATGGCAGCGAGATCGATGGATTCAATTTTTTTTTACGACTCTCGGGCGCGAGTTGGTCATGAAATTTTAACGGGGTCCCAGCAACGACGTCCTTCCCGGATTCAACCCCCCGAGGATTCGAATCGGCCGGGATCACGTCCGTTTATTATGGATCCGTGTAGCGATGCATACGATTCCCACGTACGGTTACACCGACCAAGACGGCGACGATTCCTTTTCGTCGAGATTGCTTTACGTCCTGGAAATACGGCCGGACGAAAAGCTTTCTTCCTCGCTCGCGACAATTCCACGGAGCGAAGGGGGAGATAGAGGGCGTACAGTAAGGGACAAAAGTTTATGATGAGAAGACAATATAGGTAGATAGGTCTCGTTAGAAACGATAAACAGAGTCTGTTGTTTGTAAGAAATAAATATTCCAGGATGGTTGACTTTTTCTATGGCAGCATAGACTCATTCAAAACAAACTTAATTAAAAGGTTCAAGAGCACATAGGATACTGTACAGTTCACTTATGCTTATCTGAGGTTCGTTTTTCATTTTTGTATCTTTTTTTATATTTTTTTTCTTATGAAGCTCGTCCGCTATCCTACATATACTTCTGTTTCCTTTTTCTTTTCATTTTTCTTTGCTTGTAAATATAAGTATGTATAAAGGGCGACTTAAAAAGAAAGACTGATCATCGTGGCAATTACCGCGATTTAAAGGCTACCTTATCATTTACATCGATGCAAATATATTTATTTAGATTTTTGGTCCTTGTATTTGGAAACCGTTACTAAGAATTGATTAAAATGATACTGAATACGATTCGAATTATGTCGGTTTCAGCTTCATTTCGATCAGAATAATCTGACAAACGATAATAGCTTTTCTATTAATAAAAAAATGTTTTCGTTACGTTAGCGTTGTTTCACTGACACAAGAACCTAACTCATTGACTGATGTCACGTTTAAGTTGAATATCAAGTACAGTAATAGTTTCAAGCGGGGATTCCATTGGTAGCGGGGATAAAATTTTGATATTTATTGTATACAGATATATGAAATAATCTTTTGATATCTGTCTAGATTTAAGTTACTATCTATCGTAAATAAACTTCGAATTTTACGTAAGCTCATATCTTTACAGAAAATAGATAAGGACATGACAGTTATGTAGAAATAAACTACTTGATCGTTATAGTTCTTCGATCAATTCCTACAACTTCCTGTATTCCTAGCTAAATAAGAAAGAATTTAAATTTTCTTAAACTATACTTTTTCCTTAATTCGGAAACTACAGTCAATGTGTTACAGTTTTTTCAAGCTGTCCTCTATATTTCACATTTCATTTTCGATGCACGCGATCCTACCGTTTTCAGTGTTTCTCAACCGAGCTAGGCATATTTTTACCAGGTTTCACATAATTCTGAAACATCATAAAATCAGCAGCCTAACCACAACCGTATGGAATTCCACTTATAAACGGATAACTTTGTCTTTAATACAATTTTCAGAAATGTCAATTAATTCTGCAACTTGTTCTACTTCATTGCGTTATTTTCATCCCTTACATGTGATTTTGTTAGGGTATTTTCAAACCACAATGTGTGTATTATTTTGCGACTGATTCTTGTACTTCTTGTGTATTCTGATTTATACTATTAGAATTATAGGATATTTGAAATAAAACGGCGAGCTATATTCTTTTATATCTAAACCACGTATGATCTGTATTTGATTGCCAAGGAAGATATACCCTTCGTAGCTGAATGCTATGAAACGACCACGGACTGAAACCTCATAGGCGACCTACAGTAGGGGACAAAAGTTTAAAACCAAAGGGTCAAAGAAATTAAACTAATTTATAAGGAACAGCAAAATTTGCATTCTGTGCTAATTAATAAATAGTGTTGCATCGTAATAACAATAAAAATGAATGCACAGACAATATTTGCAGATCATTAAAGTATGTTTCCTCATTGTCCTCTTGCCTTAAACTTTTGTCCGCAACTGTAGCTTGCTGGGGCCCCCAATTCCTATCTGGGACCTGTATAATCACTTACAATTAGTTCTTCCATTCTAGAAACTAAGGTTTCAGCTATTGTTACTGGGAACATTTGAAACGCTAGCCTGATTTTTCTATCTAAGTATATCTAATAATAATAATTACATTACATCTAATATATATCTAATATCTGTTTCAACATATACCAAGTGTCTAGAAATAGATAGACAATAATCATTATCGGTGTGTCCGTTCGAAAATGCGTTCACGAAACTCGCTCCTCTCGAATTCGGATTACCCGGGGACTCGTTGCGGAACGTCCTTGCCCCGCTGCGTACCGTAAATATGTAAATCGTGTTCGCAGCTGGGCACCAAACACTGCTACAAAAGGCGAGCGTTCGTCGCGGGAGCGCGGACAAGATCGCGTTCGCCGGCGTGTGCACTGTTGTATTCCCGATAGCGGGAATACGTGCAACACGTGAGGGATTTTTAAGAGGAGAGTTTTGTACAGCGAGGTTAACACTATTCCTACCACGACCGGTCGAATGACCGTTTTTAAAATTTCGATTAGAATTTCACATATGCAACGGAATCGAACCGCCTTTAAATTTTAGACTTTTCCTCAAATAAACCTATAATACATTTTTCAATATTCACTTCCTTCTTCATTGGTCAGTTTCTGAGAAAAATTTGTAATCCGTCTCACGTGGGAATGTCGCGATAGGAATAGGTATACGTGAAGTGTCGGTAGGAATAGTGTTAATCAGATTTAATACAACTATACGATACGGCTGTTCTTGGACAAGTCCGGTTTTTAGATTTCCTTCTAGTCCTTTTAAGGATCGGAAGAACGGAATAGTAGGGATGATATAAGGTGAGGAAAATTTGGAATTCAAGGAGTGTGAGTGACTTAGGGATCAAAGGACATGGATGAATTGTTAGTAAACAGCAAAATATTTGGAAAGAGAGGATGACCATTGCGATAAGCAGGCTTGTTTCTTTTTTCTCTTCTTTCTTCAGCAATCGGAACTGGTCATTCCATGAGCTGATTGTATAGCATAGGATCAACAGATCCTCATGTCGTATTGAGAGTCTCCCCAGCGAGAAACGCTCTTAAATCTCATTTGAGGTCAATTGACCAGACACGTTTTAGTCTTCTGTTTTCCTGAACTTGAAGTGGTGCTGGCATAAGCGAATTGAAATAATTGCATATGTCAAGATGGGGCCTATTGCTTCCTTCTTGAGTGGTGTCTTGAATATAAGGAATTCCAAAATCCTGATGTAACGTTTTGTTGGAAAGAAACCATGGTGCATCAGCAATGAGTCGGATGATTTTCGACTGCGCTCTTTGTGTGATAGCCATAGGCTTGTTTGAGTAGATGCGAGTACGATAGCCAGGCATAGAACAGCACTCGATCTGTTCCGCGAACCGGGCCGGGACGCGGCGCCGTTCGGCTCGAATCACAGAAAATGGGTGCAGCCCCGCGAAGAACACGGTGAAGGCAATTAAGCGGGACGACTTGGACGAGGACGGTGCCGATCTTTGTCTCCTCTCGCAATCTCGCCGCAATTAAATCGGATATTTCAGCCGGTGCCGTTTATCGCGATTCCACGAAAAACGTTTCCAAGCGTCGCGTCGAGTCGCGTCGTCGACCGGTTGTCGGTAATAAAAACCGGGCCCTAAGGTTGTTTCCCCTTCTGTCGATCGTTTTTCACGGTTGATCCTCTCCCCTGCCCTCTAACCTCCCCCCCTTGACCGCCCCCCTGTCCACCCTCCGGAGCTTTTTGTAACGCTTTTCTTCCTCCCTGCTCCCTCGTGCCCCGATGCTGCTCGATCCTTTCCCCTTCCGCAACCGTGTACTTATCGATCGTTCGACTCCTTGCGCCCCGATATCGCGGCGACGTAATCGAAAACAGAACCGGTTTCGGGGTGCATTATTATCCGCGGCGTTGCAAATCACTCGTGTGTCGAAACGATCCGCCGACCGGAGGATGCCCATTAGGTTAAAACGCCGCTACTCGCCTATGAATCGATGCTCGGTTATTATCATCCCTGTACACTACTATGTGTCGACGGTGGATCGTTGTTGGTGTGTTGATGAGAGAAAGGGATGGAGAGAGATAGAGAAAGAAAGAGAGATAGAGAGAAGAGAGAGAGAGAGTAGGTATCAGAGCGACTCGTCTAAATTAATTTCTTCCCCCGTCTCTCACCGAACGGCTCTAATTAACCGATCGAACTCCTCATCGTCGGATTTGCTCGATACGCACTTGGATCTTTGAAAGCCGTGGATAATCGGGGTCTGATCGACATTTGTCGGAGCTCACTCTCTTTTTTTCTCCTCCACTCTCCCTTTTCCCGTTTCGTCTGCTGGCAGTTTCTCCAACAACCGATTTTTCAAAATGCACCAGCGCAAGGAAAACGATGCGCGACGACCGCATCGCGCATTAAGCCAGTTTTTACTCGTTAAGTGGCAGGCTCGATTAAAACCGCGGCTCGATAGAGGCAACCGTTGAGGATGCGAACGGGTAAAAATATGTGTGTACCTATAGGTCACGCGTACAACTGCGAATCACCGCCTCCTTCCGTTGGAACTGACACGATTCGTGGGCGAGAGGTTATTCCTGGAACTCATTAAGCGATCCCCGAGAAACAATCTGCCCTGGCGAGCACACCAAGCTCCACCGAATAATCTTCGAGATAGCGAACCGGAAACGTTCGCGTGCCATTTCTCGACCCAAAGTTTCGAACGATAGGATGTTATTTTTCAACGGGCTGCGGATTTTTATGAATTTCAATTTAACCGTCAAATTTGTCGATCATACGACACTTAGGGGATAAATGAATAAAAAGTATCTATTTTTACTGTATTTATGAAAATATTCCGGAAATCATAATTTTGTTATATACTTTTCATGAACAACATCATGTTTGTCCAATACCTTTTTTCAGTAAAATCAGTTTGGTTTATGATCAGGTTACGGTAGTGGACAAAAGTTCAAGACGAAAAGACAATGTAAAACATAGGTTTATAGACTTCAAATATTGCCTGTACGTTCATTTTTATTGTTACTATAGCAGAACACTAGTTATTGATTAGCATGGAATACAAATTTTGTTGATCATGCTAATCCCTTATAAATTAGTTTAATTTCGTTGACTGTTTGGTCTTAAACTTTCGTTTAACCGTGTCGAAGTTACTTGAGGAACACTAATTGTGGGAATCACAAGTTCTCCTATCATTTTGTCGCGTCTCATATAAATTTTTCAAATACAATTTTAGCAACTTTTCAATTCATTATTCGATGATATTATTCGTGAAAGAACTTTCCAAAGATTCCACGCTTACGTTCTAGGTTAGGTATTTTATACCTTTAAATTTGGTTTCACATTTGGTTTCGGGACTGGGCTCCCTTCGGCCAAAACTTGTCGACACCCTTATAGAATCGGTAAAAGATTCCGCTAACAGCTTCGAAGAACGAGTGTATACCTTTTTAGGGTGACGCTTTCATCTCGACCAGGCATTAAGTCCTGTTTACGCCTCCTCTAAAGGCGCATTCAAGAATATGCGTTACCCTTCGTGTACGACTCGAGAGCACCTCGAGAGGGCATCGTTTGATTTAATTGCGACAGCTTGAAAGATGCCTCGCTTCTTCACGCGCCTCTCTCTCTCAATATCGTCTCTCCAATGAAAACGTTGCCACGAAATGTGTTGTACCCTTTGTGTATAAGCTTCTCTCGTGCCTTTCGGTTTCTCAAGAAACTTCACGTCGCCTTTTTTTAAGCGAACCGTGGGGAGGAGGAAGGAAGGGTTAAGGGATCCATTCTGGTTCCGACAATCGGAACGTGTTCGAGTTTCCACGAATCGAGCTTTCCTCGATGGTTGTCGTCGTCCAAGGACCGATGAGCCTTTGTTACATTTCAATTTGTATTATTATTTATTATTATTTAATTATTTACGAGTGTAGAACCTTTCGGTACATAAAATATAATTGTGAAAAAGTTAACAATCGAGTGGTATAATTTTTAGAACTTCACGTTTAAAATTAGCGAAAGGTGAAAAGAAATCTAATGAACCACTGAAATTATTTACATTTTTGAATATGCAATTAAGACAATTATGTTGCCATTACAATTGCTGATTATAAGTCGTCCGCGTAAGTGTTCGTTCACTTATCGCATTCGGTATAGTCTATAAGTAAAAGAGAAATAATACATAGCTACATAAAACTTAAATGAAAAGTACGATAAAGATAATCTTTACTAATCCTATTAATATTTATTAGTATTTCAAAAATCGTTGATCATAATTGCATTTAAATATTTTTGTTTATTATCACACACCCCATGCACGATAGGTGGGCGAACACTTATGTATCCGACTGTACAATAATTAACGATTTGACTGCTATGAGCCTCTGGTATATGCGTCTATAGCGAAAGTTACTCGCGTGGATTATGGACGTGTATATGCGTTTGTCAATTTTTCCGATCTCTTATTTAGAGGAACACAATTGCTAATAGAGCGCCGTCCATGTGAAACACTTCGACGGAGAATATCTAGCACTCAAAGGGTTAATCGAGAAATTTGTAAAATATAGACAATATATAGAGAATGCTTACCAAAAAGAAAAAATAATGAAATATTACAATCACAGTTGCGTTTGATAAAAAATATGTTGCTAATAACTATTCGAAAAATTTCGTGAGACACTCTATAAGTTACGCGAGCGTTAGTGAAAAGTGTTCCTCCGTCGCTAAAGGGTTAACCTTCAGGTAACTATGCGACGTAGCGCAATCAGTTCCGTGCGATTTGCATGTTATCCAGCACATCTTTCCTCTGCGTTCGTAATGAATAATAGATTAACGGCCGCTTATTAGGTGGCCCGGCGAGGCGTTCGCGACCGTCAAATGTTAGAACGTTCTAAAATGGCCGCCCCGAAGGCCAGGCCAGGTTTTTACGACGACCGGTTTAGAAACCGACCGTGTGCGCTTCCCGCACTACCCGATCCGTTGTCCAGAAACCAATCACGATCGCCTCGCGAGAATCGACGCTCGATGCGTGTCGACCAATCCAAAGCTGTCCCACGGCGACCAATCTTTTTAGCCTCGCTCGACTTTGGTTTTCTTCTTTTTCTTTTTTTTTTTTCTTCCTCTTCCGACTAATCGCCGCGAATCTGGCCTTGTTAGTTTTCGCCCAAGACAGATATGTGTTGCGCGTTTGTTCGTTACGAGATTGCGCAACAGAGAAGGAAACGGCGTGCTATTCTCGATGTAGGAGTTGGGTGTTTTTGGATGAATTAACACTAGAACCACCAAAGCAGTCGAAATGACCAATTGGTGGTCGTTCGTAGCAATCTTATAAATTCACTGTGGCAAAGTTTTGAGTGGGTACGATTTTAGGGAAATGTGAAGAGTGCTCGAGTTGAACGATAACCGTGAGAATGTAGAATGTTCTAAGGTGCGAAAGATGAGCACTTGAGAAAATTGAGCGACTGAAGAATTTTGGGTGAACGTGATTAAATGCATCGAGTGAGAAAGGTTTAGAATTAGAAAGAAAGGAAACGAGTGTTTGGAAGTATTCAGTAGCCTACAAAAGTTTAAGACCAAAAAGTCAAGAAAATTGAACTAACTAATGTAGGAATGCGATTGAATAGGTACGATTTTAGGGAAATGTGAAGAGTGCTTGAGTTGAACGATAGCTGTTGTGACCGTAGAATGTTTGGACTCGAGTCTTTCTAAGGTACGAAAGATGTGCACTTGAGAAAACTGAGCGACTGAAGAATTTTGGGTGAACGTGACCGAATGCATCGAGTGAGAAATGTTGACAATTAGAAAGAAAAGAAACGAGTGTTTGGAAGTATTCAGTAGCCTACAAAAGTTTAAGACCGAAAAGTCAACGAAATTAAACTAACTAATGTAGGAATGCGATTGAATAGGTACGATTTTAGGGAAATGTGAAGAGTGCTTGAGTTGAACGATAGCTGTTGTGACCGTAGAATGTTTGGACTCGAGTCTTTCTAAGGTACGAAAGATGTGCACTTGAGAAAACTGAGCGACTGAAGAATTTTGGGTGAACGTGACCGAATGCATCGAGTGAGAAATGTTGACAATTAGAAAGAAAAGAAACGAGTGTTTGGAAGTATTCAGTAGCCTACAAAAGTTTAAGACCGAAAAGTCAACGAAATTAAACTAACTAATGTAGGAATGCGATTGAGTGGACACGATTTTAGGGAAATGTGAAGAGTGCTCCAGTTGAGCGATAACTGTTGTGAACGTAAAATGTTTGCACTCGAGTGTTTCTAAAGCGCAAAATATGAGCACTTGAGAAAACTGAGCGACTGAGGAATTTTGGGTGAACGTGATCAAATGCATCGAGTGAGAAAGGTTTAGAATTAGAAAGAAAAGAAACGAGTGTTTGGAAGAGCGAGTGGTAAAAAGAGTTTGACTTTGAAGACAGAAAGAGCGTGATTCTGAAAGTTGTACAGTCGTTTAAGTTGCTGTCATTAAACTATTTTAAATATATTATTATATTCTAAACAGTTCAGTTTATTTTACTCACACCTGAGCCCTATTATCCACTCTATTAAATAAATGAAATATTGGAATGGAAAAGTTAATTACGTGATATTAACCCGTAATTGATGAGATAAGGCTTAGTTTCACATAAAAGATGTTAACTCGAATAATTTTTTAAATATATCATGAGTGTAATTAAAAGAGTTATCTTCTACAAACTGGTTTTAATTTTTTAGCTGTGTACTTGTGATATTTCTTCATAAGCACTAATTAATACATTCTTTATGTAATAAAATAATTAGCATACTAATTACAGGTTAACGTAAGATAAATTTGTATATCATTAGTTTTGATTTTGTATTTTTCTGAAACGTCGCGGCTTAAGGTTTAAATGGCCCATTTATCCTTAAGCACGCACACGAACAATGGTACCTATTTTAAATAACTATACTCGAAAATTTAAGATGTCTTAAGTTTCCGGTTGGCTGATTAATACTGTGAGAAGTGAGCAATTGAAGCAAATATATGGGTAACAAATTTGCCTATTAACAAGAAGCAACGATGTCTTACGATAAATCTCTTTTTCGTCAGGTTCCACATTTCATCTTTGCAGTATAAAATTATTGTGGAACTAAAATACGACAGAAGCTTCGATTGCACTTGGACTTACATAATCCTAAAATAAATACGGTCGTTGGAAAATATTTCTCAAATGCTACAACTCAATCTGTGCGCTGCGATTCGAACCAGTAGCACCGTAATTGCATTAAAAAAATGGTCCGTATTAAAATATACGCGCTTGTGGATATCGAATAACGTCTCTGAGGTAATGCGTTCTACCTGCTAACCTCTACTAGATTATTGCGCGCAATATAGGATAGTTACTGCAGCTGTACCTTCTAATTCAAATTTTATCGCCTTATTGCTCCATATTATTGTATACACACTTCACCACCACATCGTCGCATTGACATCGATCTATTTATAGCGTGCATCGAGCCGAAGTCGTTACGCTAAAGCGAAAACCGTAATCAACAATAATCCTTTGGCTCATAAATATATAAAATTCCAGTTGCAGGGGAATCAAGCCGGCACGCACACATAACAGAGCCGATGGTTTTTACTATGTAAAACTCGCGAAGCGTAAAGGTGTGCCAACGTTCTTCCCCAAGTATCGAGCTCCGATCAAACTCGAACGCTTCCACCGTTCCAATGGGACGAGTTTCTTTTTCCACGAATCGAAAGCGGTTCGTCGCATTTTCTAGCCCACTGCCCGATATCTTTTTCTTTTTTCACCGTCTCGGACATGGCACTGATCATGCTCATTGACCGCGAGCAACGAGGCTCGATTTTTCGTTTACATAAGAGTTAATTGAAGCTGTTCGAGGCAATAAGGACCGGATATCAGGTTCGACTTGCATTAACTCATTAACTCACCATGAGTTTTACCGCTATCAGGTTTTACTGCAATTTTCTAGCTTCGCTAAGAAGAAATCCTAATTTGTAGAAAAATGATATACTCTGACGTGAAATTAGAAGGACAGAGCAGACTATTATTATAATAACTGGTAGTTCCTGGATATGTCGTTTAAAATTAATGAAATCTTTTAGCGAAATAAAAACACGTTGAGGACAAAAATATCCGGAAGACCATAAAAAAGTTAATAAAATGGATGTCAAACGTTTTCATTAGATTCCGAAATCAGATATCGGGTTTTTGATGGTTGATTTCATACACTTAATTAATGATTATTAGTTGCGTATTGTGTTGTGATAAAAAACTGTCTTTAGTTCACAGATGTACACCTAAGTAAATAGTTATGATGTTATCTAAAAGTAATGAAAACGTTTTAATCGGTTAACAAAGATTTTTCAATATAGTATTGCTGATTTTCATTATCTTTTAACAATTTTTGTTAGACGATTTGCAATCATTTTAGGATATATTTTTATGCGACTAGTTATCTCGATTTCTGTTAAAATATTTCTTATGCGTCCTAATTGCCTTGAACGCTTCGGTTGTTGTCTGGGTGTGCTCGAATCGAGAATTCGTCGTGTTTTTTTTTTTCTTGCTTCAATTACCGGGACAAATTACTTAAGTATGTTTCGTTGATCGATATTCGTTCAGGACAAGATCGATCGCGCTCATCGATCATCGTGGCTGGCTGGCCGATAAAAATGATCAAAAACCGCAACGACGTTTTCCAAGTGGACATTCGTAGCTGTTGGACAGAGATCACCTTCGATTTCGTTTCTTTATTTGATCGAGAGTATATGCTGTATAAAAAAAATCACGGCTGTAGAGAATCAACACAATAATCAATCCTTACATTACGTTTAACGCAGATTTATAATACTTAAAGCGTAACACAAGTTCAAACGAGAATTTCTAAGAAATCTACAACAGTTAATTTTCTTAGACAGCTCAAATATATTTATTGAGAAAAAGGAAGGAAAAGGCGATAAAAATCATGAAGTCTATTTTTCTCGAATGCTCGAAAATGTTAGGTACGAGGTAGAAAATAAGTACAATATAAAAAATGTGTAGAATCTTATTTCTCCTGGAAACTCATGCACGCTTGGTGAAAGCAACGAAAGATACAGAACTTTTTTTGCTACAAATACTTAAAAATGTAAAAGTTAAGACAATTAACACTAAATTCATATGCATTGGAGATACACTATTCATCAGTCTTCGTCTCTCAGACGAACATATTATAAATACATATCTAAACGGAGCAATAAAACACGCTTTAAATATGAGAAATTGTTTATTAATCGTTAATTTTCTGAATTGAAAATGAACACAGTAGTTATTCCTAACAACTGAGGTTCATCTGTTTATCTCTTTCACTTTAAAAGTTAGAAGTGTTTACGTATTTTGCGTGGTCTGTGAGAGGAACGTTTATAAATCTAGGGTTAACACTTAGTCGACCGAATGAGATCTCCCATTTCTTCCTCAACAAAGCCCTGCCACTCATTCCATTTACTTTTATTACTAGTTGGTCTTGAACTAGTATTGTTTACAGTTCATCAAATGCATTTTCTGCTTTTCTAAAGTACAATTTTTAATCAATTCAACATTGTCTTAAGACCAACTAATAACAATAGTAAATAGAATCAATGGCAGCGCTTTGTCAGGAAAAAAATAGGAAATCTCCCCGTTCGGTTGGCTAAGTGTTAATACTCTCATTTTTTCCTTAACAAAGCCCTGCCACTGATTCTATTTGCTTTTGTTATTAATTGCCTTCGAACTAGTATTGTTCACAGTTCATCAAATGCATTTTCTGCTTTTCCAAAGTACAATTTTTAATCAATTCAACATTATCTTAAGACCAACTAATAACAATAGTAAATAGAATCAGTGGCAGTGCTTTGTCGAGGAAAAAATAGGAAATCTCCCCGTTCGGTTGGCTAAGTGTTAACACTCTCATTTTTTCTTTAACAAAGCCCTGCCACTGATTCTATTTGCTTTTGTTATTAATTGCCTTCGAACTAGTATTGTTCACAGTTCATCAAATGCATTTTCTGCTTTTCCAAAGTACAATTTTTAATCAATTCAACATTATCTTAAGACCAACTAATAACAATAGTAAATAGAATCAGTGGCAGTGCTTTGTCGAGGAAAAAATAGGAAATCTCCCCGTTCGGTTGGCTAAGTGTTAACACTCTCATTTTTTCTTTAACAAAGCCCTGCCACTGATTCTATTTGCTTTTGTTATTAATTGCCTTCGAACTAGTATTGTTCACAGTTCATCAAATGCATTTTCTGCTTTTCCAAAATACAATTTTTAATAAATTCAAAATTAGCTAAAGAACAACTAATAACAATAGTAAATAGAATCAATGGCAACGCTTTGTCGAGGAAAAAATGTGAGATCTTCCCATTGGGCTGACCAAGTGTTAGGAAAACCAGCGACAAACTAAATAAATGAAGAATACTAACGAGAAATGGTTCTCTTTTAGTTTCAGACCGATTAGACGAGCGACCGTCTCCACCTAGCCTGCTGAAGGAGAGAATCGAACAGGGAGAAGCATCGCGAAGTCGACGGCATCGTACGGTGAGTGAGCAACAATCGTTACACCTTTTTGTTTTAACCGTGCATCGTTGATGGTTGGTTACAATTTCACAATAAGTAGTAAGAACAAAGGTCTGCTATTACGTCCCGGGCAGACAATACTCGCTCGCGGATAATGAATCGTAATCGCGATCGACTGTGTTTCGCGGCACGAATTAGGCGAAGCTCGTCTAACGTGCTTAGAATACGATCGTCGCGAATAACAAGCCGCGAATAATGCGACCGCTGCGACGTCGTAGATCGTTAACAGGCCAGCGTGCGCATACAAACTGGATATGGATACGAGTACTGGCCTTTGCACCTGCCGAGCATTCGATTTGCCGACTATTTACGATATATACACCTCGTGGACGGCACCCATTGGGCGACCTGTTTAAATCTCGTTCGGTTGTAGTAGGCGCGGTATATTATTGAATCGTTAATCCACGCATGACGGATACAAGATCTTTTTTAACTAAATAGGCGCGAAAACTGTATGGTAGGTACTTTTTGAACACCACTTATATTTTGTGGTCATATTGAGATTTCAACTTATCTTTCGATGTTTTATTTTAATGGACAAATTTGTTGTGCTTGTTTTGTTTTTGCTATTTAATACTAGATTTACGGGAATCATCAATTTTAGGGGTTTCGGACTTCATGAGCAAAATTTCGACTCTTTACGATATATACACCTCGTGGACGGCACCCATTGGGCGACCTGTTCAAATCTCGTTCGGTTGTAATAGGTGTGGTATATTATTGAATCGTTAATCCACGTATGTCGGATACAAGATCTTTTTTAACCAAGTAGGCGCGAAAACTGTATGGCAGGTACTTTTTGAACACCACTTATATTTTGTGGTCATATTGAGATTTCAACTTATCTTTCGATGTTTTATTTTAATGGACAAATTTGTTGCTCTTATGTCAGTTACACTTGTTTTGTTTTTGCTATTTAACACTAGGTCTATGGATCCCGTCAATTTGAGGGGTTTCGGACTTCATGAGCAAACTTTACAAAAATAGTTACTATTATTTCTAGCAATTTTTGCTAACTTTTATTCATGGAACGATACAAATACACCTAAATCTATTTCCCTCTCAGTTTTGCAATTTCAAAATCTGTTTGACGTATACCTTATTCTATAGTATATCTATATTGGAAATAGATATAGGTACAAAAAATGTCCGTAAATCTAGCAATAGTTAAAGAGCAATTCAGTGATCTACATACGAGTCGGTAATTGCGAAAGTGATCCGAGTCGAAAACTTTTAAAATTTATATCTTCGTTTTCTGTGATTTAGGTCATTGTCATGCGTACTAAATTAATAAAATAACTTTTCTTTAATTTTTGGCTTAAGCCAACTTTCATAATCACCAGCACATGTAGTTTTTCTAGATGTGAACGAAATTTATTTTAAATAATGATTTAAAAATGAGCAAGAATGACACAGGAGACGTTAGATATAGCTATGGTTATTTAAACAATAAGAAAGGAAAATGAAATACGTTACTAATTGTAGGCGCGTTATTTTTTAATCTAAATTTAAATTTTCAAGAATTATCACGTTTATTTAACCAGTACGATTAATACTTCGTACAAACAAAATTGTCAACGACAACAATTAAAGCAACGTCTTCTAAGGTAAGATGATAAATATTTTATGTGTGACATTCTGTACGATTTTTCTAGCAGGAAGGAATTTTTAGCAATAACAATGTTTTCTATATTGCTACATACCTGTTGAACTACCTTATGCAAATCAAATACACATATTGCGCAAATAGATGCGCCTGTTAAGCACATACTGCTATTATTAATCACCTGGCTCGTCAATGCCAGCTTGAAATACCAATCGAAACCCTTGTCGTTAGGGGGTTTTACCTTGACCAGCTCAAAAAAATGGCAAAACTTTTTCTGCATATACCGACACTTTGTTTTATCCTAAAAATGTTAAAATTGTTCCCAGCTGAAGTTCAAACGGGCAATAATTTTAATTCGTTACAACATTTAAACAGATTGTGACAAGCTTCTGTGTTTCGTTGTTTGAAGTTTAAAGGTTTAACTTTCGAAGGGAGGTCTATGGATCCATTTTGACGCAAATCATCTTTTTATGGTTCGTCGAATGGTGGATTTGACTTTCATTCTTGTTGATATGCATGTACAGTTACCTGAATATTATTCCCAGGTATTCTATTATCCAAATAGCGTGTCGTTTAATAGTAGTTCTTTATTTTTAAAAGTTTTGAAAATCGACAGTGAAACAGATACGGGATACACAAATATTTAAACAAACTGTTAATCTTCTTAATGTCCATTTAAACAAGTAAAGTTTAGTATAAGAAAAAGTAATTGTTCTGAAATTAAAAAATTTTTTTATCTGGACACTTATGTCTTCCTGTTGGTTCGTATACAAGAGGTTCTACTGTAGTTGGTTATATAGAGTAAAGTAGTTTAATATGAGACTCATTTTACAAGAAAAAAATCATAATTTTTTATTAAAGACACTGAAATAAAGCTAAAATATGCTTCCTTTAACAGTCTGCTAGAAGGTAGAATTTAAATAAAATCCATTTTTTTGTAATGAAGTAAAAACTAAAATGATGCGAATTTACTGATTTAAAAAATGTTGGGTTTTATCACAAAGTTTCTGCTTTTTTGTCTTTTCTCACACATTGGACGTATAAAATCTGTTTCTTCAGCACCGTAACCTTCGTAGGCTCATCGATAACACTGTATACATTTAACCCATTGTTCACCATGTATGTCTGAAGCGTAAAGGCCTGTGCAAAACGAATATTCTGCGTCATAATTTTAGAATAACTTCTTCATCGTACCCATTTGTCGAACTATCACTTCCTATACATTTTCTTTTAATTGTAATTTTAGAATTGTCCTTTTTGTCATCGATGAATAATGCTGGTGTCTCGTGTTAGGAGAGGTCCTCATATTAGACAACTTTACCCTACGTGAATTTCAAATACTTAATTGGAATTACGAAAAATGTATACATAGTTATTTTTTACGTTTGGTTATCGAGACGATGGTTGAATGCATTTTTCGCTTAATTATATTTTGCAAAACTTTATATGTTGAAACTTGACGGAGTTTTTATCCAATCTGGCACAAACATTAAGTTATTTTTCTGAAACACAAAATTTCTTACCTTAAAGTTGTGAAGATTTCGTTATCTTACAACCAATTGGAAAGAACTCTACGTTGGACGATAGAAATCGCATAACTACACTATGTACAGTAGCGGACAAAAGTTTAAGACCACAGGATAATGTAAAACATAGTTTTAACTCTTTGAGGCACAGAATTTCAGAGAATAATTAGACCCATGTTGCACAGGAATTTTGTTGTGTTTTAAATTAAACAAACCTATACTAACCTGTATTGACATGTTGAAACTTGCCAACACAACATTTTTTTTATGGTATTACCAACTGTTTTACACAAATAAAAATGCTTCACCATGCATTACCGTGCATGAAAAAGGTGGGACATTTTTAATCCCACCATGCTCCAAAGAGTTATAATATGCAAATATTGTTTGTACACTTATTTTTATCGTCATTATGGTAAAACACTATTTATTATATACACAGCATAGGATACGATTTTTATTTATCTTGTTATTTCTTATTAATTAATTTATTTGTTTTCTTTAACCCTTTGGTCTTAAACTTTTGCCCGCTACTGTAGCTGTATAGACTTGTATTAAACTCACATCATCCGCGTTTTAAACCTAAATTGAAAGTAAAAATTCAAACACAGTGTTCACAGGTACCCCCGATCAGAGCGCAGAAAATTTTCAAGAAAAATCAGTATGTTTCCTACACAAAAAATTCTCAACCATAAGAATACATTTTAAACACGCGAAGATAGTTTAACTGCTTAACACTATTCCTATCGACACTTCACGTATACCTATTCCTACCGCGACATTCTCACGTAAGACAGACTACAAATTTTTCTCAGAAAGTAAACAATAAAAAGAGAAGTGAATATTGCAAAATGTATTACACGTGTATTCGAGAAAAAGTCTAAAGTTTAATGGCGATTCAATTACGTTGTATATACGAAATTCTAATCGAAATTTTAAAAACGGTAATTTGACCGGTCGTGGTAGGAACAGTGTTAAACGATGCTGGTTGATTTCTTCTAATTCCGCGACGATGCCGCGGAATGTCCAAGAAAAAAGGCTCGATCCATAGTTCGATCGACGGTCCATCGAAGATCCACCAATTCCGAGCCTCTATTCGCGACTCACGGTCGCGGTGTCGAGCTCGGAAGAGGAAAAGGAAAAAAAGAAGAAGAAGACGAAGAAGAAGAAAAGAAAACGTGAAATTAATTTCCGCCTGCAGGAATTATTCATCGTATTACGGGAACGCGAGCGTTGAATCCTAACGAGACGGTTATCCGCGTACATAGACGTGGATGTACGTACATCTAGGCGGTGTGGTATCTTTTTATAAAATCTTATTTGTCTCGCGAAGGTATTTCTCTCTCTCGACGGCACGTCGTTTCTCTGGATTCAGCGCGGCGACCAACTATCCGCGAGCAGGCTGTCCTTGTAGATTCTAATGCTAAATCCGTCTCTCTGAACCTCTCTCTATCTTTCGAGCAACCGATTGGAATGCATTACCAATGGTTTTAAGAACCTTGAAGCCACCGGCCACGTTTGAAAGTAAGCTGCACACAATTTCTTATCCCACCGACGGCGAGTCACCACTCGGAATAATTGCTCTTTGCATATATTACGGTCAAAGTTCGAATCTCCTCTGTCCTCTTTACCCCCCTCCACCTGCCTCTCTATTTCTTTATCTTCCTGCCATTGATCGATCATCGTCGCTCTATTAACCCTTTCGCTGACGGAGTTAAAATTGCCGCTGGGTAGGTATGCAAAATCGATACATTTTTTTTTTTAACTTTAGGTAGCTACGTTCTATATTAAATATAACGTGCTACATGTGTGTGAAAGTGAGATTGATTTTGTACCTGTTACACGCAGGAAATGTCTGTGAATTCTGCGGGTAAACCTATTTGAATTTCACAGTCGTATATACTGTTATTCATAAGTAAATGATTTTCTATCTGTCGTAGGTACAATAACCATAGTAATAGTACCTATCTGTATTAATACTTAACCAATCGAATGGGGAGATCTTCCATTATTTCCTCCGCCATTGATTCTATTTAAGTTTGTTATAATTAGTCAGTTTTGAACTAGTGTTGTTCACAGTTCATGAAATGCATTCATTTTCTGCTCTTCCAAAGTACAATTTTTAATAAATTCAATTCCAGTTCAAGACTAAGTAATAACAAAAGTAAACAGAATCAGTGGCAGAGGAAAGGATAGGAGATCTCCCCATTCGATTGGTTAAGTGTTAATATACGTGATAACACAAGTGGTACTTATTATAAAATATAATTGTATTATTTTAATCAGTTCCTTTCGTGGACCTTGAAAATTCATGCTGATTCTTTGCAAATAAAATGCGAGAACATCTCCGAAATCTGATTATGTACCTCGTGAGATAGTTGAATCTTCGAACTAAAGATTAACAACAAATCTAGAAAAGAAGAACGGTATTTGCTTTATTAAATGAATAATAATTATGCCAAAATGTAAAGTTTCATTATTCGTTTAGAAATCGGCACGACACTTTTATACGTTATTCCATAATCGTTGGCGAACGCCACGAAATCAAAGTTTGGGGCAGTTACGCATCTTGAAGAACGGCAGCGATCGAAGAAAAAGAAAGAATCTATAATTTCTTTTATCTCAAATAATTGTTCAATTCAAACTCTATCAAAATGTAGAAAATTCTTATTAGTACTGTTAGTACATAGATCATAGTATTAGATCATAGTACAAATGTTAATTTTAAGTACAAAAATCGGTGAATGCAACCCAAACTTTAATTCTTATTAGTGATCATAGTACAAATATTAATTTTCAGTACAAAAATCGGTGAATGCAACCCAAACTTTTGATCCGATAACATATTCGAGTAAACAGACCTTCACCGCGAAAGAGTTACAATTTTTCACTCGATTCGTTTCACTTTCTTTTCCGTGAATCGTTGTTCACGCGATAGCGGTGCATATTCCCGGAAATTTCGAACAATAGGCTCGCGATGCGCAGGAATCGTTTGCTATCAAACGTGAAATCGATCGCACGTTTGTAGATATCGTCGAGCGATTAGATACGCGATTAGAGGGTCGCGATGAAAAAAAGCCTGGCCGCGAAACGGGATGCGTTGTGTACATACGTACAGTCGGACGCATAAGTGTTCGTTCGCCTATCGTGCTTGGGGCGTGTAATAATTAGGCTGCGAATTTTTATGCAAATTCGAATTTTTACGAGCACAGCTAAAGAAATGAAACTTTTACATAGGTATTATGTAAAACTTCTTCTTCTTTCGTTAATATTGTATTTCAATGGCTTGACCCGTTAAAATAAATAAATAAATAAACAGAGATCCATCTCATCCTCTAAATTGAATTGGATCGAACAACTTCTGATTTAATTGAGGGAGAATCAGAATTAGTTTCAGGGTTTAATGTTGAATATTATTGTAGAATATTTGTAATAATTGTTTTTTGACGGAATTATTTTTATAAGATAATAAATAATCTATATAGTATACAGTGTACTATGCTTCGGATATTTTGTAGATTTTTGCGTACCACGTGTACTCTGTGTTTTTTTGCACAGTTAAATTCCCTATAAATGTATACAAATCTGCAGTCTAGTAATAATAAACAAAAATACGTAAGTATTTACATGCAATTGCGACCAACGATTTCTAGAAATGTTAACTTATTCTATATTAATAAATATTGAGTTTATTTTCTTTTTCTTTTAAGTTTTATATTTATAGTTTTATATTTTCGCCCCTTTACTTGCACGCTATACCGAATGCGATAAGCTGGCGAATACTTATGCGGCCGACTGTATATGCATGTACCTGTGTACACTTGTGTGGATTTAATGTATCTGTGTCCGAGACCGGAGAATCGGCGAGCAAACACGATCCGACGATTAGGCGGACTTCCGCGATGTCGAAGGTCCCTCGTGGAGAGTAGGTGGCAGCTGGGAACGGATAAGTAGGTTTCTAGGCAGCGAATCTTACCAAACCGTCGCCGTTCGGTACCGATTCCGCGTTTCAAACGTCGACAACCATGGTGTACAGCGACCATAGGCGATTTATCAGACTTTCGAATAATTTTTCGTTTTCGCCAGTGTTCTATCAAACCGGCTAACGGACACCACATTATATATGTGATATTAGACCGTACGTTTTTACGCGAAATTGTATTTTTAGAAGAAGTACCTTAAGAAATATAGAATCTAAATAAAAGTTTATTCAACGTGTTCTAAATGTAATAATGTATACTTTATCTTTTTACGTATCAGATGCTTTTTGTGTTTTTTTTTTGCTTTTCTGCACATTTCAGTTTCCCGTAAATGCGTAAAAATCCGCAGTCAAAATCACTGCAACGTGACCATGTACATTTCGAATAACATAGTTAGACTAAGGGTTAGGCGAGAAAAATATTTTAGGCAAGATGTTTTCCAATACAAAATGAAATAGAAAGTTGTTTTATTTAAATATCAAGCAATGAAATAATTCAGAAAGTATTTTCTTAAAGGTAACATTTGCTTAACACTATTCCTACCGGCACTTAACGTATACCTATTCCTACTGCTACATTCCCACGTAAGATAGACTGCAATATCTTCTCAGAAAGTAAACAATGAAAAAAGAAGTGAATATTGGAAAATGTATTATACGTATATTTGAGGAAAAGTCTAAAATTTAAAGGCGATTCAATTACGTTGTATATAGGAAATTCTAAACGAAATTTTAAAAACGGTCATTTGACCGGTCGTGGTAGGAATAGTGTTAAGAAAGATTATGCTTATACAATTTGATAGTTACTGCTGAAATATTAACTTATATCAAACGTTTAGAAATATTTTATATCGGTTGTTCGTTAGATCCTGTCATATAGTAGGCCTTTCTTAACGATCGACACAAAATCGTTCCGGATTTCCGTAAAATTCGTGCTAATCTAGTCTCGCTGGATCAGGCTTCGACACGCGGAGCGTGGTAGATTGGCATGACCTTAAGGCGCGTTCACTGAGCCACTCCCGAGTCGCCGCGCAGAAAAAAAAAAGGTTTACGGGACGGACTTAATTCAGGGCTATCTAGAGCAAAACGATACCGATTGAAAAATCTGTTTATTACCCGATATCAGACCTTTATGCTGTTTCTTTCATGAAAACTTCGTTCGATTAAGTTGTCGCATTTTACGAATAGTTGACGTCTCTGTCAACAACCGGTTCCAAAGAAAAGCAATTACAACTGTATAAAGATAAAATAATAACAAGCAAAACGGTACAGGGGTAACATGGGTATTCCGTTCGCCTCGTTTGATCCAACCTTTGAAATTCTTATGGTTTCTATCTTTAGGATTTTTGGGTAATACTTGATATAAAAGTAATAAAGCTATCCGAGTCGTTAAGTGTAGGATTATCTTGTTCACTTTGCACTAACACGTTCCGTTCAAGCTAGTGAATTGGATATTCTCATTGTAAAATAAAGAATTTTTAAAAAACTTTAATTATGGTTTTGTACCATTGAAAAAAGGTACGTAGGTCAAAAACATTCTTTAATCGTAAAAGTGTAGGTCATACACGCCCCACGCGGTCTAAACGGAAAATCTTCAAAAAACGGAACGTGTTAAGTGCCATTTTCACCTCCTCCGTCATGCAGCATTTATGAGGCTGCATTATGTCTATTAGGGGCTATTTTTTTATTATTTCAAACAATACTGACGGTATCCGAGTTCCAGCTCGATAAATGTGCTACAAAATTAGATTCTATGAAACTTCAATCGATAAGACTTGCAATATTTTCTGCCTGTCATCTTGTTAATAACGCATAATAGAAATGGCAGTTATCCCGTTTCACGGACGAGTATGTAGCAACGGTGCACAATCTGCCTGATCGTTTTTTCGTTGGACAGCAAAGGTACATACGTATTAATTAACATTTTTTGCTGCGAAAATCGGCTCACGGGACGCGTCATTCACTGAGCTTCGCGACGCGTGGCCTTCGAATAGCTGGCCGGCGCAGATGACGTCAGGCCCTTCTAAACAGGAGGGGCCCGGGCGACTAAACATGGCCGTGGATTTAGGCGACCAATCGCCGACAGTCGGCTCGAGTCCCCCTTTCTAAACCGTCGGGACCTCGATGGTCCTCCTAAAACCGACCCACACGAAATTGGTAGTCGGGGCCAAATATGGCCGACTCAAAATGGCCACTGCGAGCCATTCATTCCTGAACGTTCTTACTTATTTACGGGCAACATCGTTTCATACAAAATATAGATTGGTTTAGTTTACAAGCTAGTTGTGGGTTAACAGAGTGTCGTATAAACGACGTCTAAAAGTAGATAACGGGTCAAACGAATCAATCGAAGTGCAGAGTTTATTAACTAACACGAACATACACGGGGTTAAGGCAACTGCGTTTACCAAAGAACGATCACTGCCACTCGTCAGCCAACAAGATGTCCTTTCTGTTTTTTCTTAACGATTTTAAGACAATGCTTGCGATCGCTAGATCGATGTTCCACGCAAACAACACGTCGCGTCTAAGCTGCGATGCGGTGTTTTTTTCCCGGCGAGTGATCATCGATCGAATTGCTTCCGTGGCGATAAATATGCGTGTCCCGTGGGCAAGGTCCCCGACGAATGACAAAAAGTCTTGCGAGTCTCGACCTTCCTTCGTTCCGCCTCCCGGCGCCCACCTTCGGCGGGAATTTCGCGGCTGAACCGCGCCGCGGATCGATCGCCGCATTCATCGGACCAATTATCGTCGTCCCAACGCGCGCGTTCGCGGATCGCAAATATTTGCGCGGCCGAGCACGCCGCATTAATATTTATTGCATGCAAACTACTCCACCGACCTCGGTGTATCAACGTCGTTTTCGCAACGATTGGTCCAATTTCCGCGGTATCCGATTCGTCTTCGCAATCGTCTCGGGCAAAATCGTTCGCCTTCGATCCGCGAGCCCACGATATACTGGGTGTGGACCTCGACGAGTAGAGATACTCGGTGCCCTAACCGATTTTCGAGGATCGATTGGACTTTTGCGTTGGAAGAAATAAATCGAAGGAACACTTTGATTGATATCGTTTGCAGATACAGCAGCCAACAAAAGTTTAAGACGAGAAGATAATGTAGAACATAGCTTTGTGGTTTTCAAATATTGTCTGTACATTCATTCTTATTATTATTATGGTAGATCACTATTTAATGATTAGCACAAGATGCAAATTTTGTTTATCGTGCTATTCCTTATCAATTAGTTCAGTTTCTTTGTATGTTTGAACTTTTGTCCGCTACTGTATGTTCGGTAGGAACTCGCACGTCTTTACAATGCTTAAATCGTTACAGAAGTATGAGATCGACAATCGCGATGACACATGTGCTGATACATTCCCGCCACCTGTACATACTAGGGTACATATAAATGTTTAAATTATCAATACAGATGCCGTGGTTAGTGATTTAGAACACGTTACATCCACTATGGGGAGCTGGTAAGTTGGCGAGCCCAAGGAATGCGGGTGTAATTGATCGTAGCCTCCATAGGCCTACCTTTGTGAACGCAATCATAAAAATAGGGCGCACGAATCTTCTTTATCTTCCGAAACAAAAGAAAATTGACGAAAACACCCCCCCCCCCCTCCGTGGGTGGTGCAACTGAACTACCCCTTCTGCCCCTGTGTCATTCCACTCGCCAACTTATCAGTTCTCTATAGCACGCGTAAACGTCTAAATTACTAACAGAGATTAGCGATTTGAGACATTTCAGCGTTTTGACAGAATCATGTCGCCAAACTCACTTTTCGATTATTCGCGAACGATTCGGTGGAGCCAGAATGAAAATAGGGTCTTGCGAGAGAGATCGCGACTGGCGTGTGTGGGTATATACCAACAGAATGCGCGCGGGCAAGCGGACTGCATATGCATGCATACGCGTGCAGCTACATTACGTACATACATAGACCGGCAACGGTGTGTTTCAGGCGCTTCGAACAGAGGTGAACGCCGAGCTAGTCCCAGTGTGTGTGGTAATCGTCGTTTGCTACATGTTTACGTAATTTCACCTTTTTTCGCATGCATCTCCGCTGATCGGGCACCCGCCCCCCCCTCTTGCTCTTCCACAGCGTCCTGTGTCCTCCTCTTCTCCCTTCTGTCCTCACGCTCAACCTCTTTACCGATACACGCGAGGAACGGTTTATAATACCGCCATTAACGCAGTTGTGTTCTCACGACAGAGACAGGGACGAAGCTTCCCCCTCCCGGCGATCTTTCCTTTTTCTCGAAAAGTAGCTTTTCAATGATCGCATGCGCCACTCGCTGCGGAACGTAAGCTGAAAGCGGCGAGTAGCCTTACCGATTCATGTTCTCTAACGCACACGCAGCCACTCGAGTTCTTACACACACAGAGTTTGTATAACCAGGTCGTTCGTATAATGGGAATCTTACAGTTTGATACTTTTCCGTTCGTTTAAATTCGTTTAATGGCAGGTGTGTTTGGGTCTGTCTGTGTAAGTGAATCCTATCAATTCGAATTCGGTTAATTGGGTACCGATTAAAAGTTCGTTTAGATGAATGGAATTCGCTTAATCCTTTGCACTCTTTTGTCGAATGTGACTCGAGGACGTCAATTTTTATCGTAGTAACTCCTATGTCGAGTCATACTCGACAATTTTAAAGTGCTATTTTAAATACAGTAGCGGATAAAAGTTTAAGACCAAAGAGTCAACGAAATTAAACAAATATAAGTTGGAACAAAGCTTGAGAGCTATGTTTAATATAATTAATAAAAAAAAATAAGTGCCACTGAAGGAACTGTCGTTTGAAGTAAATTTCAAATAAAGCCCCTAAAATACTAGCAAGTTATTGGCAATAAAATTGAAAAATAATTTTGAGTGCAAATGGTTTAAGCGTTACTACCCCCTCCACTTTAAGATGGATCCTCAATTGTCCTTTGAAGTAAATTTCAAATAAAGCACCTAAAATACTAACAAGTTACTGGCAATAAAATTGAAAAATAATTCGGAGTGCAAAGGGTTAAGGTAACTGTTATACTTATGTATAAATTACACGATCCTGATTAATGGACTTTTTATCTTCTCGCGTTTCCTCTAGAGCACGTTTCGTGCTGTTACACTTGCACGCACTGCTGGCGCCATGGGGAATTTTTTCAGAAATTATCAAATTGAAAAGTTACAGAAAACGTACGGCACAGTGTGCGAAGCAAAGTCGCGAAGCAGACAGCATGATGCTTCGGTTCGAGTTAGATTTAGATTAAATTTTGATTTGTAGCTTAGATTCTGATCTGATTAAAATAAATGCGCTGCTGGAAAACGTGTTTGGTGCAAAAAATTGAATTAGATGTCCAATTGTGTTACAGCTACGTTTGGATTCGATTCGATTAGCATATCTCCACATTAAAGCACGCTTTATTGACGGATCTTTCGCCGCGTTTAATTGTCGTGGAGTTGTCCCCACCACTTTCTGAAACTTCTTCGACGAAGCAAGCGTTCGCGTTATCTGAGAGAAACCCGATGAGTGATAACTCGTGCAACCACTTCTTCCTACTTCACTCATAGCAAATACTTCTGTCTCCAGTTTCAGCGGCGATCAAAATCGAGAAGATAACGATAGAAAAATTCTCACAGCTCTTATCTCAAAAACGTTTAACAAATCGAATGATACAGTGGCTTGTAACGAACAGAATCGGGTGAAACTGACAGAATATCCGTCACAGGTGATTTCTTTTCAACTCCACGCAGTACTTGCAAGATGTGTGTTCCCACGCGACACGGCGAGTCCGCATGGACAAAATTGTTCACGCGATCGCGTATGATCACCGCTCTCGATCTGGCTCCCTTCCCTCCCCTTTCCCCCCCTTTCTGTTGCCCCACACTCCTCGCGATCCGGTCTTCTTCTCGTTTATTTCCATCGGCTGTCTTCTCATCACGGACGACGAACAGCAGCCGTGCGTGAGCTCCTATTTTTTGTCGGCCGTCGACCGGCTGGAGTCGTCGTTCTCAATGATCCCAAACCCGTTTCCACGTACGTATCTACACGCACACGACCCATCTTGGTCCTTGCGTTCCTCTGCGAACTTCAGCGATAAATATCGCGGGGTCTCATTGGAAAATTTGGAACCAGCCAATCACAAGGTGAAATTAGTTACAAGCAATATGCGAGCTTGCAGTTTCAACACGCTGTCTGTACGACACACGTGGAAAAGAATCAGATGATCGCATACAGTGGCGGACAAAAGTTGAAGACCAAAGAGTCAATGAAATTAAACTAATTTATAAGGAATAGCATGATGAACAAAATTTGCATTCTGTGCTGATCAATAAATAGTGTTCTACTATAATAACAATAAAAATGAAGCCCCTCCGACACACTGGTACCAATTCCTCATCGAGACTTAAACCACCTTGAGGTAACAATAAAAGAAGACTGGAACAGAATTTGGAACCTAACGAAAAGGCTTAATCCACTGCATTCATTTGAGGACTTCTACGACACAGTTCCCGACGGCACCAAAAATAGAAAAGAAAGAATTGTAATGACTAGATTAAGGACCGGCAATACTAGGATCTCCCATAATTTCATCCTTGAGAAATCAGAACCACCTTATTGCGTATCATGTAACACACCCCTAACTGTCAAACACTTCATATACGAATGCAGAAATTTTGAGCAAGTCAGACTAAGTTGCAACATAAAACCAGAAACAGCACTCACTTGCAAGAACCATATAGAAAACACAATCACATTCCTGAAAAACACCAACCTCTTCCACAAAATCTAGAACAATCGATCCGTACGTCGCTAATGAACGAGATGTTGATGCGACGATAAAGAAAAAAAATAAAAATAAAAATGAAGCGTGTCGTTCGTAATGGTGTGTTCTTAATTGTATTTATACTTCCGTAATTTTACCCCAATATTACCTTGCAGAGTTATCTGTCCTTGTGTCTTATTCATTTTCAAAATCCTGATCTCTGTTCTATAATCAATTCACTTGATTAAGATACAGTAGCGTACGCTTTATTGACGCACCTTTTACACGTTTAATTAACGCACAGTTATTCTCACCACTTCCTTGAGCTGCCTTGATGGAGCTAGCCGCTCGTGTTATCTGAGAAACGCGATGAATGATGATTCGTCCAACCTACACCAATACTTTTTTTTTGTTTCGCTTGTAGCAAATGTTTCTCTTTTTCTCTCTGTCTCTCTCTCGTTTCCAACGAGCTCGTGAGACGCTCAAATCGGAAAGATAACATTTGACAGTTCTTAAAACGTCTATCTTCATGAATAATTGTCACGTCGCGGTCTCGACGGTGCATCAATTAATTTGCATCAATTATTAAATGCATAAATGCATCGATTATTTATTTAATGATAATAACAATAATAATCTTTATTTAACGGATCAATATCCCGTTTTGTACAAAAGTATACACAAAAATTCAGATTCAGTAATTATTAAAACACGTTATAAGAAATTGTGATGATTAAACCTTATTATCGTGTGATGTGCTATCTTCGTTTCTCTCTGCTCTATTTTTAATTTCCACCATATCCTATGCCATATCTACTGTCATCTTATGATTATTATCCTATTTATACACCTTATGTACCAAAGGGTTCCTTAACCGTATATATAAATAAATAAATAATTAAAAACACAAAATACATTTGGATACCGCATATATGCGGCGCTCGAAGCGAAAGGGTTAGAACCATATTTTGTTTTGTGTATTTACCCGTGAACCAGTCCCAAGTGTCCCGGGTACCAGGAAGTTCGTTCTCGGGCCTTTTTTCACGTAGCGTTCACCGGAGGCAGAAGGATCCGTGTCGGGTCGGTTTCCATCGCGGGGATCCAGGCCTGTCCTCGATTCGAGGCTTTTCGTTCCTTTTACGCTGCCGTACGCTCGCTGATTAGAGGAACGATAGGCTGTGACGTGCCGCTTCCTGGACGGAAGGCAAGGTCCGGCGTTCCATCCTAGAGCAGATTTATAATAATTATCTGAAAAGGACGAAACGCGTGCTGGCTGTGACAAATTACAGGGGAGGCGCGCGGATATGTACCCAGTAGGTGTACATGGAACGGCGCAAGTATCCCGTGGCATCGTGTAGAGTCTGACGGTAGGTCAGTACTCCTTCTGCTTATTCGAAGCCCTCCCTCTGCCCTCCCCCCCCCCTCCCCAGTGCACCTTTCTTTGCCTTCCTCCGACGATCCCCTTACCTTGTGGCCGCTTCTGCCGCGCGCGGCGTGTCAGCTCGAACCAACCCGGTCATTGGAACCGACCAAACTGGTTCCAGGCCTCGTTTTCCGATGTCGCACCGAGAATTTGATAGATCTCCGCTTTATCTCGATCACTCGCACGGCGAACAACCTCGCGCTCGACCGGTGAACCCGACGACGGACTTCCTTTCGACCGAGGCTCGTAACGATCGACCGTTACCACACTACTTAACCCGCCTTGTGCCCGTCCATTCGTCGTCGAATTAATGCGCGAGCAGGCGATAATAATTTTGCGCGTGAACCAAGGGCGAGCAACTGTAAGAGGCGGCAGGTGTGCGAAACCGTTGTCGCTTGGCGAACATTTTTATAAGAAACGTTCGCCAGGCCGCGGGTATCCATGGAAAAGCGCAAAGAATCGGTTGGGGGATCCGGTGGAACTCGGTGAGCCGGTAGTCGTATTAAAATTATGATAAAATAGAAGAATAAAACACCATGTCTGTTGAATTGAAATAACGGAGATGCGCTAAATGCTACGCGTGTTAGGGATGGGCAGCAAGGGTACTTGGATTAAATAAGAAGAACTCGAGGTCCGCTTTCTGTAAATTCCTCTGAATGACTAGCCTTTATTCTTTCCTGGTCGTCCTTACACTCCTAGGGTCGGGGGTAGGTCCGAAAATTACCTGCTCCCGACCGGCACACCTTTAGGTGGGGAGGTACAAATTAAATAATGCTTTTTTCTCAAATCCAACAATGTCCGATCCCTTCAACGTTACATTTATTTCTGTTCTTTTTTTTTTTCATTTTTTTTATTTTCCTCCTTGGTTAGTTACATTTTGTCGTTATGGACATTGGAAACTAGTTGTATTTATTTGTCACTACATCCTCACATTCATACGCGCTCTGGCACACTCTTTCTCAAGCTCAGATTTCATTTAGCATCCCATCGGAGTTATCTGGTTTTTAAAGATTTGTTGCAGTTACGTTTACTGAATGTTTTCTTTCTAGCCTTCTAGGTCCTGTTTTGTAGCATTCTTCGACCGTGTTGTTTAGGTATACTTCTATTCTCTTTTTATGATATATACCAAGAATGTGTATCTCTTCTTTACCTGTCGCGATGCTAAGGGATTTTCGAATGTCGTCGTTGCGGATGTACCATGATGCATCTCGTATCGTTCTAGGTACTTTGACTTGAACAATTTCAATTTGTTTTAGGCGAATGTTGGCGGCAGACCCCCGAAGCGGTGCTTCATATGTCCAAATTGATTTAATGTGCGAGATATATAATTGTTTCCTGAGTTCGATATTAAGTTTGAGTTTTGACTTTCTGTATAATAACCAGTGTAAGAATAAAACACCATATCCGATCCCTTCGACGTTAAATTTATTTCTGTTCTTTTTGTTATAACATCAATCGTCTCCTCATTACCACCCCTAGCTGAACTTTGCCGCTTTTATTCAAATTTTCCTTCGTTGACGGTAGTCTAGAAAAGGCTTAACGCATGATATTCTATGAGTCGGCTCGCCTTCCAGATGCCTCGAACGATTCTCCGCTAACACTCGCATGTCCGACTTAATGAAAAATAAGTTTGATTCTAGATAGGAGTGGGAAAAGCAGGGACCCCGTTGAGAATCATTATTGCGCAGGGTAGCACGGCTAGATAGGCGCTACCTTGAAATTCGGAAGCGGTTTGTGTACAGTAGCGGACGAAAGTTTAAGACCGAAGGGTCTGCAGAAATAATGTAATTCATACGTAAGAAACAACACGTTAAATAAATGTTGTACTGCTCAGTAAGCGTCATGCTACTGTATTCACGATCAGAATGGATGAATAGGCAATATTTATAAATCATGATACTCTGTTTTGTAATATCTTCTTGTATTAAGCTTATGTTCATTCCTGTAGATGTTGTAAATTGTTGTTGGGGCATCTTACAAATTTTTCGTCAACTTTGATAGCATTAAGGATTCACGACTCGCGTTCATTAATATTTTGTTGATCAACACTATTAACCAGACTTTATTCTACGTCATCGGCCACTTTTTTCATGGAACATTGCAACGAAAACATTTAATTATCAATTCGTAATTTTTCATAGAAGTCATAAATTTACTACGATAGGTTTTTGGAAATCTTCCATCGCTTTCTATAAAATATATAACTAAGAGATTTTTCTCATTATGCCTGTTATTTTCAATGTAATTTTCTTATACTACGGATATGTACACTTCAATCATTAACAAAATATCACAACAAACTAATAATCGTATGCTATTTAGTTAATTTTATCAAAAAGCTTATTATATGTATTTAATAACTTTTTAGAGTACGCTATTCTATGTGATTTATCTAAATACAATATCTCGTTTCGTTACAACTTCCCTGTGTCTTCGTGGAACAGAAAGCATGTCGGTGTGCTGTGGGACCGTAATTTAATAACCAGGTAGAATACGATCGAACACGATGCAGAACACTTTCTCGTGTTTAAAACTCGGATAAGAAAGTGCAACTACAAATATGCAAACACGGGCCAATCCGTGACCAGTCAACAAACCTCTTTTAAACGTTCTAAACGGACGTCGACGAAATAAACCATGGTTGGTTCGATGCCCTCGCGGTTAATTAGCTAAAAAATCAACTAAGTTAATTGAATCTTTGTGCGTCAAGGCACAGATAATCCGCATCTCTTCTCGCGGACACACCAGGATGCCGTCGACCATTCTGCTTTTGCCATCGTCTGCCGCCATCGTCGTCGTAGTCCGCGCGAGCTTCATCTAATTACCCAGTCGGGTTCCCTCTCTCTGCCTTCCTTTTTTAATTTTCCGTACTTGTAACATATTGTACCGAGGGGGCAGTCTGCCCGAGGACATAATAAATCCCTCTTTCTCTCCCTCTCTCTCTTTCTGCCCGGCTTTTCCCTGCATCCCTGCTTTCTTTTCTTTGGCCTCGTCATCGGCCACTCTTGTGTGTCCCCGTCTCGGTCGCTGCCGTGTCTCTGGACGACCGTCCCCGTTCGAGAACGGAGGAAATGTTTCGCAAGGAAGACGCGAAATATGAAAAAGGGAGTGCACGGTATGAAGAGTGGAAAAGAGGAAAGAAGAGAGAAACGCAATGAGAGAGAGAGAGAGAGAGTTGGTTGGGTCGCCTGACGCGTAATTGAAACGTCCTGTACACGCCTATAAGGCAGAAGGAACGAACGCTGTTGCAGTTCATCAGTCATGCCGGGAGTATACGGCAGTCATCGCGGACGCATTTGCAACCCCACAGAGCGCGAAATGACGTGGGTGGTAGTGGTGGTAGCTGGTAGGGTGACGGGGGCTGCAGCGGCGACGGAGGGCGATCGGGGGTGTGTGCGCTCGCCCCGGTTCGCGAAGGGAGGCCGGGTGAGCGGAAAGGGAGAGGATAAGGGAGGATATATTCGCGTATACGGCTCGCGTATACGTACTCGTGGGGTAGGTCGTGATTGCTCGGCAATACAAAGGATGGACAGAACCCCCCTGGGCACTCTTCCCTATTACTCCCGTGAAACTCCTCCGGTGGCACGAACGGGGCTCGCCCTCGGTAAGACAAAGACACCGAGCAAAGGAGACGGGGGATGCCGGTAAATTGAACTAGTCGCCGAAGACGCACCGCTCTGGCTACGCTTCCGCCCTCCTGACAGTCGCCAAACTATCATTCTCTCTCTGTCTCTCCCTCTAATTTTTTTCTTCCCTTTTTCACCCTTCCTCCCCTCCTCAACGGTCCCTCCTGCCACCCCCTCTCCTCGAGACTGGTTCCTCTCGTCGATGCCCCTTTGTCTCCGCAACATAGAGATCGTCTTTGACGATTTAATAACGTTCTCTACCCTCTCTCTTTCTCCACCCTTTCACTTTATGTCTGTTTCTCTCCAGTTTCCTCTTCCGCGTTAATTCCGCGCCGTGGAGTTCCGGGCAGACGAAATTCTCGGAGACATCGGCGAAGAATCCGTCGCGAATATGATCAATCGAGCCACTGTCGCTACACTGGACCACGAAAATTCGTGGATGCGTCGCTTTGGGAGTTTCAGTTAACGCTTAACCAATCGAACGGGGAGATCTCCCATTTTTTTTCCCTCGACAAAGCGCTGCCATTGGATCTGTCTACTTTTGTTATCGGTCTTGAACTATCTAGTGTTATTCATAGTGCATCCAATGCATCGTTTCCTCCTTCTCTAAAGTACAATTTTTAATAAATTCAACACTAGTTCAAGACGAACTAATAACAAAAGTATATAGAATCAATGACAGTGCTTTGTCGAGGAAAAAATAGATCTCCTCATTCTTCCCTCTGCCATCGATTCTACTTACCTTTGTTATTAGTTAGTCTCGAACTAGTATTGTTCACAGTTCATCAAACGCATTTTCTGCTCTTCCAAAGTACGATTTTTAATAAATTCAGTTCCAGTTCAAGACTAACTAATAACAAAGGTAAACAGAATCAGTGACAGAGGAAAGGCTGGATCATCTCCCCGTTCGTTTGGCTAAGCGTTAAGACGAACGCGAGCGGCTCGTCGGAGAAAGTCGATGCCTCGTAGGATTCCGGTTGTTGACAACCGAAAATTACGCAGTCCGCCCGCGTCCGACGCGCGTTTCCCGCGGAACGAGAAGCGAACGGTGCGAGAGAGGAGTGAAAACGTTGGTTCCTCCTTCTGGATGGATCTCCAGAGACGCGTGCGTTAATTAAACGAATTCGCGATAGCATTTTTACCTTCCAGGCGGTGTACAGTAAATAAATTATGGCGAATGGTAACGAACGCGGTCGGGTCTTGATGCGCATTCCTTCATGCTATAGCGAGGCAAAGCGCGCGCGAAGCGTAATCGCTTAAAGGGACCATTAAAGCTAACGCGGTGCTCACTGGCAATTAACGCGTTACGTTCGTGTTTGTCCCTCGACCCTTCGGCGGATCGGCCGAAGTTAGATCGCAGATATACGTACGGTTGGAAGGAAGGAAGGTTTTCGCATCGGCGGATGCGCTAGGGCCAGCGCACCGCGAGCCATCGCCGGGAAAACGGCGGGGCGGCGCGGGGCCGAGGGGACACGGAAAGAGGGAAAGGAGACGAGGAAACCCGCTAATAAAAGCACCCCGCAATGAGAAAGTCTTGAACTGCCGGCAAATAAGACGTTGCCCGGGCACCGCGGAGAGTTACCGGTTACGTATGCGCGGCGCTTTGTGCGCGACCGAGCGAGAACCGAGCGCGTTCTCGTTTCCTTCGCTTATTCCCGCGCCCCGCGTGATTTCTCACTTCTGTTCCAGGACGCGGTGTTCCGTTAATGCCTCCCCTCCTTCCGTATTCTGCAGGAATTATATTGTAATCGAAGTAATTTGTGAAAACTACACCGGTGCGCAGGGAAAGAGATCGCGAGATCGGGGAGAGAGAACCGGGGAAATCGTAAGGCTAGGCAGAGCCAGCTAGTCGCTTAGCTGGAGAATTAAGAAAGCCTCGATTATTCTTCGCAGATTTATATCGTTTTTCTTCGAGCATTTTGTAGTGGAAGCGATAGTATCAAAGGAGCACCAAATAGGGTATGTAGTGGACGTACAGCGATGGACAAAAGTTTAAGACTAAAGGGTCAAAGCAAACAAATTAATTAATCGATCAGAAATAGCACGATAAACAAAAATCGTGTTCTATGCTAATCAATAAATAATCTTCTACCGTGATGATGATAAAAGTAAGTATATGAACAACATTTGCATACTATAAAACTATGTTTTACATTGTCCTGTCGTCTTAAACTTTTGTCCGCTATTGTACACTCGATAATTCGAGCTTGTTTAAACGAGACTGCGTATTATCGGAGGAACTCCGAAATTCGAGACAGAGTCTCGATTATTCGAATTGCGAGGAAGGAAGCAAATGGGATTAAACCAACGTGTATAACCTCGTTTTTCTTAGAAACTTAAGAAATCATCGATTAATTAAATATGCAATTACGTCGTTTAACTGAAATATATGTGCAATGTTATCAAAACGTTTTTCATGATGCTATTTCACGATTTATGCACTACCTTTCGTATTATCCGAGTTTTCAATCATCCTAGGTTGCCTCAGTTCGCATTACCTCGGATAATCGAGTTTCCATTGTACACAAATTTTGACTCAAGCTATAAATACCACCAAGTATAATTTTCAGTATCGCAATTATGCGATCAGTTACTCGGTTCGAGGGTTAAAATTATACGAACTCTGAACCTTCTGTGTACTGTGAGCACCCACATCATTTGTTTCTTCAGAGCGCAACCTCGTTTCATGAATCGTTGCTTTGTGCAGCTTTAAATGCCTCCATCTTGGTGAAGGGTCTGAATGTGGGAGCCGAAGAAAAGCAAGAAATCCAAGCGGGAAATCAACGATTGAATCTACGATCTCTGACCCCTATGCCCTTCGCCTAAGCTCTCTTAATTCTTCATTATTATTACCGTTGATGATAGGTATGAAGGCTGAGATCCCACAATATCATCCCTCGTTAGACTTCTCCTCGACCTTTTAAATAACGTTCCCTTTTGCACCTGTACTGTGTGCTGTTGCAATTGCATATCGTCCAGGTTCGAGTTTACCTGAAAGTATACTTTTTTCCCGAGATATAGTAGCGGACAAAAGTTTAACACCAGAGGGCCGAGAAAATAAATTAATTAATTAATAAGAAATAACTGTAAAAATAAAATTTGTATTCTATGCTAATCAATAAATAGTGTTCTACCATAATGACAATGAAAATGAATAGATAAACAATATTTGTAAACCATAAAATTATGTTTTACACTGTCCTGTCGTAACTTATAAGCTTTTGTCCGCTACTGTACTTGTGAGGTGTTCGAAACTTTACAATCGGATTCAAATCTAACTGAAATCTATACGATCCTATTTCTAATTATTAATCAACTTTATTAATCAAATTATATGCATTTTTTGCTCCATTTCATACTTGAAAACCTAATAGATAGCAAAATCTCGTCACTGTTCTATTGTTGGCAACTAAAAATATCCTTTCTAACTGGACAACGTTTAATTCGATACCCGAGTTATTTCTTAATTGCTAAATTAGAATTAAAATTGATCGTCCATAAAAGACAATTATCATTTAGCATAGTTAACGCACAAATTTAGCTACCGAAGAAAAGAGTTATAAGATAACAGGTTAATCCTCCTGAAACACTTCTAACTTCAACGTCCGCCTCGATAGTTTTGAGGTTCCACGCTTCGGTTTCCGCGAAAGGCTTCTCTTTCCTTTGCCGCGTTAACGAACGTCCGCGATAAATTCAAGCGAGAAATAGTTCCCTGCGCTGCGTGTCGCGACAATAAAACGCTGATGAGTTCCTAAGAATGCCTGTCGTGCAGTGAGTCCCGCGTACGAATCACTCGCCTCTTCCTCTTCTTCCTTCTCCTCCTCTTCGACCGAGCTTGTCCGCGGAATATCAATTTTTCGCGGGCGCGAAACAATCGATGGAGTTGTGGCCGGCCCTAACTTAGCCGTTTTTCAGTGGAAAACAGATAATAGGGATTTTTCTCGTGCCGTCACCGACTCGAAGGAAACAGATTAATTTGTTGAAAACAAGCTTTATCTGGCCGCGGCGGTGTCGGATGACGCTGGAGGGCCGTTCGCTTGTTCGTTCGTTCGTTCACGATAAGCCTTATCGAAATAATTGCGCTATCTGAAAATGTCCGCCGCCGCGTTGTGCACGCGAAAATCCGTGTACATGTGTGCATGTGCACGTGTGTGGGAGCTAGCGATTCCGTCGAAAGTGTCGCGAACGGAGCAAACAAATCTGGCTGCAATCTGAGACGACCTCCAAGTGGAGCTACTTCCGGAACAACCGAGAGACACCCTTTTTACAGGGAAAAGTAGTCTAATCTTGAGTAGTCTCGCTTTCACATTTTAACCTTGGTCAGCGACTCACGACTTGACGATTGATTTGCCAATCGAGGATGTCATCGATTGAAGCTTACCGCGTGTGTGGACTGCGGATTCGTTCGAATTCAGTCAATTCTATCTGTCTGCGATGCATTGCTTTTAGTGTCCACTTTTATTTATGTACGGTATCCATGATGGAAATAGCAGTGCATGCGAATTCGGAGATTCTAATCACGATTCTGAACCATACCGAATGAATTAATAGTTATTTATTGATTCAGGATACCCTTTATGCATAGAAGTTGAGGGAGTCAGAGGTAACGACAAGTTGAGTGACACACTTTCATCTATAATAATATTTATTTAACATTGATAATAAAATTATAAATAAAACTAAACTCTTTCTCGCGTGTTTTTCTATCATCTGTCACACACACAGTTTACTGAAGTCGGCCCAGTCCCAAAAACACGCACCTACAGATGGCCTTCCATTCTCATCTCTCTCTCTCTCTCTCTCTCTCTCTCTCTCTCTCTTTCTATCGTACCTCAAGATCCATTCTCAATAATAACAATTACTCTCATAGAAGAAATGAAAAATCGAAATCATTTTGCGGAACTTACTTTAATAAAGTTAAGGTGTAACGAATCGTTGAAAAGATTGATGACTGATTACTTTTGAATGCTTGATGATCTATGATCTACGGTTAGGCATACGCTTATTGCAACAAGCATCTGCGGATTTATCGATCGCTATGGAACAGTTGATCGCACAAGCATAACCGCGCGCGCGCGCGCGTTACGATCGCACAGGGTTACGCGAATCGCGAAAAATATTTGAAGCACTCTCGAACCGTGGCCTTGAACGAGTTTGTTTGCGAGGGCCGTGTTATCTGCGCGGCCGATTACTCCTTTTTTTCTTTCCTCCTCTTTTTACGGAACACGACGAGTCGTCGATCGAGCCTTTTGCGAGACACGTGGACGGGAGAGCGTAGTCGGGAAAAATCGGCGCGGCTCAGCTTTTCGTAAGAGCCGGCGCGATAAAGCGGCGATATCTTTGTTTTCGCACGATCGGACGGTCGGTTGCGTCGTAGCGCGAGAAAAGAGGTAAAAAAAAAAAAAAAAAGAAAGGGAGGAAAAAAGGGGGAACAAGAGTAAAGAATACGCGACGGCGACGACGAAATCGAGTGCGTCGGAGCAGCGTCGAAATCACGTCGTTGCCGTGGTCGTTGTCCTTCGCCGTCTCAATTTTTCACGTCTATCGATTCGACGGTGAATAAAAAACGTGTCAGTGCCAGCGTCGGACAATCGGCCGGCTAAGACCCTTTGTGCCGGGAAGGGAACGGTATTTCGAACGGTGGAAAAATCCGTGATAACGAGAAAAACACGCGAAATCGTTCGGTGACGCAGCCGATGCCGCCGCAGTCTCTCCTCTTATCTTGGCGACTTTAATTAGCGTACGAATGCGTTATCAGTGTTTCGGCCGCGAGCGGATCGAGCTTTTCTCGCTCCCGTTCCTCGTTGGCTATCAGCCGCGCGGATTCCTGCTGAGAAACAGGCACCAGTTTGTACTCCGTACGATACCATGTACATTTTGTTGTACGTGACTCATTACTAGACCGCGGATTTTTATACATCCGTAGGAGATTTAAACGTGCAGGGAGATTGAAAATGATAATGATTTATTTATTTATTTATTTATTTATTTAGTAAACGAGCTAAACCCTTTAGTATACATAGGTTACAAATTAAAAGTTACAATTTACAAATTAGAAATTAGAAATTAGAAATCAGTCATTGGTGGACAAGAGATAAAGTACTTTACGTTTGAAGCAATTGAATTACGATTTAGGATTTCTTGTATCAAACAAGGAAGATTTTCTACCTTTTTGCACATCCTCTCTTTATTGACATGACGAGCAAACTTTTTAGTGGATTTTTATACATCCGTAGGAGATTTAAACGTGCAGGGAGATTGAAAATGATAATGATTTATTTATTTATTTATTTATTTATTTAGTAAACGAGCTAAACCCTTTAGTATACATAGGTTACAAATTAAAAGTTACAATTTACAAATTAGAAATTAGAAATTAGAAAATTAAAAAATTAGAAATTAGTCGTAGGTGAAGAAGAGATGAAGTATTTTACACTTGAAGCATCGAATTACGATTTAAGATTTTTTTTCAAACGGGGAAGATTTTCCACTTCTTTGCACATCCCCTCTTTAATGACATTACACGCAAGTTTCAATGTATCTTACGTAAACCGGACAATTTTCCAAACTCGATTTTCTTGAAAATGAAGATTCAAAAGGATGTATACCAATTTTTCTGCTTATTCTTCAATGGAAAGTCAACCCCTTTCGATTATACCACGAATTTCGTCTCACCCTGCATCAAAAGTCATAAAAATTATAGAGAATAATGATACCTACGTAAAATTAAAAAAAGTATAGTGTTTTATTTATTTAAAGGTTGGTAAATATGAACTTCTTGGATAACCTAATACCCAAGGTAAACCACGTATCATGATCATCTTAAATTACCCTATATAGTATAATAACTCTATAATAAGATATACTTCTGATATACTGTAAAGAAGTTATTAAAATGATTAAGATATACTTACTCGTTATCGGTTACTTTCTTAACGAGCTTCAATAATTTGATGGCGAATGTGATTTATAATAATTCAACGTGATCACGAGACGCAGTTAACCCCTGTATATAAATATAAAGTTTCTGCTGGGCGAAGTTTATCTAGCCTTCAGAGACTGCCCGATGGTAGGTACGAATTCGAAGGGATGGCCAACGAAATGATGAGTAACGCAACGAACAAACACAGCTTATCTGTCGTTTGGACGACTCTGTGAATCAACCCTAATAAAACGGTCGGCTATCTAACGTTGACTCTCCTTGCCTGAGAATTAGCAAAGCGTCGCCGATGAAGTTCGTAAGGTCGGTTCGAGCTCCTCTAGCACGGAACGCAGCCTCGTCGTCGAGTCAAGGGGTTAAACTCTTTTGCGAAAAACACGTTTCTGGCGTTCCAGTATCTTATTAGTCATTTTTACTAAACTTTGATCCAAATATATTTCCAGATTCGATCGCGATCGGGCGAGAGTCCGCGGTGTTGCCTAATCGATGATAGAGTATACGGAAACTTCTTTGGACTATAATATGGACACGATATATGTACTATTAATGTAGAAGGTGACGATTTTCGTGGCTGTTTGTAGTATTGTCGGTATCAATAAGTAAATACAGAGGTGCAGAGTGACGAAAAAGACGGTTGAGGAAATTCAAATGCCTTCGCGTGGATAAGGCAACAATAAACAACATGTTTTGTAACCCTTTTATTCTTAGCGGTTTTATTACGGAATTTTTTCTGATATATTGATGACAATTTTTTTATTAAAACGGTTGAAATCACGATATAGATACAGTAGTGGACAAACGTTTAAGACCAAAGAGTCAACGAAATTAATCTAATTTACAGGGAATAGCATGATAAACAAAATTTCCATTCTGTGCTAATCAATAAATAGTGTTCCACCATAATAACAATAAAAATGAATGTACTGGCAATACTTACAGACCACAAAACTATGCTTTACATTGTTATCTCGTCTTAAACTTTTGTCCGCTACTTACTAAACGCGTACCTGTTTTATGTACAGTGACAAAAGTTTAAGACCAAAGAAATTAAACTTTTGTCAGCTACTGTACGTGCAGCGTGCAATTATTATATTTCATGCCATTTGTTCTGGTTGAACAAACTGTAGTTGTATCGAAGGAAGTGCCTCTCGGTGAAGGCAATCACAGCAAGAACATTTAACGTGTGGCGCTTTTGCACATATATCGTGTTCATGCTGTAACACGCTTGGCTCAAGCTCTTCGACGCGAAACAGCTTCAGGTTTTCTCTCCCCCTCTCTTTCTAGGTATACTCTCCACATTCGAACGATACAGGGGTTCCCCTGTACTTGATACGGGGTGCGCAAAATGCCCGATGGCGTTTCCATTTCGCGGCGAGATAAAAATTGCGCGGGTTTGCGCGCGACAGCCGGCGATTCGCGTCTCCTCTGTCATGTCACCGTTCTTCCTACGGGAAAATCGGACCCCTTCTGTTGCCGCTCGAACGTGTCTCTCTCTCCTCTTTTCTCCTCTCCCTTCTCTCTTCTCCTATCTCTTTCTCTCTCTCTCTTTTCTCTTCTCCTATCTCTTCTCTCTCATCTCTCTCTTCTCACTTCTCCTATCTCTTCTCTCTCTTCTTTCTTCAATCTCTTTTCTCTCTTCTCTCTCTTCTCTCTCTTCTCTCTCTTCTCCTATCTCTCCTCTCTCTTGTCTCTTCTCACTTCTCTCTTCAATCTCTTTTCTCTCTTCTCTCTCTTCTCTCTCTTCTCCTCTCTCTCCTCTCTCTTGTCTCTTCTCACTTCTCTCTTCCCCCCTCTCTCTCTCTCTCTCTTCTCTCTTCTCCTTTCTCTTTCTCTCTCTCTTTTCTTTTCTCCCTTCTCCTCTCTCTCCTTTTTTCCTCTGTCTCTCTTTTCTTTTCTCCCTTCTCCTCTCTCACCCTTTTTCCTCTGTCTCTCTTTCTCTTCTTCTCTCTCTCTCTCCTCCCCACCATACCAGATTGCGTCGCGATCGCAGTCGCGAAAAATAAATTGCGGTGGACGTCGTCGAAGTTTCGGGACGACGGGGAGGGATCGTATCTCGAAGACGAGAGTCCGTGCTATCTTCGCGCGTAGGTAACGCCGATTTGTTTGAAATCGCCCATAGCGGCGCGCAGGATGCGCTGATAACCGATATACGGCACCGGGTGCATCGAACGATCCCCGACGTCGCCACCGCGACGACATGTTTGGGACACGTGTCGGAATGCAGCGTCGCGTCGACGAGTGCATCAGCAGACGGCTCGGTTTCGCGGAGCGAGTGATAAAAAGGCGGGGCAGAAATTTGAGGGAGAAAAGAACGAGGAGGGAACAGTGTTTGTGCAAGCATATGTCATAAAGCGCACGTTTATCGAAACATCGGTTAAGTTAACAGGTTGACTGCCGTGGTACTTTTCAGACTTCCGGTGTAAAATGATAACTTAATTTCTTCACATTATGTTATTCCAAACCCTAATTTCATCCTTGCACCTGTGCACGCTGTGCGCACAAGAAGAGGGACGAGAAAGGAGACGAGTCGATTTCTGGCCGCTAGGTGTATCGAGAATAACGTTGTTAGAGGCCGCTGACCCGACTTGTCGTGTGCAATACGATTACGCCATTATCTTACGGGCCTCGAAGAAGAAAAAAATCAGCGAGGGCGATCAAAATGAACGTCGGCTAAAAATAACCGATCGTTGCTCGCCCGCGAATCTCGACCGATATCTTCGTGTTTCCCGTCCGCGTAGCGAGCCTGCGAACGAACAACTCGGTCAATCGAACGAAGCCTTCCCATCGACGTTTCTGTAAATTCTGTCTCGTGTCGAGACGATAAGACTTAAGTGTAAACGAGTCGTATGAGGTTGCACAGTGAGTACAGTTAGCCCTCGTACAACACGGTACTTCTACAGCTCGATTCCACTCTGACACGATGACAAAATTGCGTAAACCTTCGCTAAAACGCGATTTCGCTCCATCGCGGTGAAATAATCGGACAGCCTATGTTTGTCTGTGTAAAGCAGCAACGAAGAGATGAATCAGAAAGATATTTCTGTTAGCGGTTATGCAAACATAATGAATTTGATATACGTAATGGTTCTACTAATGCTTGAAATGTAGTAGTCCTTTAGTCGTTTATATCACGATTTCTTTCTTGAAATGTAATTACCGTGTTATATAGGGTTTGACTGTACGAAATCGAAATGATCGATCGAAAGTAATAGATCTGGACCAGTATCCTTGCAAAAAGGTTTTCGATCAGCTACAGTAAACACGAAGTTGTCCAAAAATATCACAATTTCTGAGATGTAAAATGATATAGTGTATGCATGTAATATAGAATATCATTTTGAAGTAACTGATCGTTCGAGTTAATTGTTGCAATTAAAGTAAATAACAATTATGTACAGTCTAATATTCATGTGTGTTCTTAAGCCACTGTAAAGAAATTTACCTTTTTGACATGGTTGATGTAATAGATTTATAAATCATGTGAAAAATGAATAGAAAATTAAATGGACAATTGTTTTATTTCATTTTGTAGTTTAATTAAGGATTAAAATTGTAACACTTTATTTGTTTGAAGTTTATTAATTATCGTTTCGTTGGTGACACTTTCAAAAAAATATGTATAAAATATATATTTATAAATACATATTTAATTATAAATATTATTTATAAATATATAAAATTATAAAATTTATAAATCGGGTCGTTAGTGTATATGTATTCAGTTAATAACGAGGGGTAAATTAAACGCTGTCGAAGGGATGAACGCAACGTCCTGTATCTTTTAAACAATACTAAATGAAAACTTTTAAACGATAAAATAATAATAATATATTAACAATAATATCTGATAACAATTTAATACATATTATCTTAATCATAATAATAATATGAAAATGGCAATAATAACACTACACATGAAAACAAATAAAAGTGACAAAAAGTTAAATGATTGCTGTGTCTAGTAAGTAGTTGACATTTGAATGTTTTACATCTAATATACAGTAGCAGACAAAAGTTTAAGACGAGAGAACAATATAGAACATATAAACAGTTTTATGGTCTGGTCTTCAAATATTATCTATAAATTCATTCTTATCGTCATTATGATAGAACAGTATTTATTGATTAGCACAGAATGTAAATTTTGTTTATCATATGCTATTTCTTATAAATTATTTTAACACTATTCCTACCACGACATTCCCGCGTAAAACAGGCTACAAATTTTTCTCAGAAAATAAACAATGAAAAAAGAAGTGAATATTGAAAAGTTTAAAGACGATTCAATTATGTTGTATATACGAAATTCTAATCGAAATTTTAAGAACGGTCATTCGACCGGTCGTGGTAGGAATAGTGTTAATTTCTTTGACTCTTTGGCCTCAAACTTTTCTCCGCTACTATACATCTCATTGACACAAAGTCGAGTTGACAACAATACACGGTTTTACCAACGTCAAACCTAAACGCGTTATGCGAGCGTGCAATCCGCACGGCGGAACATAATTGCTTGCCTTGTCCCGCTCGGCGATCGAAAATCGGACAGTACGGATCGCTTTCGAGGTGCTTTCGTAATCCTGGCATTGTTCGGCTGGAAAGGAGCCGAGGACACGCGGAATTCCCACGGCAAGGTGGCGAGGACGAGGTGGCGGGGGGGTAAGCACGGAAACTCGTGAAAAGCAGTCGAATCTTCGTCGATTGTTCTCCACGCGGCGCGAACGTGACTCGAGCGGACGGCACATGGGGCGACAGATGGCACGCACGCACCGACGATGCGTGCCATGCTACCGAAAAACTGCATTAACGTATCCGTTCTTCTGCGCCGACACGAACACGAGTCTTGCGACAAGAAAACGACTACGGTTTGTTTCCGAGATCGCTGTGTACACGATTCGCTCGACACCTTATAAGCTTGACTTAACGCTAGAGCTACCGACAATTGTAGTGTACTTATTTGTATGGAAGAGATCAAATTGAAAATTACATGAAAATATATTGAATGCATAGGAAACGAATCTTTATTTATACTTTCTGCAGAAAACCATAGTAAATTTTGGAAGCTTTACCACGGAGAATTTATAAGGCTGCTAAGAGTAATCACCAATTGGTCATTTTAACTGCTCTGGTAGTTCTACTATTGATGCACCTTTAGCACTAGAACTACCGACAATTATAGTGTACTTATTTGTATGGAAGAGATCAAATTGAAAATTACATGAAAATATATTGAATGAAACAAATCTTTATTTATACCCATTGTAGAAAATCATAGTAACTTTTGGAAGCTTTACCACGGTGAATTTATGAGGCTACTATGAATAATCACCAATTTGTCATTTTAACTGCATTGGTAATTCTAGTGTTAATGCACCTTTAGCACTAGAACTACCGACAATTATAGTGTACTTATTCGCATGGAAGAGATCAAATTGAAAATTACATGAAAATATATTGAATGCATAGGAAACAAATCTTTATTTATACTTTCTGCAGAAAACCATGGTAAATTTTGGAAGCTTTACCACGGAGAATTTATAAGGCTGCTATGAATAATAACCAATTGGTCGCTTTGACTGATCTCGTAGTTTTAGTGTTAACTTTCATCACTTTTCACAAGAGCAAACTCAAATTGAATATATTACGAAGTATTTGATCCATTATAAATATAAGAAAATTCTACTTTTATTTATTGAGTAGAGTGAAATGATAGGGCTCAGGTGTGAATAAAATAAAATGAAGTGATTAGAATATAATTAATATATAATTAATATAGTTTAATGATAGCAACTGAAATGACTTTACAACTTAGCAACTACGACTTCAGAATCACCCTCTTTCTGCCTTCACAGTCAAACTGTTTTTGCCCCGCGCTCGCATTTTCGCCATATATTCTTCCGAACACTCGTTTCCTTTCTTTCTAATTCTAAATTTTTCTCACTCGATGCATTCGGTCACATTCACCCAAAAATTCCTTAGTCGCGACGTTTTCTCGTGTTCATCTTTCGCATCTTAGAAACACTCGAGTCTAAACATTCTACGTTCACGCAACTCAAGCACTCTTCACATTTTCCTAAACTCACATTCACTCGATCGCATTCCTGCATAAATTTCATTAAACAAAATGAAAACAACAAGAATAGAGTACCATAAATCGATTTGATGGAATAAAAGCTATTTCAAAAAATGTTGAGTTCGCCCTTACTACCCTCAACGTCTCGATTACTCGCCAACATCAACTACTGTCTTCAGTTTCAGTGGATTTCATCCTTGTCATAGTGCAAGAGAAACACTAACGTGGCGATGTGTGATTTGCGGGAAAACAGATATAGGATTGTTAACGTCGCGACGTCCGTTTCCGTGGCGAAGTTAGGCAAATCGAAACGTGGGCTCGGGTCGCGCGTGGGCCACCGATCGTTCCCGATCGACCCTTTCGAGTGGCGAGCCGACATTCCTCGCGATCGATTGCAAAAATCAGCGTCGAAGGCTAAATCTCGACTGGCACGGCTCGTCGTGGCCGTGCTCGGCCGAGGAGAAAGGTCTCTATCGCCAGGATAATCCGAAACGGCCTCCGGGACCCACTTAAGGTGGGATTTCCTATAAACGTTAGGCACGTTTAACGTGGTACTATGCGAAAGCGTACTCTTGTCCGTCTGTGAAGCAAATTTCGATCGTTGTGTCCAATTTGGACGTACGCGTTTGATGGTTCAGCTAGCTTCAGCAACGATTTAGGCTAGAGCAGCCATACACAATCTATTTTTTCGTTCTCGGGCCAGATATAATTGTTTGCTATGTTAAACGAGCCGCGACATGGTACACTGTACCCCATAATATAATAATGTAAAAAATAGGATTCAAAATGTACGGTAGCGGACAAAAGTTTAAGACGACAGGGCAATATAAAACATAGTTTTAAGGTATACAAATATTGTTGATATACTTAGTTAATATACTTATAACACTTAGTAACTTTATAAGTAACTTTATAACTTTATCTATAGTTACTTTATCTTTAGTTACTTTATCTTTAGTTACTTTATTAGTAACTTTTACTTTATTAGTAACTTTATAACTTTATCTTTAGTTACTTTATTAGTAACTTTATAACTTTATCTTTAGTTACTTTATTAGTAACTTTATAACATTACATTAGCAAAAATATGTATTGAGGCACATGTGTGTCCAATTTACATAACTTATCCATTTATTGCATACGACTTATTTAGAACATTAGTTTGGCAATCGTAACTATAGATATTGCAACAGTGTGCTAAATACCTAGTCTTCATTTAAATAATGAACGCATTTGCAAGTCTACAGCGGTAGAAATTTCGTTTTTTTTGCGTGGATAATTGAACGATTCTGTAAAACTTTTTGTTCTACGCTCTCAGATTATGATACGATGCAACCTCGTTAAAAGATATTTTAATTATATCCGGTGTATTTCAACCAGTAGGTTAAAACTATGCAAAAGGTATTCGTACACCGAAGAAAAGAGGGACGAAAACGATTTGCGCGAATTATCACTTTACAAAGCCTGTGTTTGCAAAATACGCACATACTAAATGTGTGCGATAAAATTTCCAAAATATCGTCCATGTATAATATATTGAAGGCAAACAGAGAATGTTTAATGCTATTTAACTTTATTGACACACATATTTCCTCCAATTTCTGAATCGATGTACGGGTAACGTTTAATTTTCCCTGCACGCATCCCTTCCCATTAGGCTATCGATTTCCACAAGAATTGAAAACACTCGGGTTGAAAGCGTCAACCCTTTGCATTCAAGAGGTGAAAAACGTTAATCGTCTAATAATATTAACTTTAAAGATTTTCAAGTGCAAAACATTTACTAAGATTCGCTCGTATTAAACTTCATTCAATTTAGTTAAGTCGTGTACTAAAATTTGCATGTACGACTATTTAATCCCCGGTTTGACAATAAAGTCTGAAAATTTGCGGCAACTATCATTCGACGACTAACAATCGCCTCTAGAGTGCAAAGGGTTAAAACAAAAGGGTTACATATTTAATTATAACTGAACGGGTCAATGACCCTTTAAAAAGTATACAACAAATTAATATATAAACAGAAGAGCGTAAATTACAAGATGTCGCCAACAAAAAGATTTTGCTAGTTAAAAGACATCGTCTGATCATATGTTTTTCTTTTTTCTTATTTTTTTTATTAATGAATATGCAGATATATAATTTGCCACGTGAGCATTTGGTACATTTTGTAGAATTCTGATACCCATTACATTTAATGTTCGTTTGCGTGATCGAGACGAGTAATTTCCCTGTGAAAATTACCGTGAGGTTTCAGTTCCTAGCCTCTTAAGTACCAAATTTATTGTATGCTATTTTTTTTAGTCTTTTTTAGAATTTCCGTAGCGTATACAGTATCCACCAACTGATTGGGGTGCTTTACAGTTTTCGTCCTACAGCGAACAGTGTGTGCTGTAATTTCTTGTGCGACTGTTATCGTGTCACACGTAGACCAGAAAAGAGTTACAAGGGTTGAAACGAGGATGAGCAAACGCGAAACGGCGGAGCTTGTTGCGACGATAGTGACGATAAAAACGCGGCCGGTTCGAGGCGTCCGGTAAGTAGGAGCGGCGATTCGTAATCGGCGCTTTTAAACGCGGATAATGTAATCGACACTGAAAGAGTCGGTCGGTCGTAACTTCTGACAGCCGGTGAATGGAAACGTGAATGGAAACGGCGTGCCGTGCGATCGGTACGAAAGTAAGAGGCGTTCATTCGCTCGCTCGCTCGCTCGCTCGTTCGCGAGGCAATCAGCGCGGCGGCCGCGCCAAAAGTCAAGGGATCGTTACCTCAGCCTCGAAGAGATCTCGCAAGGTAGCTTGGGTATCGATTGGAAAATGGAATAGTACAGTTGTGATAGACAGGCTAAACTGGTAGTACATGCCAATTCAAAAGTATTAAGAGACTCGCCAGAGATCGAATGATCTGAGTCTTCTGAAGGCTCGTTTGAGAAGCATTAAAACTTTGAAGTGGTAGATATTAGATAATTTATTTATTTATTTACATAATTTACTGGTAAGACCCATTAGTGTACGTATGTAGAGTGTACTAGTTCAAAACGAAGGACAGTATATGTAAAATAAGAATGAATAATGACAGTATTTACACCACAAAATAAAATAAAATAAAGTGCATAGTGCAATGATGTATTAAAGTAGACAAATTTAGATAACAGTTTATAAAAAAAATTGACCGATCCAATGAAGAAATCTAGCTCAAAACTGGTTTTTTCTGCAAGTGTGCAGAAAGCTATTCTGTTTGATACTTCTTCTCTGTGTCCCCTTTCCTCTCCCTCTTTCTCTCCTTCCACAGTTTACTTATATTTCTTCACAGTTAAATTTCATTATTTTTCAAAATAAAACTAAAAATATTATTAGATGACAATAGTGTTATCTATGTCTGGATAAAACAATATCTGGTTACAGAACTGGGGTAATAGGTGTTCGGATAGGATAGGCTTTAAAACTTCGATTTTCACTATTACAACACACGAATTTCGGGGCTAATAAATGTTTACAATCACACGTTGATCAGTGCTTCCATTTTATGCTACAACTCCTTTCGAGTCGTTCCGCAGACTCGTTCCTTCTCCTGGCGGACGTTGGATTAACGGTTTTTTATTAAAATTACCATCCAGCACAAGGCGGCTCGATTAGAATGGTAAATTAGACACGGCGTAAATAAAGCGCGAATTAATTGCCTTTCAGAGGGAGGCAGAAAGAGAGAGAGAGAGAGAGAGGGAGAGGGAAAAAAAAAAGTATACGCGGTCTCGAATCGAGGGGGAACGGTAACCCGTTTCGCTCGTAATATATTCAGAACGTAACAGTATCGTTGTTATCTTTCGAGCCTGAAGGCTCGAACTTTTGCGTGCCAACAGCTAACCACCTCGACCACTTTTGTGCGAACAATTGTTGATTCGCTAGGTGGCGGCCAACAACGGGACGAGGAATTCAGGCATCGAAGCAACGCTCTGTTTTACAGTCTTGAACGTTGGTGAAAGATACGTGTGTGAAACGAGAAACATTCGTATGATAATGAGCACGCGTAAATAAAAAGAGAGGCATGGAACATCTGACACGAAAAGTGTAAAAATTCTCAACAGGATTAATGTGAAATACGATTAAAAAAAAAGGGAGAAAGAAATGATGGAAGCAACCTCGATTCTCTGTCCAAGGATCGATCCGAAAACGCGAGCGCTGGCGCGAGTAAGACTTTCATCTGGGAGAAGGAGCTCCGAGAAAATGAATGGACGAGGAATGGGTAAGGTGGTAAGGGGGGAGGAGAGGGGAATGTTGGATATTTCTTCGGTTCGGCGTGCGTCTAATACTCAGCTGTACAGACTCCCACGATCGGTTCATGGTCTTGGCTCGCGAAGAGATCGGCGCAACACCGTTTCCCAATGTCTTTTCCTTGCAATTTTTGCCACGACGACTAACATTCACACTTGTGCAAGGTATCCACCACTGTAACTTACCTTTACTACCGTGATCGCTTCTCGAAAACTTACAAGTTAGAAGCTTTGAGCTGTCACGGTGTTATACACCTTTGTCTGCGCACTCGTGAAATATTTGTGAATTTTTGGTAAAATTCTTATGGTGGATATTAGACAGTGGGTAAAATTTCGCAGGAGCAGTGCAATTTAGTATTTCTTATGAGATTAATCCTTTCGTTTATGTGGACGAGATATTTCGCCGCCACGATTTCGCTATGGACGAGATATTTCGCCGCCACGATTTTGCTATGGACGAGATATTTCGCCGCCACGATTTCACTATGGACGAGATATTTTGCCGCCACGATTTCGCTATGGACGAGATATTTCGCCGCCACGATTTCGCTATGGACCAGGTATCTCGCGTCGCAATTTTCGTTATCTGGTGCTGTAAACGAGACGCCTAGTATATTTTTATATTAGGAGACGAAATTTGCCATTCGAAAATTCATTTCTCGCTCGAAGTGTTGAATAAACGATATTCTATATTAATGATATTCATGATCTTTTTTATTGCATGTATTTTATATGAAACGTTAACAAAAATTCAGTAAAGCGTTGAAATGGGAATCACAAGTTTCTTATTGACAAAAGAGAGAGAGAGAAAAAAGCAGTAAAGAAAGAGTTACACATTCAAGTTCTTAATGTAATAAACTACAATTCCTTAGGTAACATAAACATGACAAAAATTATAAGCAATAATAATTCAACGACTTATTTAGCTACTTAATATTTCGATATCAGTAAGCTGTCACCTGTATTATTAAATCTGTGGATAATAATAAAAATTTCGAAGCTCGCTAAAATCTTTTCTTCAACCCAAATTCTTTAAATATTGATAAATAAAAAATAAAATAAATAAAAGAAGACGTACGTGCTTATATATATTCATATATACAGTAACGAATAAAATTTTAAGATCAAAGGGTCAAGGAAAACAAATTAATTAATTAATAAAGAAAAAATCGTACTCTACGCTAATCAATAAATAGCGTTCTACCACAATCACGATAAAAATAAGTATATGAACAGTATTTGCATGCTATAAAACTATGTTTTACATTGTCTTGACATCTTAAGCTTTTGACCGCTACTGTAAGTATTCGAATAATTATATATTAGGTGTGCAAATTAATTCGGTGCCTTTTTCGTGCGGAACCTAACTTCCTAACTTTTGAATTTTTCCTAACTGAAACAAACGTTGCGGCAATCATTGATGGGTAACATCTGGTTGCAACGCAAACCCTTGTTTAGGTTCCTTAAACGTTTTTCAAAAGTTTTCTTAAAATTTCTTGCCTGTCCTGGACATGCTTGTCCGATCTTTGAAACCACTCTTTGCACGTTTTATACGTCACAACATTATTACCAAAAGCGGAACAAACCATTTCTTTAGCTTTAGAAGCATTCTTCTTCGGTTCAAAAGCAAAAAGAATGCAGTGCATCAAATACTCCGTGTCGAATGCTAAATTGTTTACTGTTATTAGGTAAAATTATGCCGAGTTGTCATGATTGTTTTAACACTATTCCTACCGACACTTGATATATACCTGTTCCTACCGCGACATTCCCACGTAAGACAGACTACAAACTTTTCTCAGAAAAAATAAACAATGAAAAAAAAAAGTGAATATTGAAAAATGTATTATACGTGTATTCGAGGAAAAGTCTAAAGTTTAAAGGCGATTCAATTACATTGTATCTATGAAATTCCAATCGAAACTTTAAAAACGGTCATTTGACCGGTTGTGGTAGGAATAGTGTTAAGGGCTGATTCTGCGAGCCAAAATAATTGGTGTCAGTCTGTAAACGGCAATTGGTATTAATTTGTAACCTCGACAAATATACGAAACTAAAAAATGTGCGGTTCGAACAAGGCGCAGAGACTTTGGTGATCAGTTGCACCCATTGAAAGGAACAACAATTCAAAGGATTAACAAAAATAAAGTAGTCATTGTTGAATAGTGTTAATGTTCCTTAGAGTTTAATGCTGTAACTTTCAAGTCACCATAGGGCGGGATAGGTATTTTAATTTGGATGGAAGTTACAAAGCGTTAAACGCAAAGGCACCAAATCAATTTGCACACCTAACACTACAATTCATCGATAAATACCAAAGGAATCTAATAACGGTTACGGTTAAGTCCGTGAAGTGTCGACGATCCGGTCTCTTACCCTGATGTTTCGAAAAACTTGAGTCACGCCAACGAGAGAAGGAAGAGGTAATCAATTAGAAGGTCTAATAGGTTGGGAAACACTGGCGCGGCTACCTACGTGTAGCATTTTGCATCGGGTATAATATATCCAGCCGCGTAGAGAGGCCAGGCACACTATCACGGACACGGCTGGCACACGTAACGGCCACGTAGGGGCACGTACACGCAGAATCGTACGCGTGTAAACGCGCCCTTACGATCCCACGGCGACTCGGCGTGCTTCTGTGGCCTTGCCGCGTGAAAGGCACACGGAAACTGGCGCGTCCATCTTGTTACGTAAAGCCCAAGTTTTCATGAGGCCGCGGCAGCTATCCGCGGGGACGCGGCGATTCGCGGGAGAGGAAGGAAGAGGCGTCGGGACGTCGACGGACCTTTTGAATCGTGGCTGTCGCCGCGGCGCGCCGCGCCGGAAAGACGGCGCGTTCTTCGCTCTAATTAACTCGTGGAACGGCCTCCTCTCGCGGTTCTGTCTCTCGTCGTTCGATCTCGAATAGCTTCTGTCTAGAAAATAGCTGTTGTCGCGCGATGATGTCGAACGGTCGAGTTTGAAAATATCCCTTGAACGCTGTAATGTTGAAGTTTATATTCGGTGATTGCAAAAATTCGTGCCCGATTTGAATAAAAATGAATACAACACATTTTTATAAAAAATATTATTTATTATTAGTAACTAGTATTTATTAGTACAATAATGTACTCGTTTTTAAGATTGTGCAGAATTACGAAGCATTTAGATAACTGTCGGTTGATAATATGTTTGCAAATTAAATAATTGAACTGTCAATTGTGCATGCTTTGCCATCTATCAAAATTGGGCACGAACTTTTGCAATCACGTAATAGTTAACTCTTAGCCAACTGAATGGGGAGATCTCCCATTTTTTACCGCAATAAGAGCACTGCGATTGATTCTATTTACTTTTGTTAATAGTTACTCTTGAACTGGTGTTGTTCATAGTTCGTCAAATGCATTTCAGTTCAATCAAATTGCATATGAAGATAATATAACTTGATTGCCTATCATACGACCAGGAGTATTCAGATTTTTGAGGTGTTGAAGTGGAGCAAGGTCTGAAAAGGGTTAAGAAATATAGAGTTTCTTCATGAAGTTTCTTCTTGATTTTGTATGAGCTTCTACTGTAACCGATTCGTTGAGGGTATTAGTTTAGAATTATGAAAGGCCTAGGATTTTGGACAAATCGTGTCTTAGAAAATTTGTAAACGGGTTAACTCGTTGAATTAAAGAATTTATAGGACAAGAATTGCACAGTAGCATGCAAGTAGAATTAACTCGAATCATGTACTTAACATAAGTATTAGTAATTAACAATATGTACCGAAAGGCATTCAGGGTTCATGCGTATAGTTTCGAAAACTCTGTTCGAAATAAGATTATAATTTTGTTGACCTACCAAAATCTGGAATCTTGTGTTTAAGGTTAACCAGTTTTCTATTTAAAGATTTTAATTAGAGAGTTACTCATACGTTTTACATCACCATACACATTTCAGACAGTGGTACCCGTCACCACGATGAGTAAGTGCAAGCTTTGCTTATTCGTGTTACTGTCTGTGGGACGACTGACGTTCGAACGAGAAAAAGCGTCGAAAGAAATTCAAGAAAGCTTCTACGAAAAGTATAATATGAATATTCCTTCTATATTAAATCTTCATATTAATTCGTTCCTGATAAAACGTTGGTTCTTGACCGACTCGAATAATTTTACCGCCTGAAAAGTATATGGTGGAACTCGGTTTATTGAATTTCATTTATATTAAAATTTTACCAAGATCTGGTCAAGTGAACCTAATTGAGCTTCTTTTATGTTAACCACTTCCAAGCTAAAGATAATAGATCAATATAATAAGGGAACCATGATACATGGTGAGAAAAATTAGGTAAGCTCCTATTATATGAACAATTTGGTCATTTAATTCGACTTGTCCCTATATGGAATTCCATAGAAACGTGCTTTGTACTCTTTACTAGACGAACAATTACGTAAAGTTGACCGAATACTTTCTTTTATTATATTTTTTATTTAATCCAGATATATTTGCCAGTTCCAAATATAATTAAGAAGTTCAGAAGCTATGGCGAAGAATAATTATCAGAGAAATAATTAAACGTTAGCTGTTCAGTTGCATTTGATAAAAGAATATATAGCTTAACCCTTCCATCAATTTTGCGAGCCACTGTATTTTGATACACACCTGATCAATTCGGTCGAGACTAATTCGTTCGTATCACGCTATTTGCCTTTTAAGACGCCCGATGGAACAAATAGATTACAGTTTTAATGCTTAATTATAAATCACCTTCCGAGGCATTAATTTATTTTGGTCACCTGTTCGGAGTCTAAATTGTATGAAACTTTTGAAAAAATTGTTAGGTGGATATTTGTAATGGTAAAAAATTTGACGGTCCTGTGAAAGTTTGGAATCACGTAATTATACACGATAATGTTACGATAGCCGACAAATATGTTTCAATATAAACTGGAATACAAAGAATGCCATAAAACAAGTAAATATAATATAACGACATACAGCAACAACGCCCTTAATTGTTCTGTAAAATGTCCTTAGAAATCGATTATTACTGTTTACGTTCTTTCAGTCGTCGACGAACTTTCGGTACCATTTTCAGAGAGAACACTTGACCATTTTTTAACAGAACATTTCATACGCTAATATACTAGTGTTTTGTCATTTTTATTTGAACTCATATTAATTTTTGAATAATTCCAAACTTGCTTGGATCAACAGCAAATGATTCTAATTATTTACCGACTGATAATTAATTACTGACAAACAAAAGGAATAAAAGTATATTTATTCGTTTCTGGCGTTCATAACGAAGAGGTAACCAAACGATATTTCCGAGTATTCGGAACATTTCCTCTACTTACGTGTAACAACAATGTCTGCACACACAGCCGTCGTGGACTTTTTAATTCCGCGTATTAGAGTCACGAAGCGGAAAGGAATTCGCGAATTCGATGTCACGCTCGTTACGAACACCAAAGATACCAGGCAATATTGGAATCGGAGAACTGTTGGCCGTCGAACGCTCCTACCTTAAGCAGCTGGCTAAGTAAGCCGAGGTGAATTACATTTTTGCGATAGTTTAGCCGCTACTCGCTCGGTTACCGGTACTCGCCCGTTATTTATGAATGAATTAACGTCACGCTATCTCCGCCGCGAGTACGCCACCGATCGCTATTGAGAAACCGTTCGTTCCACGAGGCGTCGCCGTGAACCGCGGGATTCGCTGTCGCGGAAACGAAAAATGGGTACGTACGGTTGGCGATCGCGTTCGATTTAACGGTAACGTGCCGGAAGTCCGCGTGGAACCGCGGAACATCGCGCCAAATTTCAGGTTTACCGACAGGAAGTCCCGTTGCACGGTGAGATTCGCGAGTCACTTTCACCGGTAAGTGGCTCGCATGCTCGCCTCTTCCTTATGAATAATACAAATGTCCGGAATCGGCAGGTGTTATCGCTGATGGGACGAGTTCCATTTCGTTAAGAACCCAAACGAACGGTTGCTCTCGGGGATTCAAGTGGTATTTATAATGTTTAGCTTCCCCGGGAATATTTCGCGGCGATTTTCGATAAAAAAAAAAAAGATAGGTAACACTGTATTGGGTTGTCCGGAAAGTTCGTGCCGATTTTTGATAGATGACGTAAGGGCAGGTCTAAATATATTAGAATGATTGAGAACAAATAATGTGTGTGCATATCATAAAGGACAATACTTCAGGCATATTTGAAACACAATTTGGGTAAGAAACGTTAATTTTTGTCAGTTTTATACGCTTTTGAGTAATGAAGAAAACAAATTACATTTTAACCCTTTGCACTCGGCTGTATCCTCTCATGGGACATCGTAATCCTAGCATATGATAGTTTCGCAAATTTTTAGACTTTATTTCAGATCTGGACGTTAAATAGTCACATATGTAAATTTTAATATACGAATTAACTAAACTAAATGAAGTTTAATATACGTGAATCATAGTAAATGTTTCGAATTTGAAAATTTTTGAAGTTAGTATCATTAAACGACTAACGGTCACCTCTCGAGTGCAAAGGGTTAAGTATTTAATACTTTTTATTCACCGGAAAGACAGAAATACCATAAGAGCGGCAAACAAGATATGCGCTGATTCTGGTACCTTTTTCGATCGTTACAAAATTCCTTTGATGGAAAAAAGCTTCAACTCCTTCTACAAGATAAAACATCACGTAGAAAAGTTTTTCGCTGAAAAACCTGAGAGATTCTGGAAGGACGGAATTTTAAAATTGCTTGAAAAATGGAGAAGGGTTGTACAAAGAAATGGCACCTGTACAGTTTAATAAATGCATGCTAAAATTTGAATCCCCTTCAGTCGTGCTTCAATCCTCTTTCAAAATCGGCACGAACTTTCCGGACAACCCAATATTTTAGTGCATTTATTCGTTTAGACAGTAAGCCACTTTTATTCTGTAGGTCGAAGTGACATTTTATAGATCAGGATACACAGTAGCGGATAAAAGTTTGAGACAGGTCAATGTAAAACATAATTTTATTCGTCGCAAATATTGTTTATCTATTCATTTTTATTGTCATTATGGTTGAACAATCTTTATTGATTAGCACAAAATGCAAATTTTGTTTATGCCATTCTTCAGAAATTCTTCAGAAATTAGTTGGTTTAATTTCGTTGACTCTTTCGTCTTAAACTTTTGTCCGCTACTGTAAGTACTTTATGTAATTGAGAAACACAGGATTTCGGAATTTTTTCGTGGAGAGAAAGAAAATCATATTGTAGCGCAGTTATTTTCTTATTCAATAAGGCACGCGTGGTTTTTATCGTACAAGATAATCTAAAAATTAAATTCTTTTAAATCGATACTTTATTTTGCAAAATACAGATTACTCTTTTGGAATTTAGAAATTTGGAATCGAACCATATTTTAACTAATAACAGTAGACTTTTTTAACACGTTCGTCGCCACGTCGCCGATATTTGGGTGACGCTCTTTTTCTTAAGTTAAATAGGATTTTAAATTGGAATTTTAAAAGGAATTCAATGGAATAAGCATTGATGTATAATATATATATATAAATATAAAATACATAAAATTAAAATAAAAAGTTAAAATTTTTGCTGCTTTTCTATTTTTCTATCCCAGTTTTCTATGCAATCAAATTTGGGCCCAGCGAGAAACTCAGCCGAATCACGCTGGGCGACGAACGCGTTAAAGTTCTTTTTCTCCAGAACTTCACTTTATAAGAAACCAACATGAACTTTCTGGACAATCAAATATTTCTTCGTGCGCTTATCGCGAGATACGTATAGAATCTTCGATACGAAAGATCCGTAGAACAAACAGATTACGCAAACACGAAGCAGACGAATTTCACGAACTGCGCGTAACACGCTGTGCAATCAAAGATCGACCGAAAATCACCGAAAGAACCAGGGCCGTTGTCATGAATCTTTCTAAATTCAAATCGTCTCGAGAAAACGAAACTGAGAGAAAGAGTGATCTAATGAGAGGCCCGATTGCGATTTACTTTTTTTCGCCATGCAGAGGCAGAGCAAGAGAGAGGGGGAGACAGAAAGAGAGAGAAAGCGAGAGCTAGCTCGTGGATTCTTGCGAAAATGCCTGAGTGGCCTGAAAAAATAAAGCGCGCCGATAAGCGCCTGTACCTGATAAAGTCTCGCTCGCTTTATCGTGTTTGCCCGGCGCGATAGCGATGCGCAAAAATGAGGTTGAAATTGCAAAACTGCACAGGCCAGTCGGGAGGAGGACGAGAGGGGGGGGCAGGGCGAGGTTGATAAATCGCGCAGAAGGGTCTCGTGGCAGGGAACGTAACGGGCTACATACACGTGCGCGCGTGTACACAGGGCAGGGGGCCGGTGGGGGCAGAGAGAAAGAGAAAGAGAGAGAGAGAGAGAAGCCAGGAGACACAGAGAGGGCGGCATAGGGTGGGAGGAGAGAAAGAGAGAAGGCCGGTGCATTCGATGCACCGTCGAGGGGACCGCGTAATCTGAAAGGCTTATAAACCTGCATCCGGCGCGGCGATCGATAACGGGAGTTATCGGCGTTTCGTACGAATCGCCGCCGCGACTTCCTCCCTTTCTTTTCCACCTTCTCGCGCGCGCGCTATTTTTCCTCCGGTTCTCTGTCGAGCTTCCGCGGAAAAACGAAACGGGAAAAAGGAAAACCCCGGTTGCATCCTCGAGAGTAGTCGCTCTCCCGGGTGCACGGCGGGAGAGGAGAGCCTGTGCTCTTCGTAGAGAGGAAGAGGAGTAGTAGTAGGTAGGTAGATAGGTAGGTAGGTAGGTAGGTAGGTGGATGAGTCCGCGCTCCGGCGATTAACGTTCTGCAGCTAGTTCTACGCAAAGGATCGCAAGGGTTCGCGAAAGGCTCTAAGTAGGCAGCAGCAGTAACGAGGAGGAGCTTTGTTCGACCCTCCTCGCGTTGTTCGGCCCTCCGATTCCTAGTTACGACGGCAGTGTCGTCGGTTTCGATATCGCGATGTTTTGCGATCTTACGGCGGAAGGGTCGAGCGACGAGTAGCTCTGTGTACGAGAGGACTCGCTTTCCTCCCCTGCACCGTCGCTTCTCCCGTAAATATGCTTAATTCCACACGAACGGAGACACTGCTGCCCGGCCCTTCCTGGCGGGGCAGCCTCAGTCTTTTATTAATTGATCGAAATTAGAGCGAGCTGCTCGGCCCGCTTCATTGACAGAGCTACTACCGACGACGGTGCAATGACCGCTCGGTGATTCGACTTCAGCCGGGATGACGCATCGCAGCCCTGTTAGATGGCGAAATTTTATTTCCATCCGTCACTTCGGACGCCGCTGCATGCTGCACGAAATTCATCGAGAATCGTTGTTCCGGCCCGACGTTCGTTCGCAAAGTGTATAGATAAACTGGTTTCCGGGTGGCTGGTGTGACGGGGCAAGGGGCGATTCTACATACGAGATAAAAGAAAGAAATATGATTTTTCTCTGTTCGGAACTCTTCGTTTGCGAGAGAATCTGGCTTGAAAATTCTTTCGAGATTATTGGCAAGAAAAATCTAATTGGAACCGATGTATCTGAATTTACAACGTTTCTACTACCATCAGATTTATGGTAATCGTGTAATGGGCTGCGATCGATTGCAGCGGTCCTTTATGTTCGGGCTTTGTGGATCAGTTAAGGTCCATGGTCGAACAGTTAAGATCAGAGTAGTACGAATCGAGCTTGAAGTAACAACAGATTTCAGTAAGAGCAGTAATTTGGACATAAGAACAACACCTTGACCTAGGAATGTGTGAGGAGCAAAACAGGCGAAGGGAAGGACTATCTGTGAACAAAGTCACCCCCGAATTCGCAACAAATCTTGTAATAATAGTCTCCAGATCACTCGAATCTACTTATTCTATATTCTAAATGTTGAACAAACGTCTGTACTCGTTGCACAACTATTTACAATCTTTCGATTCGTTATCGCGACGCGTATGTAATAGTTTGCGACGCGGAACCGCGTGATTCGCGGCGAACGTGTTAAGCGGCTGTGTCAACACGAAAAGCGCCGGAGCTTGCGTAACACCGTCGAAAAATCGGCCGATTTTCAGGGAAACGCGAACGCGCGTATCCCGTCGCGAGAATTGGTCCGCTAATGACGCCGGTAATCCGACGGCGAGTCACGCGTTAAACTCGACTCGCGCTAGCATTTGATTTTACGACTGTTCCACGGCTGCCGGCACCACTGTTACGGGGAAAGTTGTTCCCGAGAAGATTTTAAGGGGATCTGAAACGCGTTCGCGGAGTTTGCGCCGCGGGAACTCATCCGTGTGTTCCGGTAATTGCGGGACACGCCGGCAACTTGTTCCTCCGTCGTTTATACCTCGTCCTTCCGGGTTCCCGGATCTTTGCCTGGCAAGTGCAAGTCGTTGAAGGACGCACGGTGGAGGTTATAAAATTAGCAAACTTGTTAAAATACTGATATTGCGAACATTGAAACAGAAGGTTTGATAGATTCGTGTAAATGCAACGGACAGAGACATTTTCCTGCTTGCTCGTTGTCATGGCGGTGAAAAATTGTCTGTTTCTTGGATGATTTATCGTTAGCTCTTTCATATTTGGTTATTACTGTTGTTATTGTTGTTATTATTCCTGTTATTATTATTGTTATGTTTTTATTTCTCGGAGTTTCCTCTGTTCTTCTCCATTCCTATGGATCTTTCCCTTAGATCAGGTAGAAACGGGCCTCTATATTGGTGAATCCATGAATTTTTTAACTAATGCACATGTTTCAATTATTATGGCTTTCTGTATTTTATTATTATTATTATTATTATTATTATTATTATTATTATTATTATTATTATTATGTTTTTATTTCCCGGAGTTTCCCCTGTTCTTCTCCATTCCTAAGGATCTTTCCTTTAGATCAGGTAGAAACGAGCCTCTATATTGGTGAATCCATGAATTCTCTAACTAATGCACATGTTTAAATTATTATGGCTTTCTGTATTTTATTATTATTATTATTATTATTATTATTATTATGTTTTTATTTCTCGGAGTTTCCCCTGTTTTACTTCATTCCTAAGGATCTTTCCCTTAGATCAGGTAGAAACGGGCCTCTATATTGGTGAATCCATGAATTTTTTAACTAATGCACATGTTTCAATCATTATGGCTTTCTGTATTTTATTATTATTAATTATTTATTATATATATAATATTATTATTATAATTATAATTATTATTTTATTGTATTATTATTATTATTATTATTATTCCTGTTATTGTTATTATTTTCTTTTTATTTTTCGGGTTTCCGGAGGCAAGTGTAGTCGTTGAAGAGGACACGGTGAAGTTATAAAATTAGCAGACTTAAAATATCGATATCGCGGATCGTCGATATGGATATGATTATTTGAATAAAACCATGAAATATTCGTGATTCCTTCTAAACTCTCACAAAACTAACTAATGCGCACTGTTTTCATATTTTATATGCTCTCACGTATTTATCCTCCTTCATTATAGTCCTTAACCTTTCTCAATCGATACGTTCGGTCACGTCCACCAAAAATTTGTCTCGTCTCGCGTCATCTCGAGTGCAGTCATCGCTTTTACGTCTCCATTTAAACAACCTGTCATTCTATTCAAACAAGCTTCATTCACGACTCAGATACACTTCAGTCGCTCTCCTATCGTTCGATCCACTCGCTCTTCTCAATCGCATCTCTGTAACACTTAATGCAAACTGGTGTGAGACAATACTATAATATATCTACCGGAATTTAAAGGAAATACTCGGTGGGTTCCCCTAAAAAATTAAAAATAAAAGCTACAGGGTAATTTGTTGCCAGTGGGCTCAAAAGAAATTTCGAGTCTTCGGTTCCGTACTGACGTTCACTTATCCAAGCACATTGATGTACCCTTCTTGTCTCTTCGTCATCTTGCTTGTCATCTTCTCAGCAACGCACAATTTTACTTCTGTGTCACAGCTCGTTATTCTATTTCCAATCGATTGTACCCGAATTACTTTGCGATATCTCGTCCAGGCAGAAGTACTACTCGTAGTCATCCAATAATACTAGCTTCAAAGATTTTCAAGTGTAAAATATTTAATAACATTCACTTATATTGAATTTCATTTCGTTTAATTTAACAACGTAATAAAATTTACTTATACGACTACTTAACCCTTTGAATTTGAGAGTTTGCAAAATTATCATTTGATGACTGATAGTCATCTTTCGAGTGCAAACGGTTAATCGATCTAAGCCTCTACAGGGCAACTTTTCTCAGCGCAATTATAAAAATAAGACACACGGATTTTCGTTATTAACCGGAACAATAATATCGATAAATCGGATCGCGAGATGACTGAATGACAACTTGCCAGCTCCCCACAGTACGATCTCCTGACTTACGCTAGAAGTGATGAACGTTCCGTGAATTTCGCTGTGTTCTCGAACGCACCCATCAGTTTCAGCTCCTCCGTCGGGTCAGCCATCGCAACCACGAATCGCCTGAGAATATTTCAGCTGCCCCCCACCTCGTGGCAGCCTTAACCTCGAGCCAGGTCGGATCTCCCGGGCCGAATGTTTGCCGAGGCGAAATGTTAATAAAACGAATCGAGGCCGTGGTTAGCTGGAGCCGCTGCGAAGGTCGGGGGCGGGCTTCCAGCCGGCCGGGTATTCGGTAGGTAGACAAGGTCCGACCTCGAACTCTGCCGTGAATCGGGGACCTTCGACGTATTTTTCGCCGTTCCTCCCCGTCGTTTTTTTTTCGCCACCATTCCCCTTCTCGCAGCCATGTGTTCTCTCTGTGGAGCGAACGAAACGTTTCGTCCAATCCTAGAAGAAGTATGGCGTGGCCCATCCGCGTTATTAACCCTTTGCACTCGGATGTCCCCTCTTATGGGACATCGTAATCCTAGCATATGATAGTTTCGCAAATTTTCAGACGTTAAGTAGTCATATATGTAAATTTTAATATACGACTTAACTAAACTAAATGAAGTTTAATATACGTGAATCATAGTAAATATTTCGAATTTGAAAATTTTTGAAGTTAGTATTGTTAAACGACTAACAGTCACCTCTCGAGTGCAAAGGGTTAACACTAACCGGAAGCCTATTAATCGGCTATTACATGCTTACAATTAGTCTGTAAATTTTGTAATGTTTCCTTACACGAAGGTGACTGTTTCGAGCGATATCGTATGTATACCGTAAAGAGATCTTAAACTATCAATCGTAGTGAAATTTACAGGCCTTTAGATATAGCAAGGGGGCGTACACCCTTGTTCATAAGTAGCGGGACACCTACTGGACTTACATAAAACGCGATAATTAAATCTGATTATATAATTGTTATACCTAGCTTTATATGATGATATTACTGAAAATACATATATAAAAAAAAATATATTTTATATACATATATATAAATTTACAGGTAAGTGTTTTGTGTGTAATCAGTTTGACTATTTATTACATTTGCATATTTATTTCATACATCATAGACATAAGTTATGTAAAGTTACTTTTGCAAAACCTAAGGTCACATCCAAATTATTATTATTATTATTATTGTTATTTATTATTTATTTCATTTTTCTCAACAAGATATAATTTAATATAAATTACAACCCAATAATTTTAAGATTTCTGTAATAATTACTATTTGATGATTTTTCAAATTTACTTAGCTTTTCGTAAGTGTCCTAACACTAGTTCTGAGTTGAACTTTGCAACACGCTGATTTACAAATTTTTCTTCACCTTAAATTCTCTAATTTCGCAGCAGATTACAAAACTCCATAACACACATTTTAAGCGAAAAAATCAGACACCCTTAAAAATGCATTCCCCCCTGTATACTAAAATATCGTTCAGTTCTAACAGAACATTGCCAAGTTTTCAGCCAGACCAGCGACACGGTCCGCAAAACCGTGATGGTGGACAGGTCCAGCGATGACGAGGACAGGGTAACAAAGTCGAGGGGAGCGAAAGTATCGAGCGCCAAAGACTCGTATCGGCGATTAAAGAGCTAACGCGACAATGGGCGTCTTTAATTACGCGTTACGTAGAAGCGGCGAATGAACGAACGAACGAACGAACGAACGGTGCTTCTCGCTTCACGCGTTGGCGTTTAAATAACAGTGTGCGCGTCGCCGGCTCCTTGATCGTCACACTGGAAATTATCCATCCATCCATCCAGAGGATCGATCGGCCGGGAACGAGAAAGCGCTCTGCGGCTGCATGGCTGTGCAGAGAGGCTCCGCTACCGGGCGGGCTTCCGTGTTGATGGTTGCCTCCGGTAACATAGTTTCGTAAAAACCGCGCGTTTCCGCGAGTTGCTACGCGCTCGTGGAAATAAAAGCAGCGGCACGCGTGCAGCCCGCCTCGGTGGATGTAATCGGTAATTCCGCGAAACGGATATCGTCACGAGGAGACATTATTATTCCCGCGGGTAGAACAATACCGAAAGTTAAGAGATTTTCGCGAGAGTTCGAGGCGAATGCTCCCGAAGCGTAGCTATCCTATCTAACCGGGATCCTTCCCCGCTGTTCCGTGTTCTCTCTCTCTCTCTCTCTCTCTCTCCCTCTCTCTCTCTGTTGCTTGCCCCGCTCATTGTTCCTGTATCGTCGATAAATCCTTGTATTCGCGGCGAAACGCGCATTGTTTGGGCAGCGGGGCGAGCGCGCGGGCGCGTGCCCGCTCACCGGCACACGCGGCATCCCCGTAAGCCCGAGGAGTGTGTGCGCGCGGATTAAGCGAGCAGTACACGCGGTGGTGGATTTATAAGCGGACCCCGGTGGGCATCGGCTCAGACAATGCGCGCACTCGGGCTACACACGGGCATTAAGCGAGCGCAGTTTTACCTCTTCGAAGTGCAGCTCGAAATTAACTAAGTAACAATAGCCGTCGCCCTGATTTCTCTTCTCTCCCCTTCGCCGTCTCTCTCTCTCTCACTCTCTCCACCCTGTTCCCTCTTTCCCTCTTTCTTTTCGTCTCCCTCGATCCCGTCGGGTTTCGTTCTTTACTCCGTGTAACGTTCTTGCCAAGAGACAGAGAAAGAAGGAAAGAGAGAGAGAGAGCCCCCCTTTTGTTTCTTCGAGCGCGATTTTTCCCCGTCCCGGTTGCAATTTCGCAAAAGAGATTAAAAATTAGCCCCGATTCGCGATCGGCCCATTGAATTCCGCTGGCCAGCTTTTGCGCCGCTTTTGTCCCGCTTTTGTTCGTCCTAGGTAAAGTAACCCCTGGCTAAACGAGTGGCAGGGGCGGAGGGTGGTTGCGGAACGCGAAAAGTTACAGCGGACGTCGCTTACGATGGCGATAAAGCGCGTTCCGTGATTGTAACGGATCTGTAATATTACGGGCGTGATTTTTTCGGTTATTGTTTTTTATCTTAGCACGTATGAAATCGTATTTTTTCAGACATTCTTTTAATGTAATTACATTGTCTTCGATAAAGCGTATAAATTGAAAGAAAAAGCTGAACTTTTCTTTTTTACTCGTTTCATACTTTTAAATAGGGATCTTAAGTGGTTAAGGAAAAAATAAATGTAAAAATCTTATATTTTCGGATATGTATAAATGGCTTTTATTCGCTAACACCTTTTTTGTTCATAGATTGTTGTGTTTGTGGACCGTAGACTTCTTAAAATTGCATTTCGTGATCCAAGTTGATATGCGAGTTTGACACCACTGTTTTAGGTGAATAATTTATAATTTCTTTTTAAGTTTTTGAAGTTTCAATGTTTTTTCAAGGTATTATGAGCACGTATATTTTAATGATTAATAATACGCGCGAGTGTGTGATACGTTTAAAAGCATAACAGCACTAACGACAGAGTGAACCACACAGTGCCGTTACCGTTAAAAAAGAAGACACCACGCAAAAGCCACAATAGTGGCGTACGGTAACTAAGAAGTTAATGAAGTCTAAGAAAGAGATAGGTCGACGCTACTTTAACCGCAATGAAAGGTTCCACAATAAGTTACGAATTGTTCATTCCAACCATTTTGACAATTCCAGGATTAACGTTGAATTTAACGTTTTACAACGCCTAATCGTAACGTTAACAATTTTACAAATACGAATTTCCGCTGATGAATTTCGCCAAAGCAAAATACCGTTTACCAATCCGCAAGTCTCCACTCGAACGCATAGACGGATTAACATAGTTCACGAGCACGGTTTCGAGTGACACAGCATTCTTCTCGCGAATGTGTACCCGTCGCATCTCGACAGGGTCAATGTCGACGTCGATTTGACCAGCTTTCAGCGCGCGTCCTGCGTCAAAAATTAATAAAACGAGATTACTCGACGTCAGGGCCATACTTTTATTTTCCTCAGCAATACTAACGCGCTGCTTTTCCCCCCTTCAACTGGTTTGGTTCTCCTGTTGTGCGCGTGTCACAGGCGAGCCGCGATTCATTTTCATCGACGCTCGGCAAATAAACACTTTGGACGGTGTCCACTGTCGCGCTCCTCGCGTCTGTTTATCCGCTTCGGGCACTGACTGGTTCGTTCGAGACCCAAGGGTAACGCGAATAGTTCTGAATGAGACGAACGATTGCAGGTTTAGCTATTAGGATTACGGGGTATTGGGAAATTATAATGAACCATATTCTTTTATTATAAAATATATGTATGATGACTTTACTTAACACTTGGCCAACCAAGTGGAGAGATCTTCCATGTTTTCTTCGACAAACAGCTGCCACTGATCCTATTTACCTTTGTTACTAGTTAGTGTTGAATTGAAGTTGAATTGATTAAAAACTGTACTTTGGAAAAGCAGAAAATGCGTTTGATGAACTGTTAAGAACACTAGTTCAAGATCAACTAGTAACAGAAGTAAATAGAAACGATGGCAGAGGAAATAATGGGGAAATCTTCCATGCTTTTCTCGACAAACCACTGCCACTGATCCTATTTACCTTCGTTACTAATTAGAACTGAATTTCAATTGATTAAAAATTGTACTTTGGAAAAGCAGAAAATGCATTTAATGAACTGTTAAGAACACTAGTTCAAGACCAACTAATAACAGAAGTAAATAGAAACGATGGCAGAGGAAAGAACGGGGAGATCTCCTATTTTTTCCTCGGCAAAGCGTTGCCACTTATTCTATTTACTTTTGCTATTAGTTGGTCTTGAGCTAATGTTGAATTGATTAAAAATTGTACTTTGAAAAAGCAGAAAATGCATTTGATGAACTGTTAAGAACACTAGTTCAATACTAACTAATAACAGAAGTAAATAGAATCGTTGGCAGAGGAAAAAATGGGGAGATCTTCCATGTTTTCCTCGATAAACCGCTGACACTGATCCTATTTACCTTTGTTACTAGTTAGTCTTGAACTGAAGTTGAATTGATTAAAAATTGTACTTTGGAAAAGCAGAAAATGCATTTGATGAACTGTGAACAACACTAGTTCAAGACCAACTAATAGCTAAAGCAAATAGAAACGATGGCAGAGGAAAGAACGGGGAGATCTCCTATTTTTTCCTCGGCAAAGCGTTGCCACTTATTCTATTTACTTTTGCTATTAGTTGGTCTTGAGCTAATGTTGAATTGATTAAAAATTGTACTTTGAAAAAGCAGAAAATGCATTTGATGAACTGTTAAGAACACTAGTTCAATACTAACTAATAACAGAAGTAAATAGAATCGTTGGCAGAGGAAAAAATGGGGAGATCTTCCATGTTTTCCTCGATAAACCGCTGACACTGATCCTATTTACCTTTGTTACTAGTTAGTCTTGAACTGAAGTTGAATTGATTAAAAATTGTACTTTGGAAAAGCAGAAAATGCATTTGATGAACTGTGAACAACACTAGTTCAAGACCAACTAATAGCTAAAGCAAATAGAATTAATGGCAGCGCTTTATTGAAGAAAAAATGGCAGATCTCCCCATTCAGTCAGCTAAGTGTTAACACCTTGACTACCAGCGTCGCATATATTCGTCGTCTCAATTCTTCTCTGGGAGCCCGGCGCCACAAATCTGCGGCGTATTTACTTTTTTAGTTTAGAACAATTCCTTGCATTTATTTTCAGCTGAAACTGTTGCATGGGCCTATAAAGCAACGAAATAGATGCATACTGACCCTAGTCTGGAGATAATTACATTTTTTTTTGTCCACGACAAACAGTTGTGTTTATCAGTTTGTTATTACACACGAATTAAGTAAATTTAATTAAATATTATTATTATTATTATTATTATAAATTAATTTAAAAAAGTGAACAACCATATTTCACGATGTCTACATGCATATATCCAAATTCTGTTTCCACGTTATTGTATTTATTTTTTGGTATTCACGTACAGTGGCTCCAAAAAGTATTCGTACACTGTATTACAAGGAAATTCATCTACTTCTGAAATTCTGATTTCAATGAAAGTTTATGCGTCCACAGAGCATAGTGTGTCCTGCGTGGAGCAATTTTTTTGGCGGCAAAATATCTTTTAAGGGGGCTGATAATGAATCTCAAAGTTTCAGCGATTTTTCACGCTTTGAACACAAGCTTTTCTGTGTTTTTTTTTAATGACAGGGCGATAGGGTATTAAAAATTAAACATTATCTATTTGAAAGGTTTTGCTTTATCAAGTACCATTACAAAATTATCTTTAAAAAATGAGAGAAAGCTCAGAAACTTCAACGCTGATTTCACCCCTTTAAAATGGCATTTAGATGAAAAGAAGAGATTAATTTATACGTACAGTATTACGATCTACATACCCACAAAATTTTATCAAACACTTCGATCAGATTCAAAATTTCAGGGTTAAACAAATGTATTTGTGACATAGTGCACGAATACTTTTTGGAGCCACTGTACATATCAACTGTTCAAATATAAAATTTCGTCTCGTGTGAATAAAATGTTGAATTTGTTCAATAAACGTCTCGTTGAACACTATGAATACAAATTTATATTTATAGTCACTTTATAAGACTCATTTTATCGCGAGTATTCTGCAAAAACGTTTATTTACAGAATTATGCAAAATTCACGGATCAGTAATTGGCGTGCCGATCGATGAAATTGAAATTAAAATTAGAATCGGAGTCAGAATAATGTTAGCGGCAAACGATGGTTAGAGGAAGAGGGGCGGAAGAGCGAGGAGATAGAGGAAGCGTAATTGCCGTGATTACAGAGCATCTGTTACAGTCGAATTCGCGCGTGTACGCGAGAGTCGAGCAGCAACAACGTCGCTGCTCGGTTGATTGTCTCGAAAATGAGCGCCGGCACACGCGAGAGCCGTTTCTCAGCGTTGTACACACGCCTGTGTCTTACAACTATACCAGTTCGATCGGGATTATTTATTTATCGTTGCCCACCTACTGCGCCAGTTATGGCCGGCATTTCCGTGAGCTAACCGGCGTCACACTGAACTGTGTTTACACTCGAAAGCCGGACAAAAGTCAATTTCACAAATTTTGCTTAACCCCTTAACGCTATTCCTACCACAATCGGTCGAATGACCGTTTTTAAAATTTCGATTAGAATTTCATATATATAACGTGATTGAATCGCCTTTAAACTTTAGACTTTTCCTCAAATATACGTATAATGCATTTTCCAATATTCATTTCTTTATCATTATTTACTTTTTGAGAAAAATTTGTAGTCTGGCTTACGTGGGAATGTCGCGGTAGGAATAGGTATACGTGAAGTGTCGGTAGGAATAGTGTTAACGTGCACGCTCGAGTTAACTCGAGCATGCTAAACTGGCCAAACTGTGCACACTCGAGATAATTCGAGCGACAATAAAATTTTCAATACAATAAAAATTTTGAATATTTTTGTATTTTTTTTAATTTTCTTGCCAAGACAACGTTTTAAATTGTGTTTTTTTACATTAAAAAGAATTGATTTCTTTTGGCCGGTTTTTTTCTTTTAAACTGTATATTAAAGGGTTAAGCTGTAACAAGTTCAGCTGCTCGAGGCGGTTATATACGCGAACAATGCGGTAAATTTTGTTTTTTTTTCTCATCTGCTTATTTACCTATGTATTTGTTTATTTAACTGATTAGTTGCTTCTACTTGAGATAAATAGAGAAGTTTATATAAAATGAGAGCGACGTATAGTAGGGGACAAAACTTTGAGACCAAAGAGTCAAAGAAATTAGACTAATTTATAAAGAATTGCATGATAAACGAAATTTGCATTCTGTGCTAATCAGTAAACAGTGTTCTATCATAATAACAATAAAAACGAATGTACAGATAATATTTGAAGACCATATAGCTATGTTCTACATTGTCGTTTCGTCTCAAACATTTGTCCACTACTATACATAAACACGTAGCTTTTTTAAGTACAGTGGCTCCAAAAAGTATTCGTACACTACGTATATTTATTTATTTATTTATTAGTGACAAACCATTTAATATATGTAACTACAAAAGGTGAAACATCTGACGCTTGAAGCAAAAAAAAAAACATCACTTCGACTCGATATGATTTATGAATGTTGTAAATAAAATATGTCCTAACGAATAAACAAAAATCAATCTCCTCGAAGAAATATTTATGTGAGGTCGAGCTATGCGTTGAAGAGGTGTTAGAAACGGGTCAAACGTTTTATTCTTACCACTCTCTGTGTAATAATTAGAGGACCCTAACGAACTGTGTCCTTTAGCCTCTTCTATTATTTCGGGTCTTGTCTCTCGCTGCGTAGAGATCGGGTTCAAATGTATATACCTTCCTTTAGAAATAAAGTTTAGTAAATTCTTAAAATAGAAAACTTATCTTCATTTCTTCATTTTTAACCTATAATATCCAATAATGAATATAGTTTCGCCCTATTTTCCAACTTCGAACCGTTTCCAAATCGACTTCCGTCGCGAATCCTTTCCTTCGACGGGCCCTTCCTTTTCGCGAGAGGCCGCTCACCGGCTTTCGCTCCGGTCGATGCCGTGTTCCCTTCCTTCGGGTGGCCAAACTGGCCGCCAACTCGGTGCAAGGTCGAGCAAATTGGCACCGGTACCGACCATGAATCCGTTCCGAGAATGTCGCCTCCGTGTTGCACCGAAGAACACCGTGTCTCTCGTTGGCCCCCACGCTTCTCAAGGCCAGGCCAGGTTAAAATTGAACCACAGCCACGTATGCTTAGTAACCCTTGCAATGGTAGTTAGGTCTGTGCAAAAGTTGTGGTCCTTCCTTTACAGGCAACTGGTATTTTATTTTTTACATCTTCCTTCCGCTGTACTTTTAATTAATTTGTTGTGTCTTCTGGTATGGTTAACTCACACGCAAAACGATGGCAATTTTTGCATAGACTTAACGAGTGTAGGTTATTGTCGGTATCGATTAATATATATCAGGTCGATTTTTTGGTAAACGAGGAAGCTTCATATTCTAATCTATTCGTTTCCTCTACTGCTTTTATTTTTCCAATAAAATCGGATAATTATTAATAATATTAACATTCCTTATCCGCAAATCGACTTCTTTTGGATACCCTAACTGGTATCTTTGAAACTTTCGTCATATTTGATTCTTATATAACATTAATCTTAATTTATCTATAAGTCCCTATCGTCTTCTTCTTCTCCCCTTTTTTCATTTTACTTTCTCTACTTGCCTTTTGTTGTTACATCAAAGGGTTAATTCCTTAAAATTCAAACACACATTGATTTCTGAATAAATGAAGTTGATAAACTTATTGATAATTTATAGTTGATAAACATTTAGATTATTATATTTAGATTATTGCATTAGATTTAGATTATTATATATATATTAAAATTGTATATTGTAATTATATTACATAGTAATATATAATTATATACATATAATAGTACATATAATTAGTAATATAATTATATATTACTATGTATATATATTAAATACTAATACTAATTAATACTAATTAAATAGTATTAAACGATGAAATAAAGTCACTTAACACTCACAAATTTGTTTGAAAAAATAAATTTAATAACATGATGTAATTTTTTACGTACGGTTTCGAGCGGCTTCCCTTTGCCTATCTAAGTACTAAGAAATCATCGCAGCGTTACGTGTAATCGCGCACAGTTCCAAGGGATGGAACGTGATCGAAAAATCATGGCTGCGATCCCTGCAACCGGTCCAGCGTATACGTGAGCTAACGTATCGCTTTTTGCGCGTCGCCTTAAGTCCCCCGATGCCCGCTCGCGGTCGGGCAACGGGTCGCGGATGCGTCGAACACGATCGACGCCGATAGCGAACGGGGCAGAGCCGATAAATCGACGAGAGCCGGCCGAACCTACGGCGTTGTATTTGCTTTGGAAAAGTATCCTGTCCCGGACCGAACAAAAGGCCCTTTTGTCCCGACGCGAACGCCTATGCTCGGTAATTATCAACGCTCCTATTCATCGACTTCGTTTCGCGAGTCACTGATTCGTGACTCGAGAGCGAGCGAGAGAGCCAGAGCTGATCGCCACCGGTTCCAACTGTCGGCTCTGTTTTTCTTTCTGGCAACATTTTCCGCGATGCCTCGAGCCGCTGGGAACATTTTTGGATCGGTTGTGTAATTAGACCGCAGCCTTTTACGAAAATTCGTCGTTTTGTAAACGTTGATAGGGAAAAGTGGAATTTTTCTTAGGTTCGTGTAAAAGTTTCTTTGTTAAGGATTCATAGGAATACTGTTTTTGAAATCATAATATCTTTGAACGTTTTTCATTGCCTGACTACTCTTTGCTATCTTTTAGATAATTAATTTGTGAAAATTTAGAAAAAGAAACTAGTTATAGGAGGTTTTGTAGCACCATCGATTCTTATAAGTGATAGAAATTTCTACGGTGTCTCGCGTAGGCTGTATTTAATAATTCTCTGTCTGACAAAGTGAAATCGAAATTGAAATAAAACTTCATATATCTACCCCAATTGAATGAACTTTCGATAGAAAAATAACTTTCTATTTTTGAAGTACGGAAAATTTCAAGTTCATCCTATAACAATGAAACCGCAATAAAAAAGCTACCCAAATTTACCCAAATAACGCTAACAAAATCTAATTATGTCAACGTGAAAAAGAAGCTACTTCGTTTTGTCACAGTGGACACGATCTAATGGTGAATCCTCTAATTAAAAAAGAAAACAAAATAATTGAGTTTCATTACAAATACAGCGCGTCTTCGTTACGTTTAAATCGTAATTTGCATAACGTGGTTACAAGACAAGGGGTTAATAATAAGACGCGTGTGCGCGCGGCCAACGATCGCGAAGAAAGGGTCTAAGGGGGGGCAGTACCGGCCGACAACGGGCCGGAAGGGGGCAAGAGGAGCGCATGAGCGGTAAGGAGAGTGAGAGGAGTGCAGGAAGGGAGGACCACGGAGTCCATAAAGCAAGTCCCGACCTATCCCTCGTCCCAGCAGCTTGACTCGCATTCCCGCAGGCCCAAAACGCTCAGCCGGTCCCATGGATCCACTCCGTGAGCCTGCAGCCCCTCCCTTTCTTCTTTCTTCTCTCCTTTTTCATCTTCCTCCTCTTCTTCTTTTTCTTCGCCATCTCTTACTCCCTCCGGTTCGCGGTCACGTTTAATCTCTCGAAGGATACTGCCGCATACGTGCACACGCGTGAATTTCTTTAATTCGAACACAACTGCAAAAGAATGCAGTGAAAATTTATTAACCCTTAGTACCAAATATAATTAACAATATAAATATTGTAATCAGAATTATATTACTTTTGAAATTAATGAAGATTAATTTGAATGACTTTAATATTATTCTTTACACGTCATTGCAGCATTTAGAGTCTGACACTTAAATACTTGCAAGTCAAAATTTGACGAGAATAAGTTGAAGTTGCCGGTCGGTATTCACACTTAAATGTAAGAGTGTTAAAGAATAAAATATCCCAATTAATTCTTAAATTTTTTTGAGTTTTCCAGAAAATAAAATTCCTAAAATTCCTTTGTACTCGACTGTCCCCTCTCAAGGGACATCGTAATCCTAGCATATGATAATTTCGCAAATTTTCAGACTTTAGTTAATTTCCTTATTTGTCAGTCTCAGAGGTTAAATAATCATATATGTAAATTTTAGTATATCACTTGACCAAAATAAATGACGTTTAATATACGTGAATCATAATAAATATTTCGAATTTGAAAATTTTTGAAGTTAGTATCATTAAACGACTAACGGTCACCTCTCGAGTGCAAAGGGTTAAATGCAAAAGGCTAACTGATAGGTTTGGTTTAGATTATAGTTAGATCATCTATTATTTTGTTTCGTTCCTAAAGATTGCTGATTCTCCATCGCATCGAAGAATTCTTCGTTTGGATTTAGATTTGAATTAAATTCCGATTATTTTTTATTTTTGCGGTTCTCATTTGTTTCTCAGCAAAGTCGCTCATTTTTCTAACGGTTTCGTCAGATCAAGATTTCATTTAGGTTAGGTTCAAGGTTAAGTCGTTTCTTATTTCCTCCGATTTACGCTCGCTTCTGAACAGCGCAATTACTCATTCTTCTCATTTCCTATAGTTCGTCCTCTGTTCGGGATTAAATTCGCATTAGGTTATCTCTGATTTTGCTTCGTTTTCGAACACAGACCGCGTGTTTCTCTCGTCATTTCATCGAGCCGTTCCCCCCGTTAGGGGTTTCGCCTGGGTTGGTTCGTTCGCGGTTATGGCCCGTTCACGGTGCATTGCACCGTGGCCACGAAGCTGGAAGCAGGCGAAAGAAAAGAATTGCGGTTTCTGGCCTGCGCCTTCGATGCTCCTTTTGCCCCTCGCGCCACTGCAGAACGCTCCGTTCCGTTTCGGAGACGCCGGATCGTTAACGACTACCATCGATCGTTCGCTTTATCAATCGCGCGGCGTCCTCTTGTTAGGGATCGGCTGGAACAATCGGCGACCCCCGTCGAACGTAAGATCCGTCGATCGTAAGATTCATTTGAGCGGAGGCGCGAGAAGCTACAAGAGGATGTCCGCCGCATTGGAGCATCACGATCGACACACGCTATGATCTATGCCGGTGATCTAAGGCTGGCGGCTAGCCATAGGCGACTATGAAGTAAAAATATAATAAAATACCCGTTGTTTAAGCATATTATAACGTAATCATAGTCGTTTATTAATAATTGGCAATAATACTTTAGTATATTATAGCTTATATTATACCTGTCTTTATTGATTTAGATTTGCTCATTTAGATATTTTCTCATAAGAAAATTTTTAATATTTGCAGAATTCCTAAAGTTTTTTTAATAGTAGAAGATAGCTCTTTCCAGACTTTCATGTCTTTTTCTAATTAAATACACGTACATTTGCATCTTGATGCAGCCATCGCAAAGTTGATTTATTTATTATAAATCGATAATCAACTTTCCAAGTTCCTACGAGATTCAAAACCGACCATTCTAATGGTCCACGTCCAAAACCGCTTTAAGCCCGCAACAGGTGATCGCGGAATAAAAGTAAGCCACCTTGGTAGCATAATTTCGCAAAATTTCAAGTTCTTTGTTACACAACGGTCATCCAAGTTCCTTGAAAACCATAAAAATGTCCCGTTCAATGCTCCAAGCTTGCATTCGCTGCTCTATAGAAATCGAATTCTCGAGAAAGTCGAGAGGAGGAGTGGATTCGTAGGGGACGCGCACCTGTGGCGTCCGTTCGTCGAGTGCACGCGAGCGCGCGCTGCAGCCACGGCGAATTGTTGGACGACTTTTGGCAGGCAGTGTACGGTGGGCGTTCAGGGGGACGAAAGGGTAGGACGTGGGGCCGGCAGGAGGGCAGCGGGGGGTGGAGCGGCGGCGGCGGCGGCGGCGGTCGTTGGGTGAGGTCAGTGTCGAGCGTTCGCGAGTTGGACCGGGCCCTCCGTCCCCGGCACGCCTGCACGTATGTGGGTTCGCGCGCGCGCACGCTTCTGCAAGTCCACGCTTCCACCGGATTTATCGCATGCCGATCGACCTCGCTGTTTTCGTCCACGTTGAGCCTCCAATTTCTCGTTTCTTCGTACTCATTCACGCATCCATTGCCGTCGTTGCAGTTCGTAGCTGTGCGAGATCACAGTCGTATTGAAATTAACAAGTATACAACCGATAATATGGAGCCTGATGGACCGTGACGATCTTTGTTTTCTTTTTTGGAGCTTATTTTTAGTTTTAAAATGTCGACTCATCTTATCCCTAAGTATAACGATAAGTATAACTCATAATGCTAAGATTTTTGAGAAAATAAAATACAGTGCACTGTACATAAAGCACATGTACTTCAGTACCAAACTAATCCAAGTTCAGTTTTTATTAATTTGAATCGTATGCACCACCCTACCGACCTTTCTTCATTTAGTAAGACACGTGTACAAACCAAACGGTTATTTAATTTTGGAAAAAGATGAGCTAAGGTACGTTTAACTTCCACATACATGTACAAGCAAACATACAAAAATCGGATAACAGAAATTAATGACAGTAATGGTGAGATTAGTAGACTCATCCTCTTCCCCTCAGCTATCCAAACCGTTTTATCGCCCGATGGGTTCGGATAAATCTCCTCGAGCAGCTCGTTTGCTCTTGTAACACAGAGGATTACCTCAAACAGCTTCCCCTCGCCCTTCAACGAAGCGTGTACCAATCGCATTTTCTCTCCCCTCGAAGGAGACGAACGCGACAAAATTTGGCACGGATTCTCCTCGAAGGAGTTACTCACGTTCCGTGAGAGCTCGCAGAGAGCCAGGGCGAGGGGCGAGTGTGTGTCGTCTATGAGAAAGTGAAGCGGCTCGTGTGTGCGTCCGCTCGCGACGCGCTCCCGGTTTCGCAGTGTGTTCGCCAGGAGAGGTGCATCGCCCTCCGCCGTTGCGTCAAGGCCAGCGAAAATGGTCGCTGGCTCGCTCGCTCCACTTGGCCGCTCCTTCTCTCTTTCGACGCGTTCCGCTTGCTCCTGCTCCGTCTTCGTCGCTCTATCGTCCCCCGCGACCTATCCTCTTTCACTCCCTTCCTCCCCCTTCTCCTCCTACCTATCTCCCCCACCCCTCTCTCTCTCTTTTTCTCTCTCCCCCCATTTCAGACACTCCACTAACTGCCAAAAGCCGCGACGCCCTCCCCCCCCCGCCCCCCAAGCGTGGTTTGCGCCTCTTCTTCTCTTTCCCCGGCTGCATCGCACACCACCGAGCCTCGTGCATCGTCCCGCGAGAGGAGAGACGCGAAAGGGGAGAGGTATTTTTGCCGCGAACGGATTGGGCGTGCATCGTTTAAGGACAACGGCGATGATCGCGCGGATTCTTTGGCTCGTTAATTCTGCTTCGACGCCACGGACCGTCGTCCAGTGGAATCATTGCTCTCGCAAATACCGACCGTCACGTCGGCCGACTGAATGCCGCGGAATGCGATCGCGTGGCTAATAAATTGGCTGGCCGGAAAATCCGCCGGAAAATCGGCCGGTGAATTTTGCTTGCGGTTGTAAAGAAGCGATTTCGAACCTGTTAACACTATTCCTACCGACACATTACGTATACCTATTCCTATCGCGATATTCCCACGTAAGACGGACTGTAAATTTTTCTGAGAAACTAAACAATGAAAAAAGAAGTGAATACTGAAAAATGTATTATATAGGTTTATTCGAGGAAAAGTCTAGAATTTAAAGACGGTTCGATTACGTTGTATATGTGAAATTCTAATCGAAATTTTAAAAACGGTCATTTGACCGGTCGTGGTAGGAATAGTGTTGAACGTTCAGCCGTGTGATCTGAAAAATTGGTTACGCTGTTTATCGTACGTATTTTGTAGTGTGATAACCTCGTGTTCTTCGTGTATCGTGTTGGAATGGAAATTGTATTGTGGAGATTAATTAATAATCGGTAAAGTTGATGATTGAAATAAGCAAATGCAGACATTACCTTTTCTTACATTCAACTGTGATTAATGGCTATGCATATTCAGTTCTTACTTCTGTTGCATTAGGATTATATGTACATTTGGAAATGATGGGTATTTTATGATCGAATGTTTTCGAAATCGTGAGTTCAGTTACGAATTATCATAGGTAGAAGTCGTTGAATACGCGCTGTTAGATTTTTGTATATTTCTTTGCTAATTATGTGTGTTCTATAGATCATGATCGTAATTGACCTACTTTAACACGTTAGATGCTTGTGAGTACCTTTATTGTGATATCGAAAACAGGATTCCAGTTCGAATTCATTGTTTATATACATTCCAGAAATTTACTACAATTTAACTTGCAATTTTATTTCTTTGCTGCACGCAAGTGCCTATTTTGATGATCGGTAATCCGAACGTTAACAAGTTAAAGACAACAAGAAAATTACTGGTGAGCTTCGCGAAAACCGCTCGAGTTTTGATCGCCAACAATGTGGGCCATCTTTTCTCCGCTTTATCCGCGGTGATCTCGGAACAAACAGGTGTAACCGGGAATGGCACGAATTATCTTGGAGCATCGGCTCACGCAGGAGGAACGTTGGGCCCAAGGCATTACAGCTGCTCTAGCAATAAGTGCGAACCGTTTATGGGTTACGAGCGATAAACCTTCCTATGCAAACTTACGGTGCACACAGACCACCATAAAATATAACTACTCCTAACTAATTAGCGCTGATCGGTTATCACCCCGCGAGCACGACTAATTGACTCCGAATGGCGTTGCAGAGTCGCAACGAGTTAATTAACCGTTCACAGCCCCATAGGCCAATCTTTTTTCCCTGTATGGGAGATCTCTTGAGAACACGGTTGGAGACCATGACAATTTCGTGACGATGGAGAGACGCCTGGCATCACTGCTCTGTTTAAACCCTTCGGGTACTGCAGGTCGCAGAACCGTACCGGAGTCATTTCTGACCTTCGCTGAGATATTACAAGGCAGTATAAGAAATTAACCCTTTGACTGCTAAAGGCGTATATATACGCCTTCATAAGTACATCAATATATACGAAAGGCGTATATATACGCCCTCACAAATCCATCAATATATACGAAAGGCGTAAATATACGCCCTCCGTATTTTGTTACTATAACACCTTTATTACTGTTTTACCGATTAATTCAACATGGAATTTATTGTCCTATGCAACCTAGCAATTAAATATGCTATTATTATTTGCCATTATTATTTTTTAAACCCTAAGAATAGTATCCAATTTCCAGGTACTGTTTTGGTCACTAGTCAGTGGACAAGTCACAGCGACTGACAAGCGAAAAACTCGCCGTCCATATTGATGGATTCATCCAAGAGCGCTTCGCAGTCAAAGGGTTAACTTGTGTCATCTGTTTCGACACCTCTTAACGCTTAGCTAATTGAATGGAGAGATTTCTCATTTTTTCTTCAACAAATCATCGCTATTGGTTCTGTTTACTTTTGTCATTAGTTAGTCTTGAACCAGTGTTGTTCACAATTGATCAAATGGATTTTCTGCTTTTTTCAACGTACCATTTTTAATAAATTCAACACCAGTTCAAGACTAACTAATAACAAAATAGAAAATAGAATTTGTTATAGGAAAAATGAAAGATCTCCCCGTTCGGTTGGCTAAGTGTTAAGTAGACCCTACGCGATAAGGTTGACCACGAGGTTGGACTTGCAAATGTCTAATGAGTTCAAATCGTTTTCAGTTAGCAGATGAAAATAAACTGTGTATAGTAAAGATCATCGTTTTGTACGTATATTGGACACATACGTGTACATATGTACACGTGAATTTCATGTATACGTAAAATTAGAATTTCTAGTGTATAGTGATAGTCCAATCGTCAAAAGTTCCGAATCCATTGCTTCTAAATCCAAAAAATTAGTTCGTGAACTTAGTCTAGCCACTATTCCTGACATTAAAGTTACATTTATTAAACTTAACCTGTATTTATAACTTTAATAAAATAGACAAAATTTATTATTAATTCATTAATTTAATTTAAATTAATTTATTAATTTTTTTTAACCTTGAAATAAACTTTTATATATAATGCATTAAAAAAAGCTAATTTAACCCTTTGCACTCGAGGGCTTCGTAGCGGAACCATTTAAAATTTGTCTTCAAACTCGAGGGCTCCGCTATGCAGACAATGCAAATAACTTTCAGTTCATAACAGAAGGACATAGACAAATCGTAAAAACTATTGTGTATAGAATATTCCGCTCTCGATTTTTTTATATGTTATAACATTTGTATCCATAACCAACAAATGACTTTTCTTTTAATTGCACATATCATTTACTTATACGTGAATACTATCTTTCCACTGAAATTGCTTCGAGTTACTGGTAATATGAATGAAAAAAGACTTCGAGTGCAAAGGATTAATAATCAAAATTAAATTACAGTTTATCAAAGTAGCGTAGGGTCACTTTTACCGTGGATTTGCGGCTAACACAGATTACGTCGCCGTTGCATGTGTCACCGTTCGTAAAACAACGATATATCAGTGAGTTCGGCGCGGAGGGCTAATCAGACGTGTTTTTGAAAACTCGAAGTCCAAACGGACGGCCGTCGTCGGGTTGGCTCCGTGGCATGGCGTCGCGTTCGCGCCAAGAAACAAGGAAATACGTGCGCGCCGGAAAGCGGCAGACGCGCAGGGAAGGGGACAAAGGAACGGAGAACGGTGGTAGAATAACAGAAAAGAAAAAGGGACGTGGCGGGCGGGGATGCTGAAAGCCGAGAAGGACGGAGACGGGCCGAGGGAAACGCCTCTCCCTCTCGAAGCGCGGCTATATACAGCGCAGCTTCCTACGAATTATGCAACGGCCAAGTTTTAGTGGGCCGTATAGTTACGCCATAGGAATAGTCGTTCGTTTATAGTCGCCTGCTGTTGGGCATTGGTACTCGCGAAGCTGCTGCATAACGGGGAGCCCTGTTGCATCCGTAGCTTGGCCGAGCACACGCGAAGTCTTTCGATGCTGATTCAACTACAAAAATGGAAAACTGGGATTGGACAGTTGCAAGCTGGTCCGAAAGCGAATTAACGTACCGTGATTGAAAGTATTACGGGACCATTGTATAACGATTTTCTTGCTTGATACTTTTACCCTAATCGTACCACGGTGTGACTCTGAGTCACATTTGAACTTTGAACTTAATCAAAAAATATACGAGTTGTGTATAATATTTTACGTTTATGTATAGCTTATTTAGATAAATAGATTAATTTACGGCATAAATAAGAATAAGAACATTTCAATTATTCCCATGATTCTTATAACTGAGAATCCCATCGTGATATGATTCGTTATAGACACTCATGGTACGGTTGGGGTTACGATGGACAGCTCAGTCAAGTAAAAATAAAATTATTAAGAAGACATAGGATCAGAAAGTAGAAGATAAAATAATTTTTGGGAAAGACGTTTCTGAATTGAAATTTCTATATTAAGTGAGAGTAGGATTTTTGTTATTGATGAAGGACAAAATATAACACGATTGATAAAAGTCAAATTTCTTCGAAGGATTAGAACTATAAATATAGAAAATGTCTTCAAGTTCCAATTATCATACGGTCCTAGCTATTATATTAATTATAGTAGGAATCAAAAGTAATCAACGTGTCTGTACTTGAATACATTACTTTCAAACTGCAGGTGTATTTCTTATCATACTGCGATCTTCGTTATCTCTTAGTCTTCTAGTATTCCCTTTTAAAATAGATCATCCATTCACTTATTGTTCTGTAACGTAGACGCTTTATCCCTTAAATACTATAACCCACCAAATTTGGGACCGTAAAATGCGTAAATGCACCTTAGTCGCGCGCACTGTAATCTCTGTTTCTGTCATCGTGCTCAAACATTTTTCAACTCCACCTCGCGTTTTCTCAAACCCGATAACATAGAATCTGGTGAAGGAAGAGTCAAAGGCGATGCAAATTGCACGCGGTAGCGGATCGTTCCTCTCCAAACATGCTCGAACGACGAGGCGCGCGTGGAGTCGCGTAAGGCCGGAAAATAAAGCTCGAGGTTCACCGATGCGAGCCGCTGTTACATGGTATCGGTGTCCTGGCCTCAGGCTAATGTAACTATCGTGTTCCGCTCGCGCACGCGCACGTACCTGCAGATTCTCGCGAGGAACCGTTAACCATTAAACGAATTTATTCGGCGACTTTGAGCCGCGATTGTAACTAAATCCATGGACAATCCCATGGCAGCACCTCCCCCCAGAGGATCACCTTTTTGTTGATTCTTGACGTTGATCAGGCATTTATATAGTAATTTATTTTATTTAACCCTTTGAGTACCGTATACTCTCGGTTTAAGTGCTCTGCGTGGACGACGGTTGCGTTGTTATTTGTACTTACACTGACAATCGCGTTGCAATAAGCGAAAGATCGAAGAAATTGATAAACGCATTTATTCGTCCATGGTTTCTACCAGCAACTATTGTTAGACGTATATATGCGCCCATAGCATTCTCAAAAGGTTGACGGAGAAAAAATAATTGACGAGCGCATATATGCGTCCATAGTCTCTACGAGCAACTTTCGTCGGACGCATATATGCGCCCATAGCACTCAAAGGGTTAAAGAGATAGAGTAGAATTCAGGTGTAGGCGAAACAAAGTAAAGTTCTTAGCCCAATTGCTTTTACAACTCAGTGGCCTGCGATTTTTCAATTAAAAAAGCAGGGAAACACATTCAGTTGTGCATCATAAAAATACTCGTCTGCGTCGGAGCTTTTTCGTTTTAGCCAGTAACGAAAATGCGTGTACCTTATTTTTATAATTATGTTCAGTAGGATTGGTCTATAAGAGCTAGACAAATTACTACACCAGCATTCCTTAACACTAGATTTATATATTAAGGAATTACGATTATATTATTATAATTGTATTCATATATTAAGGAATAGGTGTACATTGAAAGAAATTTAAAATTGAAAAATTGAGAAGGAAATAGATTTGGGTATATTTGTATCGCTCCATCAATAAAACTCAGCAAGAATTGTTAGGAATAATAGTAATTGTTTTTACAAATTTTACTCACGAAGTCTGAAACCCGTCAAATTGACGAGTCCCATAAGCCTAATGTTAAGCTCGCCAACTTACCAGCTCCCTACAGTAAGTAGTTGATGGATCGCATGCAACCTGTGGATCTAGACGAATCTAACTCGAATCAAACCGAAATCGTTAATCAATCAGCGATTTATCCGATTTCTTCGAGACCTGATTGTAACTAAATCCATGGACAATTCCGTTTCTCCTTTTCCCTTCGTGGGATCGTTCTCTCGTTGCTCCACGGATTCTGCATTTCTGCCGTACCTTCCCTCGTGACGATGCAGAGCTCGTGTAACCGCGTTGCGTAACGATCACAAGTTTTACGAGCCTGCTCGCTGGCTAAGGACGCGAATCTCGGCGCGGCGCCTCGACCGTTTCCCGACTATCGGACTCGTCCGTCACCGATTACGGCTCGATTATAGCGACTGCGGCTACTTAATGATGTCACCTCTCGATAAGCGATTGCCACCTAGAAGCTATATGAGATTCACCTTTGATTCCTACAATCCGGTGCGGCTAGATTGATCGTTGCTTGCTACTGAATGCTGGGACTAGGTTAACCCTACGATGGTGTACCATCGTTATCAAGTTCGACGTGATTTTTAATATGTTTGGAACGTGTATAAAATTCCAAAAGAATTTAGTGAAATACTCTGAGACGCGTAATTTATGGATAAAAAATTCGGATATTTGAAAAAGGTTCAACAAGTTTCATATTTGCAATTGTTTCGCGATACACTGATGAAAATCAGCTTTTTATGTGAATGCGCCATTGCAAGATTAATTGCTATTGCTGTATCTTGCTATAGATATACAAATCGTTGTTGGTATAACTTGACTGAGTAAATAGAAAAGTAGGAAATAGAAGAATTCGCGAGATGTCTTCAGCTGTCAGTCAACGATCGTGATACAAGACTGTCGGTTTTAAAAAACCTAATGCAGTAAAATTCTATAATATATAATTGGATTAAAAAGATTAGACTTATAAAGATTAGAATTAATCAGACCCGTATTTTTTTTCAATTGCATACTTTCCTACAAAGGATTTGAAAGGCAAACGTCTCAATATAAACGTCTAATCCTTCATTCTAACCCTTCCTTTTGCTCATCTGACAGCAACCGCACCAAAATCTTCACGTTTGCCACGCATATGCTCGTCGAATTTCCATGGCGAGCAGATTGTCGTGGCACACCGTTGTGCACGAATCTTGACTTCGAGCTTCGAGGGCCCATCTGCAGGACTTTTCTTTTCATTGCCAGAGCAACGAGGCACACGCGAACGCGAAGTGCGTGCAGAGGCTTGGCAAAGACCCTCTCTCTCTCTCTCGGTGTGGCTTCGAAAAAGGGGGCAGCCAGGCCGCAGGACGAATGGAAAAGCCGCACGAAAGGAGCAGCTATAGCCCAGGGCTCGTGGTATCGGCATGAATGAATAAACAGGGGCATAAATAGGCTGCTTAAAATTAGCTGTTACTGAGCGAGCGAATTGCATTTAAGATCCTATCGACCGATCGAAGGTATTATGGGATAGAAAGAGCCCTGGTGGCTGTGGCCGACGGTGGCGATGTGCGTTCCGCGGACGATGCTCGAGGACGCCCCTGTCGTCTCCCCCTTCGATGCGTCGGGGAACCGGACAGCTGTCCTAAGGCGTCATGGTCACCGATCATCTTTCCACTCGAAACGTTTCGTTCGTTTCCTGGTAGGAAAAACGTGTGCTATCCTTTCGAATCTAATTTCTCCTCTAAGCGAAGCCATTTCAAAGATCCCCGCTAATCGTTCGGTTTCGTGGTAGAAGCAGAAGGGAAGGCGTCTATCATCATTTGCGAGCGAGAGGAGGCTGGAACGCTCTGTATGCGATCGAAAGAATTTTCTGCTTAATTATTAGAGAGATTGAAGCTGCGTGACAATATTATGTCTTTCAATTCTTACTGTCACAGTTACAGCGACGTTTTAAACATAAATCAAGATTATTTATAATATATTTAAATATTTGGAGATTCTTGAGATACCAGAAGTATTTGGAATGTGAAAGTAGAAATTCAAGAATCAATTGCCTTTAGATTAGTTGGACTGACGCTGCCGATGAACAGAACCAATCGTTAAACGTTAGACACCATCACTGTCTGCACACTATAATTAATTATGCTTGAAAGGCAATCCTCGGACTTCTCATCCGTTGAAGTAACACAACCATAGTCTACGCAGGATAAGGTAGAATTTTAGGGTGCCCCAGAACGAACAACGTTGTGCGCCGCTGGTTCCTTATTTATGAGATTAGAGCAGGTAATTGGCGAGGGAAATGATAACGCCCCCGCGCCTCCCCGTTTCCGGCTGCGCGTCGGGTCGCCCGCCGTCACGTTGGCGCGTACAGGATAGAGCAGGCATACGAAAGGAAGAAAGTGAACGGGAACGATCGACGTCGAGGGCACAGCACCGTGCGTTGTGCCGTCGCGTCGCGCCGAGGATCGTCGCAAAGATCGGTCGGTCGCGTTGGGCCTCGACAAAAGATCTCGGTGGCTTATCAACCGAAACGGGTGTCGTTGGTTTGCATAGACAAGCCAGAGAGCACGAGAGAGATAGATGGAGAGAAAGAGAGCGCGTACATAGGCCTGGAAAGAGAGCGGCGAGAACGCGGCAGGGATTTTTATCCGAGCGGCGTCGAGTGGCGTCGACGTCCGGCCGAGGCAACTATTTTAACGTCGGCCGCGTCGCTCGCGGTATACACAATGTGTTGTTGGAGGACCGGCTCGATCATCGCTTCGACCTCGCAATTTCGATCCGCGACGCGGGTCGTTGCACCGTCCTCGACGCAGCGTCGAAGGCAGCCCGGCACATACGCACACGGGTGCGGGTGCATGTGCTGCACAGGCCAGCCTCTACTCGTACAGGCCCCGCCGCTCGCTCTATATCGATGCACGGTATTATGCACATAGGCCACGCGTGCATCCCTTTGACGACCGTAAGCCACGGTTAGGGGTGCCGCGGTGAAACGTAAAGTAAGAGACGTGCACGCATACGCGGCCACGGCGCCGCGTTTATACACGGTGGCCGCTGGGAAACCGAACCGGCCGATCCCTGGCGACCGACACGGGCCCGGTTTCGAGTCGGTCGCGTATTCGAGGGGCCTTTTGTATGTTTGTTTCAGTGGGATCGAAAGAGTTCCTTGGAAAAGGAGTTTATTTATTTATTTGTTTGTTTATTTAACAACGAACGGGCCAAGGCCTTTGGAGTACATAAAATTATAAATAATGGATTATATTACAGTACGACAATCCTACGAAAAGGCTAAGAATTACAATTATAAATTATTGAACAGACTGAATAATGAACGTTTAAAGGCAGTTGAATCATGAGTGTAAAGATCGATCACAGTAGTGAGATAATTTGCTATAGTTAGAATTCGATTAATAGGACCTTATGTTAAGGAAAATGGACCCATGTTAGTAAATCTCGAGATCGGACATTTAGGTCGAAATATTAGTGGAGATCTCATTGATGGTCTCGGAATATTATAATCGACTTTACCTATGATAGTAGGGTTATTTATGGCACCATTGATGATCTTATGCAGGAAGGATAAATCAGATATAACCCTCCTATCCTTCAACGACATAATATTATAGCGACTCATGATACTTGAGTAGTCATGCTCTCTACTAAACGTAGGAGTGCCCGCTTTAAATGCTAGATATCTGAGTGCTTTATACCGTATAGCCTCTAGCCGATTGCTTAGGAGTTACGCATAGTCGTCAAGGATGTCTCGTTTTCGGCTCACTTTGTTGTTGGTAGCAAACTACTATGGTTTTGTGGTAAAAATTGAGTTAGATGCTTTGGAGAGGAACATACATGGACTACTATATTGTACTATAATGATGCATTTTATTTGGGTTCGACGCGTGTTATCTTTTTATCGTTATAGCGTATATTAATCATTTTATATAGTTCATCGTTTCTTTTCGTTTCTTTTAGCATCACATAAAAATGCCGTTTTCGTAGCTAATATAAGTTCAACTGTGTTAAATTTCCTGTCATTCAACATTACTTTTGTGTATTACTATACACCAATAAAATACAGAATCTAAACGGACAAAAATGCATACGTGTACACATTAACCATACTTGATGATCGCCATTACAGTAATTGTACAATAATTTGAGAAACAACAAAATGGCTCCGTACATCGGTAGTACATTGGGCATGAAGGACTTGAATTATAAATAAAATAAAGTAGGAACATGTAGAGGCATAGTCGTGTACGTTCTTATCATCAAGGTTTAATCGACTAGCTGACAAGAGGTACCAGTTCAAACGGTTGTTCGAGAGGATAACCGAACAAGGCTTTTGGTAAAAACAGCCCAGCAATTCCGAACTGTATGGTAAAGACTTGTTATTTAACAGCGCTTAGAAGATTTAACGCTCGTAGCCGCGTTCGTCCGCAACGGATTCGAGGTACCTACGTGCGCTCGGCCGTGGAATCGATGGGAATAATTCGTTGCCTTTTTTCGTGATCACCGTTCCAGCCTTTTGCCCTCCCCTTGCCCCTGTTTCATCCTTCCTCGTTCTCTCTCTCTCTCTCTTTCTCCCTCTCTTTCCCTGTTTCACCCGGTAGCTTTCCATTTCTCTTCTGTCATCGAGATGGAAATGACACACAGAGCGCAACCGAGCGAGAGGGAGATCGAACCGGTAGCAGGTAGCACAAGAGAAAAAGAGAAAGAGAGAGATAGTAAAAGGGAAAAAGAGGGAGAGAGAGAGAGAGAGAGAGAGGCAGTGAGGCAGCTGGAGATAGATAGAGAAAGAGAAAAAGAGAGGCTCCCAATCGACGGGAAACCACGAAGAGGATCGCGCAGAGGGCTCGGGCGTATAATAAAGCGTAATGGACGCGCCTCGGACGATCGATTCGCCCTTTTTTTCGTGATTTTCCGCCGGCATGCAGTCGGCAGCGGCCGCGCGCGTAATACGGCGAAATGGATTTTTCGACTGACGTCTCGCGATCGTGACAGGCACCGGTCCCCTCCCCGCCAACACCCCCCGGTTCGCTTGTCCGTCGGCGAAAAAAACTGTAACGGCCGGAAAAATTCGCTGGGGAAACGAGGATTTATCGAATCAACGCGATTATTAAAACACGCCCGTTCAGGGGGTGCCAGCGGGGCAAATTTTCGAATTGGTTTCACCCCTCTTCCCCCTCCCGCCGTACCCCCCCACGCGCCATTATCGGGAATGAAACGGGCGACAAAAATTGTCCGGTCGCGTCCCCGGCATAAAACGGCGAAGCTGGGGCATAATTAACCCTCGGACTCGGTCGGACGTGAAATTTAATGATATTTATTTAAAGACTGTTTGCAAAATCCGCCGGTAGGTTTTCGCGTTTTCCGTTAGGAATATTACGTTATTCAAATGAAGCGTTATTAATATCGCAGCGTCGTGTTGTAATCACGCGCCCGTAACGCGATATTTCAGCCGATATTAAAATGCGAGCATTAAAATAATGCGATACCCCCGTAATCAGCGTCGCTCGTTCCGCAGAGGTGTGGCCCCGGGTAATCTTCTCTCCGCGAAATTCTGAAAAATCAAGAACACGCCTTTGCGTCTTCCTTCTGCGAGCGTGCTCCCTTGCGAGTTTTAGTTGTGTTCCGTGCCAGCGATTGATTCTTTTCAGACTTGTCTTTGAATGTTTTGTAAAATTAAACGTGTACTGTTCGTATAAAGTTGTTTTTGAGGGTGTTTTTTATTTTTTAAACGTTACAGTTTAAAAAAGAAGCAGAAGAACGTAATAAGGAAACACATCTTTGTTATGGTTATTCGGGTTCTTCGTAATCATACGAGAGGCTACAAATTCAAATTGGAGAAGAATCGTTAAAATTTAGGACGGATTCTGTTTACATTTTGAACAATTGTCGTAAATGATATATTGATTATTAAATGATACACTTTGTTTGGCTTATCTGATTGTTGGAAGTAATTTAATTTAGGAAATCGGTTGTCTAGAATGAGTTGCAGACTATAATTTGGTTTCTGGTGGTTTTATTTTTATTAAATGTTTTTGATAAAAAATACACGCATGAACGTACATGTAATACGTGTTCGTTTTATTTTCATATTTGCTTTTTGCTGAAACGTTTTACGAGAGAAATATGAAAAACTGATCCAAATTAAAGCCTCTGTTACTGTTTTTTATACCTCAAACGATCAACGTTTTTTGTTCGTTCTTGTAAAATTGTAAGAAAAAACGATCAACAAAGGTACGTTAATTAATTTATGAAGATAGACAGGATTCATATCTTGTGCACAGTAATAAATAAATCACATGACCATTAACCCTTCGATTATGTTTTGTAAAACTGACGCAAATAATTACATAAGATTTATAGTCGTTACTGTTTTCTGACAAATTTAACGAAACATTTATTTTCAAGCTCCATAATACTATGTACACGAATAAATACATTGAAAAATCTTGATTTCAGTAAAATTTCAAATCAAAAATGTCATAATAATTTAAAAACACAATTAACTTGTATAGACCCAAGTAGAACAGTGGAGTTAACTCGAAGAGAGAATCTGATAGACCACGCTAACAAACTTCGAAAGTTTAATTTAATTGCTACTAATTAAAAATTACCAACAATCAACTAACATAGTACACCAATAACCTCAGCAACAGAGAAAAAATAGTATAGACATAGAAAAATATAAAAAAGCAAAGATTACATTAGTTTATAGACTTACAGTAGCGAACAAAAGTTTAAGACGGCAGGACAATGTAAAACATAATTTTATGGTTCGCAAATATTGTTTATGTATTCATTTTTATTGTTATTATTTACTGATTATCATGGAATACAAATTTTATTTATACCGTTATTTTTTCCTAATTGATTAATTTATTTCCTTTGACCCTTTGGTCTTGAACTTTTGTTCGCTACTGTAAGTCTGTGCCCGTCACCGCGCATCCAAAATCAGGAATACGTGTTCCGTGTAAACGCCGGGGACGAGCCCCGGTTTTCATGCGACCGGGGTTATTTGCTCAGGAAAATTGTGCGTCCAGCGACGAATTCGAACGACGAAATTAATTTCGCGTACGCGCGAAATATCCTAATTATCGGGATCGAGCGAGAGAATTATTTACGGAGCCGATGTGCATCCGTTCTCCTCCCTTTTCGACCAGCGAAATTATCTGCTCCCCGCTCTAGCGGCTGTGTCCCATTCCCGGATTCCTCCAGCGATTGTTCCACCGGATGCAACGTCCGCGGGGCGAGCCTCCTCTATTCCGGCCGCGGTTTCTTCTCGTGACTCGCGCGTTCGCCTCGCGAAACTGGTCGAGGCGTACTCGTCGAATCGAAACCACTTTTTCCGACGCTGAAAGAACTAGCGCGTACGTTGGTCGCGATGCGTACAACAGCTACCTGGTGCACTGCGGGAACACGCAGCAACGAGGGGAATCGAGAAAAGACAGAGACAGAGGGACTGCAGTCGGGTTTCCGTGCGAGAACGGGGACGACTAGCGTCGACGTGAAACACGGGAACGAAAAGGGGCCAGAAGGAGAGGCAGCAGCAGGATTTCGCGTACGAAAGAGCAGGAGGAACAGGAAAAGCAGGGGTCCGAACGCGTACAATGAGAGCACGGCAGAATAAACGAATTCTCTCTCTTTCTCTCTCTCTATCTCTCTGTCTCTCTGCCTCTCTCTCCTTCCTTGATCTCGCGGGAGCAGAGGTAGGCCTGTGAGCAGCTAGCTTCGAAAGGGTGCCCCTCGAAAATCTCAGGTGGGGAACGCGGTCGGAGTGGGAGCCGGGAGAACCGGCTGGAATTTCGGGTAGGTCGAGATTCTGTTCCCTTGTTCATCGGCTCTGTTCTTCTTGAACCTCTAACCGCCGTTTCGAGGTTACGACGTGCCTCCCGTCTTCTGGCTGTCTCGCTCTTCCTCGTTGACTCGTTCCTCCTGTCACCTTCGCCTGTGCACCGCCCACGTAGCCCTGCCTCTCGTGTCCCGAATTCGTTCGAACCTGAAATCATTCTTTTTGGAGGGAGGGAATATTTTTGGTGATGTTCGAAGATTGTTGTAGATACCGATAGGGGGGATGCGTTCTATGTTATGTACTTAAACTATTGGTTACAAGCGTTTTTTGTTTCACTCAGAAATGTGGAAAATCTCTACAGTAATCGCTTATATTTGCATAATACTAAATTTGTAACGTTCTCTTCGTTTCTAAAGAATAGAAAAATGTTTATTAATTATATTGAAACACATGCTTCGTACTCCCTTATAAAATTGTATTGATAAAGGTAGCAGTAAGGTATTTTTCGTTATATCGTAAACGAAAGAATTTTTAAATTAAAAGGATTCCACTCGAGGTTAGAAAACTAGTAACTGTTTCGTTGTCGTCGTATCGAAATCGTTCAGGAAAAGAGGACTCGATTCGTCGGCCGAACCGATCTGAACGGGTTCAAGCGCGATGGCTCTTTCAACGCCACGGAAGCAAGGGCAACCAGCCATGAAATATAGATGCCTCGGTTACGAGCAGGAGAATGACAGTAATGGAAGTAGAAATAGAAACGGTGCCGGAACAATATAAGATGCAAGAGGACCCATGGAACGAGCGATGGAATACCGGATAAAGGTGGCCAGTTAGAGTGGGAAGCAGGTAGAAAAGAGGAGTGTCCGGGCTCCTCGAGAAGCGGGCATTTTGGGACGGCCTCTAAGCTCTAGCCTGCGAGGGCCCCCACCCGTCTAATCGCCATTTTGACATGGCACGGAGTGGCCGAAGCCTGTTCTCTAAATGGCGGTCGTTTCTCTGAAACATCACCTTGTTACGAGAAAATATTCCGTGTATTTTATATCGTGCGTTCGTTTGTTGACAGTAATGAGTAACTGTAAACGTAATATTAACATCACATAAGTATTATTTTGCACGAGAAAATTCGTTACGATGTTCCAGCGATATAAAAACTCTGGATAAATATGAAATGTGTATAAAAAGTGTGTGTATCTCTTTCCTTCTTTTTTTTTACTTTTTCGAATAAATTAATTGTAACAGATGCATTGATTTTGAGGTTAGAACATTGAGAGGTTCAATGGAAACCTGATAAAATAATAGAAGCAGTCGTTAAATAAAACGAGAGCATGGCGAGTGTACACTTTGCATAACGATCGCATTTGTACACAAGAAAACTACAGGATTTCACGATATTATTGTCATGCCTCTGGCGCGCAAAATTTATAAAAAAAAATTCGTTTGTTGTCCGGACGCGAGTAAATTGAACATCAACGAACAAAGTGGAAAATAAATTTTATCGCTTGATAGGAAGCTCTATAATTAACAACGGTCGATTGACCGGGAGAAAAATGATTTCAATTTGAAAATTGAAGCGGCGATCCGCCGGGCGGGCCGCCGCGCTGATCCCCCTTCGAAGCGTTTCCTTTTCAGCGTGCTCGACCGGCCCCGCGAACAACCATAATCGTTATCAACGACGTTTCCGTCGAACCACGGAACCGAGAAGAGGCCGACGGTCGAAGACCTTCGGGCACCGGTTTCTCTTCCCCCGGATTTCTCACGGTGGCCCCTTTTCCGGTGGCCCGTCGGCCGCTCCTCCGTATCTGGAAGACGCCAGGAAACGAGCGGCCAAGAAAAACGCTTGCCGGAGGACACTGAACGCCGAAGAGGACGAATCGGAATGTTGGTCGTTCGCAAAACGCGAACGACCTCCCCAAAATGTTCACAATTCAACAACAAGTCGTATTCCTCATACTGTGGTCGTCGAAAGAAACAATGTTCGTTGAAACAAACATTCCACTCCATGGAACGCCGTATCGATGAACAGTTGCACGGTTTTGGGCCTAACTGGGACCTGGGCTAACCTTGAACAATGCAAAGCGAGAGCGTATCGCGTTTGCGAATCTACGCGCCTCGCGTTGGACATTTCCATCGGATTCTCGCTCGGTCCCCCCGGTCCCGAGGAAGAAGACTGCTCCGACCGGGCAGAGGGGCATACGGGGGGCCAGAGGGGCACACCGGTGCGCCAACTCAATTTCTCCTCTTTTGGTACCCAACTTGCGGCTCTGGGTGGCGGGGTTCCCCCACCAGAGCACCGTGGCGCGCGGGCTCTCGGGCTCGGGCCCAAGGATCGAGCATGCCGGGCCCTCCCCGCTCGTCTCGGCCCCCGCCCTGGCCCTGGCCCCGGCCCCGCGCACGGCCCCGTATAGCCAGGAGGGTCCTACGGCCATTGATCCCGACCTTCGCGCGCCGAACGAGCGCGATTGCCAACGAAAGCCAACTTGCCGAACCCGAACCTGCGGCACGCGGTTTTGCGTTGCCCCTCCCGTGCCCCCCGTACCCCGTGCCGCGCCGCCGCCACCGCCACAACCGCCGACACTGCCACGCCGTACACACACCGTTCCCCACTGTCTAACTCCTCGTTTCCTCCATCCTTCCACGACGACCCGCCGCCGCACCTCCTGCCCTTCCTTTCTGCTTCCTTCTACTCTCTCCCCTAACCGTCCTAACTCGAGCCACGATTGCACGTTCGACGTTCTCTCTTACTCTCTCTCTCTCTCTCTTTTTCTCATTCTTTTCTTTCTTTCTTCGTCTGTTTCTTTCTGTGTGTTCGCCTCTCGTTCATTCTCTTGCGCGCTGGTTGGCATCGTGTACCCTGCGCGATTCGCGAGGGACCACCATGCCCCCGCCAGGGGGACGACGTACGGGATGGGACGGGTGAAAACGCTGCCGCGTGCACAACTTGCGTGCGCGATTGGGATGGCGAAACGTTCTCTGCGTTTAAAAATAGCCTTCTTGGAACCGCAATTTTTCTCGCCTCTCGGGCGGCGCTTTTTCTCGAACAATTCGTGCCCTACGCTCTGCTACCCTGTGCAATTCGTCACGAAGTCAAAATGCTGTTTCCCGTATGCTGGTACAGAATGGATCATAGAACAATAACGTCATGAAGATCGCGGCGTTGCTTGACGTAGCCCAGTTACTCTAAAGATGCTTGCTTGCTGCTCTCCCACCCAATCGGAGATCGCTCAAAGCAGAAAACACGGCTGACTCTTCTTCCGCGGAGAGAAACATCTAGGTCCTTCGTGCGGCACACGGTCGAATAACAGATGCGTGTTTTACCTTGAATCCAGTCATATTCCGCCTCTCAATTCAACACAGTTCGACAGCCGACCGCGATGTCTCGTCACGCGCGAGAGCTTTCGCGTGCGTTTTGGTTGTTACGCCCAGAGCTTCGTATCCGCACCTGCCTGTTATCTGCTTCGCCTTAATAACATTTCGAGCGACGAACGCACGCAGATACCACCGGGGCTGGACTTCGAGTCCTCGGGAAATCGGCGTCCAGCACGAAATCCCATTTTTGGTCCCTGCATACACGGCCCGCATGGACGCCGTCGCCGTCGACCGTGTCGTGTATGCGCACCCTTGCTTGGCGTACCTGCAAACGAGGTCACATATAAAGGGGGGAGGGGGATGTTAAGTTCGGTCTGGGAGGGAGTTAGGTCGAACTGCGAAGGGGTTGGGCCCGTTACCGCGAAGTCAACGCGGATCCAGGAGAGGAGGACGCGTGTATCGATACGAGGCCAAGTGTCCCCGAAGCGTGTCGTGGGGGTGACACACGCGTAATGCGGCGCGTGCATTGGTAGTTGCGCCGCTATAAGTAATCGTTACCGTGGCTACCGGTATAAACCGGCGTTGAAATTAACGCAACGACCGACACGACAGGAGGACGCTTTGTTGGCCGGCCAACGTGCGTACGATGCATATGCACACTCACGCGCTCACGCATGCACAGAGCCAGTCGGTAGAGGCCGTCTTCTATATATTTTGCGCGTCAACACCGACCGCGGCTTTGCGGATATAGTTTTGGGATCGTGTTACGAGGATCCCGCAACGAATACGCGTGTTCTCTCGCGTGTTTCATCTACACACGCGGTCGAGATCGCGCTGCGAATTCCCCTTACCGGCCAGGATTACAATATCCGCTGCTGCTGCTGCTGCAATCCACTTTCCAAGCGTTGCGTTTCCGGATGGACTCCGAAAAATTTAGCAACGTTCGGTTAGAATTCGGATTTAATTCTTGGACACTTGTTAAGCTCAGTAAGGCCTATTAGTTCGATTAAGCTTCTGTCACGTTCTTCTCAGAGGATGCATGTTTCAATTAACTCGTAGCTGGAAAGATTAAGTATCATTTTGTCGGGTATACGGTGGGTCGGAATCCATGGAAACTCATTGTATTGTTAAAATATTTACAGGTAGTCGGAAAAAATAAAAAACTTTGGTATTGTAAGTTGTAGATCGGAACATAGGTATTATTCTGTTTAGAAACTAGATCAAGTGCCCTTTGTAACAAAGAACTAAAAATAAACTGTAAAACGGCATAAAAATAATATAAGCACAGGGAATATTTTCTGAGCTTCTACGAAAACAAAAATTAGTAGGGTCTATCAAATTCTACCTCACAAGTTGCGGTATTATTATCACGAGTTGAAATATTTTCTCCTACTTTAGACTATACTTTGACATTTTCTTAAGCAACGAATTTATGAAAATTTGGATTCAAAGTACACTTTGTGCTACCCATTTACAAACGACAGAAGGTTCAGCAGAAGTATACCTAATATTCAGAATCAACTTCTGAAGGTTTATCTTGTATCATCTACTTGATTTATTACTCCAGAATTAAACTACTGAATCATTTTACATATCTACTTCACTTAAATATATTAATAAAAGAGATGAAAAATTCCAATGACAAAATTTTTATCATAAAGTTTAACTCTCTGTGAAACTTGTATACCTGTCTAAAATTAATGTTGTAACTTTTTGGTAAATTTATATCCCGAACGTTAAAATTAGCACCCTAAATTAAGGGGTTAATTTCATTGATCACTTTCTCTTCAGACTTCTACAAAACGTTGTCCTATATTTGTTACGACTCGTGCGACAAATTCTTGGCAACAAGCCCTCGTGGAATGTTCTGTAGCGCTACTCGCTATAGTCATTGCGTTACGTGAGTAAGATGATTCGAAACAAGGTTATTGGCTCTTCTGCGAGCGCAGCTGCCGCATGCTGGTGTTGCTGGCATTTCTTCTGCAACCGTCGCTCCGCACCGTTTTCTCGGCCCTTCTTTGTCTCTACTTTTACCCTCGCCTATCCTTTCGTCCTGCTTTTTACTCCTATATGCGAACTCTCACATTTCTACGACTCCCATTCTCGTGAAGTCACCTGTTCCAGTGACTGATAATCCGTTCTTCGAGCAAAATCCGTCGAAGTCGTCAAACTGATTCGACGATCGTTTCGCGCGACTAGATTCCTTGGTTCTATTCAGAAGATTTAATCTGTTCAAGCAGAAACGAGTTCGCTAAATATTTACAACTGTGATAATGAAAAAAAAACGATTAAATTTCATCTTTGTGATACATTGAATGTACATTTGAAGCAAAGGATCCGAGAATTAATTTCACATCGCACAGGCTTTCGCGTTTGAAACACGCGTATGCTAATCCTTGTTGATCCACGAATAAATTTGGAATAACCTTGCTCTCGCAAAACTCTTCGAAATTAATCACAGGTTTGCGTTTTGCGAAATTCCAAAATTCGAATCGCCTGAACCGCAGCAGGCTCAGAACACCCAGCAGTTCCAAGCTATTCGATGTTGGCGTGGACTGTACCTGGCCGAAGTTTGCGGGCCCGCCGAAGTGAGGTGTGTACCTACCCGCCAGGTACTCTCTGGCAGTGGAGTCGTGGTAGGTCAGTATACCCTGAGCAAAAGTATTCGAAGGAGCAACGTTCAACGTCCAACCGAGCGGGCAGCCAACCAGCCGGCGCGCCGAGGGACAAAGAGCGGCCGCCGGCCCAAAAGAATAAATAAATAAAAGAGCCAGGAAGGAAGAGAGACAGAGAGGAGGAGGGCCGAGGAACGGAGAGGCGAAGAGAGAAAGGGCCAGCGGAAGGGAGGAGGGTGGAAGAAGACGAAGCGGCGAAGACAGAAGAGGGATAGAAGAGAAAAGGAGATGGCGCTCCGGGGGACGAGACGAAGAAAATAAAGTGGTACCGAGCCGAATGGCCGCCATCAGTGCCAAGGACACCGACCGAAATCCAAGGGTACCGTCAAGGCCGACACAGGACCCGGCCCACACCATGGTAAATTCACTCTCGCTCCTTTGCTCCCTCGGCAAACGCTGCTCTTCTGCTTTCTCTCTCCTCTCCTCCTTCTCCTCGTTATCCTTTTCCTCCTCCCCTTCTTCTTCTTCTTAATCTTCTTCGCCTATTTCTTTGCTTTCTGTTTCTTCAACACCACCCTATCCACCACCCGTCGTTTGCTTCTCTCTTTTTGCCGATTCTCGAGCAAGCTGTTCGGCTTCCCCGGTAACGAAAAAATGGAGGCGAAGCGTGCAGGCGCGCGTCATCGGCGCCAAAGACGCCGACCAAAACGCAAGGGCGCCCCGAAGGCCGGTGTCGGAGCCATTGAACTGTTAAATCGCGCCGAATCATCGTTAATTGCGTTAACATCGCTGCCAGGGAGGGTAATTAAAAACACGCGAAAGTATTTGAGGAGGAAAGATCAGAGTTTTAAGACTTTGTTATGTTCTTCTTTGAAAGGTACTTATCACGAGGATTAAAATAATTGTTTGGTTATAAAAATGCTTCCCATTCTTCAATATTTTGCTGTTTTCTTTTCTGAGAGGTAATTTCAATCGGTCCAACGTGTTTTCTCAAAATTCTTAGCGATTTCCCGTCCTATGCATTCAATTCTGCTGTAAAAGTCTACAATTTGGCTCGAGCATTCAAATCACTGATGGAGGAAAGCGGGAGAATACCGTTGGGGGTATAAAAGATATAAAGCTAGAGCAGTGTAAGGTTCGATCTGCATTTTTAAAGGATTACGAAGAGACATTATTATGTAACTTGCCAAGCTTTTTCTGCGAACCAGACTGATTCAGGAAGACGTGTACTTAAGTACTTAGGTACTGTTAGAAACTCGACAATTCGCACACGAAAGGGATGCGGGTCCAACTTGCCGTAGGCCCTCCTTCTTTAACGCAATTATAAAAATAAGGCACACGTATTTTCATTGTTGATCGAAACGATAACGTGAACGAATCGGCCACGCGAAACGAAAAGCATCAGTCATTGCGATCGAAGTACCCCTTTTGCCCCTATGTCGTCCCAAGTGCAGACTCCTGATCTTCCAACCATACTACGAGGAGGATACTATGCGTATCGAGGCAAGTTCCAGTTTCGTTGGTAGGTTTTTCGTTAACACCTGGCCCGTGCTCTGAATTACCCTTCCGATGTTCCGGCGGCGGCAAGGCCGGCTCCGCAGACTCCCTTTGCACCGTTAATTGCCAACAACGAGGATCGCCTTCTGCCCTCCCCTCCCCTTCCCCCATAGTAGGCCATCATTAAAAGAACGAGGCCGGCGGCTGCGGGTCTCGAGTTTCGAGGCAACGTTAGGTGGATGACCGCAGCTAGCTCTGCGCCAGGGTTGATGACTGGCGTCGTCGTTGCGAAGGAAAAATTCCAGAAAACGTGGGGGCGGATCGCGAGGGTGGACCGCGGTGTGTGTAAGTGCGTTAGCCGTGGCTACGTCGAGCGCGCGAGGGTAAAAGGGAGAAAAGAAGTAAACCGCACGCATATGCGTGCGTACGCGCGATCGGCAAGAGTATAGGCAGGGTTATTTCTCTGGTTAACTCTCTCTTTCTCTCTCTTTCCCTCTCTCTCTCTCCCTCTCTTGCCCCCTTCTCTCTCCCCCCACCCTTCCGCCGTGGTTATTCTTTCTCCGTCGTCCGCTCTGCGCCTCTTCGAGTACCTCTCGCTCACGGCTCGCGCCACCCCTTCCCTCTCCCCCCTCTGTTTCTCTTTCCCCCGTTTCTAACCCGGTTACGCGCTCTCGCTCCCTCCCCCTGGCTCTCTCTATTTTTTCATCCCCCAGAAGGATGAGCCTGGACGGGGTGGAGCCACCCACGCCCACGCAAGCCGGCTCTAGGCCTACCCCAACGTAACTCCCAGTGCGTATACCTACCCTTTAGGCTGGCAGCCATCCCCAGATGCAGGCGACGCGTAGGGGGCGTGTACGTGCCCTTACTGTGGCAGGCCTGGCTGCGAACAGGTCTGCCAGTCCTGGCCGCCAGCCACCGAGCACGTGCACGTTTTCATGGACACGAAAGGGTGGAGGGAGCGAGGCGAGCACGCTTCCGTTGCTTAAGGGGCCAGGGGGGGAAACATTTCGATGCCGAGGGTGGAAAAGCCATCGGCCTCGACGAATACTCGGGGTGGGAAGACCATCGCGGACGGGGAACTCTATACCCGCGAACTCTGATCTTTGCCGAAATCATTTTTTTTTTTTTATTATTTTATTTCGCTTTTGTTTTCCTTCGTCAATCTTTGGATATGTCGACCATTGTTTACGTTGCAGTTTAATCCGCGGTAAAGATCTGTAGCACTGTTTATACTTGTTCCTGAAAAGCTGTAACCTATCTATCTAGAACATTAATACTTCTGGATAATACGTTTGTAGGTACAACTCAAGAGAAATTAACATTGCTTGAAATAAAAGGAAGAAGAAAAAAGTTGTAGTTTCTGAGAAGTTTTCTCAAACAAATGCTTTTCGAATTTTATATTAATTTGTGCTACGATAAGGTGTAACAGGGGATGAAGAAAAAAAGGTGGAAGAAAAATACAGTAAATTGCATGGTCGGGTATTATTTAAATTAAATGTTTAAAAAATGATTATTCAAGCAGTGTGAGTTTTATGTTACTTGGCTAGGGGTACGTTTGAATAAATAATTGATTGTTCTGTTTAGTTATGGGAGTTTAATACGTAAATATATCTTTCCCCAAACTTATTTAAAAATGTGAACTCAAATAAAATAGTTGTCTACTTGAAAACAATTATTTAATCTTAACATAAATTATCAATCAACTATTCTTAGTTATCTGTACATAAACAATTAATTAATTTCAATTAATCATTGTGATTCAAGCTGCCATCTTCCATCTACATTGCAAATAAAATTTGCTCTGATCTAAATACCGGTTGACGCATCGTTTACGTTACATGTCCTGACGTGTTACGTGATCAGTGTACTATTCATATAATTCTTGTTTCCTGTTTCTGTATCTCGATCGGTACTTGCGACGTGCAAAGGTATTCTTGCTTGGTATTAACGTCAACCCTCGGACAGCTGATTCTGGATCACTTTTGATCTGATTTCCAGCTATGTTCATGCGTAGCCGTATAGTCAATTTTATAGATAGGTATAGAGTTGTATTCTTTCGATGAATGGAGTATCTTATTTCCCTATTTCTTCTCGTTGAAGTCTACCGGTTTTTCCTTTAAATCTTATCGTTGCAATATAAACAATAAAGGATTACGAAATTTTATAAAGTGTCTCGTAAAATTGATCAAATACTTTCCTGTATTGTATCTTTTATTTAATCGAGCTATAGTTGCTGGTTATAAATTACAATAATTAATCGAGAAGTTCGTAGATATAAACGAGAATGTTTATCAGAAAAATAATTGAATGTTAAAATTGTAATTGATAAAAAAGCTAATTTAACTGTTCTATCAGTTTCATGAGACACTGTATATGTTGGTATTTTTTATTAAAAATGTACCTGCTTTGCATCTGAATTCATTGTTCAAGTGAAGAATATTTCTTCTGGATGTAAATAAACGAGTCACGTGTTAAAAATAATAAATAGACAAATTACTGGATTTGAGAATAGGAATAAAGAACGATTAGGTATCTATTCTAGTTTGTGTTTGAATTAAGTATTCTCTTTTATTATTATTTAACAATCCGTTGATAGCGTATGGAGATATATTACTTCTGAAATAACATATTGCAACAATTTTAACGTAGGTCATAAACGATCCAATTCTGTTCCTTGCATCTCAGCAAAATCGCAGCCCTAGGGTTAACCCTTTGACGAGAGGCTCTCTATTTCCTACAAACCGTGCATTTATGCATAGCAAAATAAATCATTTGATTCATTTCATGAATTATCGATCTGAAATTAAGATATTAAAACAAGAAATGTATTTTCTTACTAAAATTTCAACACAAAAATTAAAGAATCTCTAAAATGTGAGGGATAGAGAAGTTAAAAGATTACTTTTCCATTTTTTCCACGTTTGTTCTAAATTTTCTTACTAATCTTTTTTACTGGGAAGCAAGTTGATAAAATAATCATAGTTTTTATTCCTAAAAAATTTCCAAATTCCGACGACCTTACGGAACTTACTAAAGTTTCTCCGCGATTCGTTTCACAATCAGTTCGAAAAGGGAAACTTTCATTTTACAATGACCTCTTATCAGTTGACGCACGATTTCTTGTCGCTATTTTATAACGCTTAGAATGAAAAGTGCGCGGTCAAGAAGCAATACAACAACAACGGAGTAACATTCATTTCTAAACACGTTAAACGCGAGTTAAATACGTGCACTAAACATGCAATGGGTATACGCTAAGCACACACTACACATATAAGGTATAACTCTAACGTGGCACCCTCCTCGTGGTGTACCTTGGATTATTCTAACGTCAACGGCACACTTTTCATTCAAAGTGTAATAGAACAGCGATAAACGTCAACTGCTAAGAAGTAGTAAAATGGAAATTTCTGTCTACAAACTCTGTAAAACGAATCGCGAAGAAAATGTAGTAAGGTTCGTAGAGTCCGTTGAATGTGGAAAGTTCTCAGAAAGAAAATCATCGCTGCTTTATCGCCTTGTTCGAATTGAACGCGTTAAAAAGATTCGGCAACAGGGATGAGTAAACAAAATTGTCACCCTTTAAAATGACCCAATGAACGATCATGTTTTATGAAATTACAGGAGTTCAAAGGTGGACAATTCTGCGCCCAAAATTTAGCGATCCTTTAACACTATAATTAGTGATGGTTGGGGTATACTTAAAGTAGCGCACAAAAGTTTAAGACCGTAGAGTCAAAGAAAATAAATTAATTAATTAATAAAAAATAACAGTACAAACAAAATTTGTATTCTATGTTAACCAATAAATAGTATTCTACCATAATGACGATAAAAATGAATAGATAAAATGCATTTACGAACCATAAAATTATCTTTTACATTGTCCTGTCGTCTTAAACTTTTATCTATATACTTACTGATTACAGTAAAAGTCAAGGCGAATTTTTAAAGGTGTAGGTATCACAATAAATTTACCAAATTTCCATGAAAAATTACAAATTGATCATTTTCATCCGTCTTACCCTTGTAAAATTAAATTTGACCTGCAGTTGTATAACGTGATTTTAAAATTACTCAAAGAAACGCTAGTGCTATTAAAGAACTGCTATTATTTCGTTAACATAGGAAGAGATCGTTATTTCATCATTGGCACTAAAATTGCAATCACGAGGTTTGGCTCGCTACAAGATTTCTGGCCAGCGATGCTTCAACGCGTCAAGGGGTTAAACTGTCGATATTGCACGAATCCCAGTACACCGATACGATTTCGTTCGTAGCGAACGACCGACTCTCCTCGTTCGGAAGATCGACCTTCAACGGGATACCGCAAGTGTCGAGCGGACCGTTTTGCTGGACGTTTTCTTCGCGGCGTTTCCTGTCCTCCTGCCTTGCCTCTGTCCATCGGCCGATCCATGGTGTGCACGCACCTCGATCGGTTTGTTCTTCGCCATTATTAAACGAAAGGCCGTGGCCGACTGAGGCATACCGTGGAGCAGGTGCCAACCGGTTCCTGAATATGTTCCCGTGTCCCGTCTGCACGGCTGCCATCGCGAATCCGTCGCAACCCTCTCTGTCTCGAACGTTAGTACCTTTAAGCGACCTGCGTTTTGGGATCTCTGTTCTTCTTAATTGGGGCCATTAGAACGTATCGTATCGTAGGGATGCAGAATTTAGCGAGGTATAGGAAATTCTACTTTTATTTATTTAATAGACAGAGATGGCGAGACTCAGGTATGAAAATAAAATAATAGAATATTATTAATGTATATTTAAAAGAGTTTAATAGTAACAAATTAAACGACTTTTCGACTTGACAACTTCAACGTTCTTACTTCTTTCACAATCACACTCTTTCTACCTTCACAGACAAACTCTTTCTGCTCGTGCTCGTATTTTTCTTGTCATATATTCTTCCAAACAGTCATTTCCCTTCTTTTGTAATTCTAAACCTTTTTCACTTCGGTCACGTTCACCTAAAAATCCTCAGTCGTGACGTTTTCTCAAGTGCTCATCTTTCGCGTCTTAGAAACACTCGAATTCAAACATTTTACGTTCACACGGCTGTCGTTCAATTCAAGCACTCTTCGCATTTTCCTGAACTCGCATCCACTCGATCGCATTCCTGCATATAATTGCACCTCTCACGTATGTGTAATTGGTTTTAGAGGAACGGACGTAAGTCGAAAGATACGTACAGTGACTCACAAAATTGATCGAATAGTTAAGCTACATTTTTTTATGAAACGCAACTGCAATTTTAACATATTGCTTAGGGGTCACGAGATATATGATTCTTTTCTTTCTTATTTACACTATGAACTTTATATAGAGTTACTGGCAAAATACTTGCTGTGTGTAATAACAATATAAATACATACATGCATAATGACAATATAGTATAAGTAAACAGAGATTAAATGTAATTAGAAATAGGTACAGTTACAGTTAGGGTTGTATAGCGAGTATAGTTAAAGAAAAAAGTAATGCAATTTAAGATACTTGTGAATATTAATTAATTTGATCTGTTTGTATTGTTTGTTAGGTTTATCCAAGTTTATTGTTACGTAATAACCAATTATGTAATAATATTTAAAAACTTACTTAAAGTTGTGAATTAATGTACTCAGTTTTTTTTATCGTGATCAATGTGTTAATATTTCATTAGTTTTCTGGTATTCTCTTTTATATCTTCCGAGTTTCTTAATTAATCGTTGTGATTTACAACTAATAACTGCAACCCGGTTAAAGGAAAGATATAGTAAACGAAAGTATTCCATCAATTTGGTGAGTTATTGTAAGCTGTGGAAAATCTAAAATACATATTGGGTTGGAGGGAAAGTTCTGTCGTATTTTCCGTTTCCGTTAATTCATGTGGAACCCAAACCACTTTGCTTTAACACAAACCCAAGAGATTTAATGTGATCTCCAACAGTTGTATGATGAATGCCAAACTCTTCTGCAATTTCTCGACTTGTTAAATGTGGATTATTTTCCAACATGGCTCGCAAAACATCATTATCGATCTTGGATGGTCGTCCAGATCGATCACTTTCTTGGAGGCTCAGATCCCCGGAACGAAATTTGCTAAACCATCTTTGACAAGTACGAACATTTACAATTTCTCCAAATACCGCACATAAATTTTTATATGCAACCGATGCGTTGCTTCCTTTTTGGAATTCATACAAAATGCAGTGTCGTAAATGCACTTTATCTACAGACATGTTTTTCACTTTAAATATCACAAGTAAATGATGAACGGTAAAGAAGGACTTCTTTTATATTATACAGCAGGTAAAAAAACAAAAAAGATTCCCAATGACTCACTAGCCAGATGTTTTTTTTATTTACAAGAAAATTTACCTGTCTATTTAAAATACGACAGAACTTTCCCTCTAACCTAATATATGTGTACAAATTAAAGTGTGTATTTAAACACAGTTAAGTTGTTTGTATGGGATATTTAGTAATATGAATAACCGTAGCAGATCTCTTGATCTTTACTTCTGGATCTCTTTCTACTTTTAAGAGCAACGCTATAAAACTTATTGCATCCAATGATAATTAACCCGAATCTTATTACGTATACCAAAAAGTCTTCTGATTTACACGTCGCTAGTATCGGTTAAAAGAAAAGCAACCCCTAATACATTCATAAACGTCGCATGTGATACTTATTTGCAAAGTGAATAAGATAATTCTATATCTAACGACTTGAAAAGCTTTCCATAACCTCAAATGACCAGTCATAACTCTAGTTCCTTAATGTAAAATGTGATTGAACGTTTAACCGCTTTTTAGAACTTTAGAAACTGCCAATCATCTGATATGTTTCACCTTATTACTAATAACTTAGTTATTAATCTAGTAGCAATCTACTGGTAGTGATTTAAAATGTTGGTATTAAACTATAATCGTTTTACGTGCCATCGGTATTAAAATATATGCTGGAAAATACAGAAAGCATCTGATTAACAGTATCGTAATTAAAAAGCTTATTTAACACTATTCGTACCGACACTTCACGTATATCTATTCATACCTATTCATTCCCACGTAAGACAGACTGCAAATTTTTCTCAGAAAATAAGTAATGAAAAAAGAAGTGAATATTGTAAAATGTATTATACGTGTATTTGAGGAAAAGTCTAAAGTTTAAAGGCGATTCAATTACGTTGTGTATATGAAATTCTAATTGAAATTTTAAAAACAGTCATTTCACCGGTTGTGGTAGGAATAGTGTTAATCAGTCCTTTCATGATAGGTCTGAATCCTTAATTTCAGATACCTGAATTTTGGACACTAATGTGTAAATAAAGTGTTTGTAAATAAAGATTTCAATATAATTTTTGGATAATTTTTGAAGTTGAAATTGAATGCAACACATGGTGCAGATTTTTGTTATAAAATATTTCATAGTTACTTATAAACTCGTGTACTTATGTGCTCTTAATATAATAGCTTTCAGGTCCATTTATAATGAGGACAATAAACACTGATACTCATCTGTCAGAATAATTAATGATTAATTTTCACCGGTTGATCACATGGCAGATTCTAATGAATTAACACGATCGCCTATCAACGCCATACATAAATATGTGACGATGCAAGGTTGCGAATTCATTGAAATTAATGTATGTAACATATATTTGATATATGAATTTATTATTTAGCACTTTTACCAAAAATAGTAAAATACATGTTTGATTCAATTTGTCCGATTCGTATATTTTACGTATGCATCCAATTCTTCGCATCAAATAAAAGATAACATTGGAGAGAACGATGAAATCAGAACGAGTTAGTTATTCTTGAATATCGGGCCTTCCAGCAGCGCCGGAAATGGATTAAAATGGCTCAGGACATGTAGATGTTGGTTTTGCTATATTTGCTACTCGTTTATAATAAGGGAGAGTTATTAATACTTACATACTAGAACTATCGATAATTGAAGTGTGCTTATTATACAGCGAAGAAGTGAAATTGAAAGTTACGTTTAAAAAATACGTAATACAAGGAGAACAAATCTTCATTCGTACTTTTTGGAAAATATTAACGACAATTTTCAAAACTGACTACCGTAAATTTATTAAAAGAATCATGTACAAGTCAGTTTGACTGCCTTGGTGGTTCTACAGTGTTAAACGTAAACTGCCTTGTGTTTCGAAACCGAAGGAATACTCGTAATATTGTATTACCAATGCTAGTTTAATAAATAGGCGTCGAAAGTATTACGATAACGAGACAGCCATTCCAGGAGACCATCCTTTTGAGTTTTACAAAGCAGCGAATCATGAAGATTATTTTTTCTCGACGCCTCAAATTAATTCTCCCCTATGTTCGATAAGAATCATAATTTCACCGATGTTCTACGCCATAGCTACAGTATAATTCATTCGTTTGAATATTATAATAAGAATCCAATACTTGAAACTGCTTCGGAAGCTCAGTTCGAAATGTTTATGCATAAAAAACCGCGCTACGGGCTTAAGTGAACTCAAACGTGATAGTCCGTGCGAGGGTTCGATCGCTATAGGAAACGTTAACAAGATTTCCAAAAATTACAATCAACTCATTCCCTCCAAAACAAATACACACGAGAAAATAGCAAATTTCATCCGTAAAATCCCAGCAAAACACATTCTTAGCTACACAGAAATTGAAAACGGATTAATCCATGAAGAACAACCATAGAAGGGGCGGGTAATCTGATTTAGGGGCGTTCGGCTAATGGCGAACGGAACTACGTTCAAGCCAACTTTTTTATCAGCGTATAACTAATTAAATTTTCATCGGAACGGGCACCGTTCGTCAGCCGGACCACGAGTCAGCTACTCCTTTCTATTATTCACAGGACAAATGGGCCGAATGGCTGGGTAAAAATTGCAAAATTATCAGAGAGAATACGGGAGGGGGGAGGGGAGGACGAGAAGGAGAACAAGCACGTGCCGCCGAGCAGTGAGAGCGTTTGAAATTTCAAAGTTCAACCTCTCTCGAACCCTTTGGTGACACGCGGTCTTCCGCTTCGAGTAACGGCCAAGATCATGCTCGAAAGCGTGTGAACGCGCACGCGGTTTCGGCTGCGAGGCTGCCGGCAGAAGGGAATCGGCTTCGGTATCGAAAAGTGGCCTCCGTGCCCCCGGGGGCCCGGCGATCCGCGGCAAGAAGAGCAACTTTAGCGCGGCGTAAACGGGCCTCTCGCGTAACGCATGCTTCTCGTACACGCGTGCACGCACACTGGTCGTGTGTTTTTCTTCGGATCTACGTAGCTCTTCTTACTTATGCCTCCGCGCTGTCCTCTTCCAATCGCTCGTACACACATGCACCGCTCGTACTCTTTCCTTCTCCCGCTCTCCATGCCTATTCTGCCCCCAGCCACGCACGCACGCATGCACACATACACACGCACACATATAGGCGCGCGTGAGCTGTCTCCTTCGCTCTCTTCTTCTCTCCGCTTAACTCTTTTCCTCCCTCTGTCCTCTGTTCGATGATCATCGTCCCTGCTGCACCGTGCGTAACACAGAGCGACGCCGCCAATAGAAGATCGTCGTCCGTGCGACGAGGAAGCAGGATAATTCAGCAGGAAGGAGAAAGAGGGCCGGATGGCGGGCGCGAGAGGCGAAAGAAGGACGAGGGTAGCCGTTATTTTTATAGCGTTACGGTAGGTTAGAGTCGCGTCCAACCAACGTTTCAGGCCCAACCTAACCCGGCTTGGTCAGGGCTCCATGCGCGTCTCTCCTCTCCTCTTGCTGTTGCTCCTCTCCTCTCTTCTCCTCTCCTCTCCTCTCTTCGCTCCGCTCAGCAGTTCCTCTCTCCCCCATCGCTCACCTGTCTCTCGATCTCCGTTGTTCCTCCCCCCGCGTCCCTATTGGGGCGAGGAACGGGGCCGGTCTCGCTCGCACTAGCAAGGCTGCGCGCATTTATAATGCACGCAAAATTTCATGCAGAGCCGCTTCGGCTGCCTTCCAATCCTTTGATAACACGCTGTTGCGTGCGTACACACGTTTCTCTACGTGGGCACACACGTGCATCGCCGCACGCGGGACGGAAGGAGAGGGCCGCGGACGGAACGCTCTCCGCGGTGCACCTATACCTGCATCTACGGGTACTCGCGCGTCTATATTTAAAAGCGCCGCACGCTTCTCCTCTCTTCTCTTCTGTTCTCTTCTCTTCTCCCTGAAATTTTCTTCCTTTCCCTCCTACACTGCCTTTTCTTCGCTTCTGGGCTGTTCTTTTCCCTTTTGAATATTCTTCTTTCCTATATTTCCCCTTTTTCGATCCTATTCTGTTCTCAACTGTTGTTTGTTGTCTTTTCTTTGCTCCCTTTCTGTTCTTTTCTTCACCACTGTATTATCGCTTATTTTCTGTCGTATTTATTTTTGATTTCCCTTTAATTGTCACCTCTCCTTCTTTCTCTCTTTATTAAATTTCCTTATTTTTCCTTCTATATTGCCTTTTCTTCGCTTCTATGCTGTTCTCTTTCATTATTTCCTTCCCTAATTTATTATTTTTTCTTCTTTCATGTGTCAAGTTTTCTTTTTTTTTTAAATTGTCTCCTCTTCGTTTCTCTTTATCGTCTTCCTCTTGCTTCTCTCGAATTTTTCTTCTCCCCTATTTTCATCTATGCTCGTTTCTGATTCGTGTCGATCAGTCAATTCTTAGACGGTCTCTGTTCCCTCTCGTAACGGAGGGAACGATCTCGATCTTGAATCCTCGCCCCAGTCTCTGTTTCTCCCTCTACCGAGACAGGCAGCACACGACAACTTCCGGTGGTTGAGGTGCGTTTCTCGAGTGGATTGCTCGAAAAAAATGGGCCTCCCGTGCTGGCACTGATCAAGCGTTCTGTCCTTCTCTCACTTTCACTTTTCCGCATTTCTTTGCTTCGTATCAGCCCTTCCCTCTCCCTTCTTTGCATCGAGGTACGTTTCTACTGGTGTTCGCAAACAGATCGTGAACGGTTTACGAATTATTTTTCCGGGAAATCGCTTGCTTGTGCACTGTTTCACACAAACGCATGTTCGTGAACTGTTCGTAATGGATAAATTACCCGCAGCGTCTCTAACAAAATTATTGTGAACAGCTTTTTGTTTTATAAAGACCCTTATTCGTGAACGACACGCGAATTATTCGAAATCAGTAATCATTTTCGTTTTTCTCGTATAAACCGCTCTGTAGTAGAATATTTATGGAGATGTTGTCGAACTGTTCGTCAATCTGTTACGAATGAATCTTCTTGATCAAAATTTTTGAGGAGTAAGGTACTTAAGCTAGAGAATTTCAGATACATAAATGACGTATTCTTAGAAAAAAGAAAGGAAGAAAGGAAGAAAGGATAGATGTCATGTTACAGTAAGCGAAGCTTGCCTTCAGTACTTATAATTTAACGAACCAATCACACTAATTGCTTGAGCTTCTATAGCAAAATAATCTCCAAAGCACTGCTAATTAAAGCTACATGTAAATATGTAAAAGAACATGTACCCTGAATTTATAGATTCCACAAGGGTTGAAATCCCATAATTGACTAATTAAGAAATTGGTCACTTTTAAGTTTGCGAAGATTTTGTACTCTAATTTTAATAGATGTATTAGAAAACTGTTTTTCTTTCGTATTTTTCACTTTTTTTTTCGAAAGCAGGAGTGGAGAAGAAGAAAAAAGTGCAGTCCACGTCGTCAACATAATAACAAAGACAAGAATTTAATAATTCCTCCAAGTTATAATCAATTACCAGATTTGAAGTGTTCAAATGGTACAAATTCGAATAATGTCACCATTTGCTAGAATTTATTACTCTCACTGATTATGATTTACATTTACGTAATAACTTAGGATAAAGCTAATGTAATATCGTCATTTCATTTAATGAATTTTTGCTCATCCATCGTTGCTTGTATACCAATAACTTAAAGATTGCAGATTTGAACTTCTGTCATTATTACAGTAAATTAACGACACGTTGGTACAAATTCTTTTTCTTGCTTTGACGCACGTCGCACCAAAAGTTTTGTCCAACCTTTTAGAAGTATCCCGTACAACGATCGTGTTATGGATTTGACCGTTTTTTGGAACACTTGGGAAATCGCGTCTCGCCCACAGGAATCTTAGATAAAATTCCAGCCGCGGAAGCCCGATCACCTTGCCGTTCGAACGTAAATATTCTGAAAGAGCCGCGAACCGATAGTAAGCTATCCCCCTGGCTCGGCTGCATTTTTATTCGCGGCACTGCCGGTAAATGGAATTTGCGCTTCCTTTTCAATGGGATATGGAAGCCGTAACGTCATTTTACGTTACATCTTGTCTCACAGGAGATCGACCACGAGGTGTCGTGGCTCATTCTGTTGATGCATTTTCCGGTCTTCCCTTCGCATGCACGCGTTTTTTATGACCATGCCTGTGACTTTATTCGTCCATGGTGAACCATCGTTCGATTTCACCACCCATGGCTCCTACATAACTTTTGACCAATTTACATGTATACAGTGCGTAACAAAAAGATGGATCCATTTGCATTTTCATTCTTAATTTCGACACTGTATAAATGAGTTTCAGTTAAATAAAATATACAGTATCGAAGTTAAGAACGAAAATGCAAATGGATCTATCTTTTTGTTACGCACTGTACACAGTTGGATGTTTATGCAAATTTACGTTTTTGTTAACATATTTTTGAAAAAGTGAAAGCAACCAGATCACCTCGTATAAATGATACGAGCATTTTTCTTTTATAAGGTAATGAAATGTTAAAATTTATTTATAAAACAATGAAAATGAGTTCTTCTCTTTTCTACTGTTGCTTTTTATATGGTTTTATAATTTTTTTGATATTGTTTCTTTTTCGTATTCTTTGTATCTTGTCGTCAAATTTTCGCATGTATCGCTAATAGATAAACAAACATTCGTTAGACTCTTTGTTAAGGGTCACAATTCCATTAATATCCATAGTGTAGTAGCTATATAGTGATACGGTTGAAGAAAGGAATTATGTTTTTAGTACCTACTTGTTAAGTTGCAAATTAATGTTGCGTAGAAAACAAAGTTGTCACTAAAGTTGAACTAAATTGAAGTGTGAAAGAATCCTAGACAGAGCATATCACATAATTCAACGAAATTTAATTGCTTTCTAAACCAGTTGTTCCAATATATTTATAGAGCAGGTAAAAAAGATCTATGATAATGGCCAATGCAAGGTTTGCACATTTGCGTATTCTCATAATGGGATCAGATTATATTTTAACATGTAAATATGAGAATTGGGTACGCGTTGAAGTTGATCAAGTCAAGCATCGGAAGACTACCTACACACAGTAGCGGATAAAAGTTTAAGACCAAAGAGTCAAAGAAATTAAACTAACTAATTTATAAGGAATAGCAGGATAAACAAAATTTGCATTCTGTGCTAATCAGTAAATAGTGTTCTACCGTAATAACAATAAAAATTAATGTATAGACGATATTTGCAAACCATAAAACTACGTTCTACATTGTCCTCTCGTCTTAAACTTTTGTCCGCTACTGTACTTGATTATTCGCAATTTTAAATATAAAGAGTACATTGGCCAGATATCTCCCTCATTAATATATCCATAGATCAGGCATCTGTGCATGCATATATTTCGGTCAGCTAAAGATGAAGCTTTCAATACGCTTATCCAAATAGATAAATGGAAAGAAGATGAGCGTGCACCTGTCTTCGCCATTCTACGGACCTTCATACCATTTTGGATTAATATCTCTTTCATTAACCTAATTGACCAAGGCTACAATCATTTCACATATTAATCGACCAATTGATAATCGCAGAAAATTAAAAAATTAAAAATTTCCAGCTTGTGTCCCTAACTTTTCCCCCTCTTCGACATCACCGTTTAACCATAACTTCCGTCCTAACATAAATCCTACTAACATAAACCTAACTACTCTATTTTCTCTAGTCCCGTACTTATAACCGGAAGCTTCTTCCAAAACCTTCACTCTTACTCGATCAAACCGTACGCACGCTTTGTTGACTTCTGCGAGTTGAGAGAACGCAGACAGGCATGCACACCCTTTCCCTCGTTTCCGAGGTACAACGGGAGAACAGAGTAGACGAGTTAATTAAGCAAAAGCTCTCTTAACGCGACTAACAGTGTAACGGGTTTTAATTATTCCTGGCACCTCGTCACCGCGGAAATCCCGGCCGTTTTCGGTGACAAGGCCAACAACGCGGAGGAAAGGGGAGGATCGTACGTCCGTTCGGGGATGGTTGACGGTAATAGGGAGACTCACCATCCCTAAATTGCTCGCTCCTCAATTATTCAGCGTCGTTTCTCCCTCCACCGTGGTCTCGCCGTCTCTCTTCCCCTCCCCCTGTCCTTCTTGTGTCCCCGTTTCTCGCTTTCCGCCGGATCTCCCATTCTTCCTCCTCTCTCAGCCGACGCCCCCCTTTTTCTATCTATCTCTCCGCCTCTATCTCTATCTGTTGACCGGTTCCTCTCGGCCAAGCCGTTTCTCTCTTTCTCTGTCAACTCTTCTTCTCCCGGAATTGAAGTACCACCTACCCAATGGCCTACCTCCATTATGCATCGGCCTCGACGACGCCGGCGACGCCAGCAACGACTGCGACTACGACGACGACGACGACGACGACGCCACTGCCAAACGACGACGACGACGATGCCGAGGTCCTCAATGCAAACCGCACCGACATTTAATTCAGTTCAACACCGCGGTATTTCGCGCCTGGTGATGTTCCATTAAAACCCGAGACAATAACCTGACAGCTCTGATCGGCACGTCTCTACCGGTCCCCGCCCCTATCCCTCCTGCATGCCAGCCTCCACTCCTGTTTAAAACGAAGCCAAAGCTGTCTACCGAGAAACTGACTTCCGGCTTCCACGCTGCTCCATCCACGGATACGATTCTCTTTCCCTCCGCTACTTCCTCCCTACGCTGCCGTCCACCTACACACTGTCGCTTTTTGTTCGCCGCTACCGCCCGCTCTTAATGAAATCAGATATCGGCGAGTCGACGATTTTTTTCGGAACACCTTCGATACGTACGACTTTTCAGGAGACTTGTACGGGTACATCGATCGATTATTGGGAACAACCAACCGGTTATGCGTGCCAGTTATGCTTGGAATTTCCATCCCCTTCTTGAGGCATGTTTTTTTTTTAACCTTTATGGTTCGTGTATAACTGGATTAGGGCGGTTTAAGCGTGGTGCGGATACGTGTACACGATAATCTGTTTCTTTTTTATCGACTGCTAAGTTTTTGGTTAATGTAATGCTGTACTACTACTTTTGAGTAGTTGAGAAATTCTACTTCTCCTCTGTAACGAGGATATTTGTGAAGCAGCAAGACAGTAGAACTGAGATAAGCTCTGGTGTGTACTTCTTTCTGTTAGAAAAGTTTTGATTCTGAATTTCCTGAATATCGTATCAAAGAGAGATGATGAACTCGTTTTCTTTTGAAATTCCTCAATATTTAAGCAAAAATAAAGCATGCGATTTAGAATATATGAAGTGATCTTGGAATGACGGGGAAAAATTAAGGGTAAACATTTTTGTTCGGTAGATACTATATTTCATACAAAACGTAACGATGAAAATCCGTTTGTGATATTTTTGTATATCTGTGCTGCTTTTGTAAATTCTGTGCTGCTTTATACATACAAATTTCCCACTAACTTATATGCAATATGCGCATTCATAATTGTCCTCTAACCTCTTGACTTACCGTTCTTTTAACGTGCACACATAGTTACTAGCATTCGTTATTCACGAATATTAACCCTCCGTATACTGTACCAGTGTCACCAGTATTTTGTGGTAACGCATACAATGACGACATTATTTGTGTCAGATCGCCTTGATACACACACACGCATCATAAATCCACAATAAGAGGTGTCAAAACAGACAACACAGATCAGTTTCTTACAATACCTTGTACAATGTCGGTGAGAGTCAAAAATGACCCTAGCACGGTTCTGCGAGTTACAGTACTCAGAGTGTTAACTTCTTGAAATACAAATAAAATGAAATTTGATGCGTCAGAAAAATACTATTTAATTTGGCTCAACTGAACAGTTATGTGCAAGTTTAAAACCAGAACATACGATTTTGAAATTTACATTGCTATATAACATTTAACCAGGTTGATATATTAAGTAACATTATAAAATAATAACTTAATAGTTCTGTAAAGTATGAAACATTTCAAAACATTTTGAAATATGTAGACAGCTCTTGACGTCTCGGAGACGTCGAAGTCTACAATGGCACATGAAATGGATGATGTCTCCCAAACGTCATTGTATTGTCAAGGGGTTAATACAACACGTAGTTTAGGTACTGTATAAAGATTCTCAAATCAGTGACAGCATTAGACAAACGAGCTCTGCGAACGTGTTCATGTATCGTTCGATGAAATATCCAGAGCCAAAACAGTTGGCAGGAACGCATATAGGTCACGAGCCTCGAATGCCGTTTTTTTCTGGCTTCGCGTTCCTTCAATTGCCGCGGCTCCGGCAGTATCTCCGAGACCGTTTTTCTCAGGGAAATAATTTCCCGGAAAATTAGCGTCCCTAGACTCGTGCACGCGTGGCGCGCGTACACGCGTGTGTACACGCATTTCCGCGGTCGGCACGCATGAAGAGAAACCGGTAGGCAAGTAGAGGGTGGTGAGCTGGATCGCGGTGCTGTTGCTGTGACGGCAAGGAGAAGCGTTCGAGGGAAGATAGAGAAGAAGGGTGACGGAAGAAGACCAGACCGGAGGAACGTGTAAACGTGTGTACGGAAGCGCGAAGGAACAGGATGGAAGCTACCCCTCCTCCCCCGGAGAAGGCAAGTCAGAAAGCAGAGACCTAGTGGCAAGTGTCGGAACTGGCTGAAGTAAAGGGTATCAGAGAACCGTGGTGTAGCTAAAGGGAGGACGGGTGGTTGTTGTCCCTTTGAAACTCAAGTTTTCAATTTTTCACCTATAAAAGAACTCCCGTGCATCTCTCTTCTCCCGGGATCTAGCGAAGAATGAAGCAATTAGAGTAACTGGAATCTCCCCGAATTTCCAATCCCCTCTGGGAGATGTACATATGTACCTACCACTGAAACGACGAAGATAACGAAAGGAGATCGCCGCAAGCGAAGCGGGCGCAAGAACGAAGGGAAAAAGAGTCGGAACGAAGAGACACCGGAGGCCAGAAAGTCACAGAGCGTTATAAGATCGATAGCTGATGTGATAGCAAGCCAAGCCGACCCAACCCAACCCCAACAGGCGGACCGACCCAACCGGCGAACCCAGTGTGCGACCCTCGGTTCGTTCACCCCCGCGGCACATTCGCGCCATTATCTGTTCCAAATGTCGTCAACGGCATCGTTTCGTTTACGGTGCGGCACATCCACCTTCTCTTCGCCCGAGCAGCACACCACCAGAGCCCGCCGCTCGCATTCGCTCGCCACCCCTACGCGGCCGCGGGATATATGCCTCTTTTTCGCCCCCCTCGCGGACTCGTGCAAGCCAACCGAGAAACCGGGCAGAGACTTACCCCGTTTTCCTCCTCCGCATTCTCTCCGCGCCCGGCGACCCCCCTCCTGGCCCCTCGCCCCCCCGCTTGTTTTTAAGGTTATGTGTTCGCCGCGCATTACGACCCATTCCGGTGCTCGGCTACGTCGTTTTACGAATCCCTGATTCCGCCTTATCGTCTTCCTCCCGCTCTCGTTCTCCTTTACCTACCCTCCCTCCTACGGCCGTGCTTCCATCGTGAGCGAGCTCCTCTTGCCGTTACAACGGACGCTTCTCTTTTTTCGTTGTTCTTTCGCAGGGAACCGTTTTCCCTTTACGGCTTCCTTCGGGGATCGTTCCGCCGCTGCTGACCAATTTCTCGATCGTGCGAAACGGCCGGTGAAATTTTTGGTGACGAACGAAAACGGATGTATACAGTTTATAGGGGAGGACAGTAAACGGTTGTGGGGTTAGTTCGAGCAGGGGGAGTCGCTTATTTTTCAGAGACGATTTTCTTAAAGGCAATAATGCACGATGAAGTTTTATTTGTTGAATGTATTCGTTTTAGGTACGTTTGTAAATGTCTAATTAAAAATACTTAATTAAGCACAGCAGTTTCGATCGTATTTCTTGTGGTCACTGTTGAAGCGAAGCAAAATTAATGCGTACAATGAACCAGTATCCTTTCTTGAGATTGGTAGAAATGAGATTACAACGACAAGCTATTATAAAGAAATAGCAGAAATAATAATTAGTTGCTTACGAGTAATATTGTTTGCATTATTATAGAAATAGTATACAACGATGTATTCCTTGAGGACAGATAACCTTAATTCTTGCCTTGATATCGATGTGGCTTGCACTTTCACTGAACAGTACCGCTAAGTTTAACGCGCCCAAGGGATGGTACTAAAAGTATCCAATTACTTTTCAACTACTTAATTCGGTTAGTGTATTGAAAATCAATCTTGACCATTCTCAACACAAGAAGTTTCACTTTCAAGCCTTATTCTTGTCAAGACGACATCATTCGCCTTTGTTTCTTGCGATCACACAGAAGACGCCAAATTCGAATCGGTATTTAAACTACAGGAACAGGTGCCTGAAATTGACGCGTAAAAGTTTCCCTGCGAAGCTTCCAAGAGCCGCGAAGGGAAAATTACGACAGACGAAAGGGGTTAAAACGTGGCGCCGCGTTCAGAGCGCTTAGCGCGCGCACTCGAGAGAAGAGCCGGATAATTGAATGTCGAAGACGTTCCTTTCTGCCGTTTACGATGTAGCGAGGGGTTGGAGGGGGTGCACAGTTTTCTGGCTACATCTCCGCGTATTTTTCCATAAATGGGACGAGGTGGCGCGTTTGAGTGGCAGCTGCCATGCGAAACCCTCCTCTATCCAGTTTTATGTCCGATGCACACAGGCTACGGCCGATAACGGTACAGGGAGAGCCATGTCGCTGTTCTAAGACGTTTTCCACCTTCTCGCATATTCTCGCGGAACGACATTTGAAACGGCTGGGTCACCATTATGAGAACGTCAGGAAATACATTTTGACTCCGATATTTAACCCTTTGCACTCGGCTGTCCCCTCTCATGGGACATTGTAATCCTAGCATATGATAGTTTCGCAAATTTTCAGACTTTAGTTCAGACCCGGACGTTAAATAGTCATATATGTAAATTTTAATATACGATTTAACTAAACTAAATGAAGTTTAATATACGTGAATCATAGTAAATATTTCGAATTTGAAAATTTTTGAAGTTAGTGTCATTAAACAACTAACGGTCACCTCTCGAGTGCAAAGGGTTAAACATACCAATTGTGACGTGTACTATACAGTGCTCAGGAGTTGTCCTTCGACATAACACAGGGGTAAGAGGAGCAATTTGGTCGTTTTTCCTGTCCCCTCACTCTTGACGTTTTCGAAGCTCCCCAAACGGCGCACACTAACGTAGTTAATGCTTTAACACTAGATTTATGGAACCCGTCAATTTGACGGGTTTCAAATTTCGTGAGCGAGATTTGCAAAAACAATTACTACTATTTTATTAATTTCCCAAATTTACCCAAATCTACTCCCCTCTCAGTTTTGTAATCTCAAATTGTACATGATGTATACCTATTTCTTAGTATATGTCTTTTAGAAACAGATATACCACAAATGTCTGTGAATCTAGTGTTAAAATCATTCGTTCATCGTCGCTCTATCCTACTCAGTGTCAACGCGTTCCATTTGTTCTCCTTCTCGCGCGTCGAATTAGCAGATGTTATCGAATCCTCCAATAGGGAAAATACAATGTGACATAGGATGACTCCAAGCAAAAGTGGGCTAGCTGTTTCAGCCACTTAGACCCTCGCTTCTTCCAGGGGCCAACTCTAGAGCACCGCACGATACGTTTCCTTGCAGCGGTTGTTTTGGAAAGAATTGAAGGTTTTCAGTTGATCACGTTGTCCTCTAATCCGAGAACAAAGGAAACGAAAACGGAGCAGCGTTGGAAACGACGACTAATGCTCGATTGCATTGTCTTTCTGTGGTATGGGGAGGGAGGGAGCGCGAAGGCGGGTTAGCTTCCGAGGAGATTCGAGCAGAACTATTAGCATAATGCGAGCGGTGGCCGATTCTAGTAACGGATCGTAAAAGCCGAGTTAACTTCTTCAGATATGGTTGAACAATTTTTGTTCCGCTTGTTATTTGATGGTTGTTGTACGGTGTTGCGAAGTATATGTTGGTAAAAACTGGTGTAAGTACTGTTAATGTTAATGTTTTTATATGAAACAATAATAACTATATTTTCCTTGTAAAATGGGTAATATAGGAACATAAGAAAAGAAAATTAATAAAATGTTTCACAATGTTAGTACCTGCTAAAGCGTTAAATCTTGCGTTCTATAGTTATTGGAACGGATTGATTACTAATGAAGCTACAATGAATTCGCTTTAGACACTACAGAATAGTTCTCAGTGTGTCGTAACATCGAAAAATTTAATAATAAAATCAATGATTTGATAAAAATGATTGAATTAAATTTATGTGAAACACGCAATAAACAAACTTCATATTTATAGAATACTACTCTATCGATAACAAAAATCAATCCGTAGACAATGTTTACAAATTATAAAATTATAATTCATACATACTATGTTCTCATATTCAACTGAAATCCGCTAGCTGTTATTTATTTCGTGAACAAAATCATAGCTCCGCGTTTCGGCCGCATCGTTTCAATCGTCAGAATCAAAGGAACGACCGATCGCGAGTTAAGGAAATTCTAACGACAATTTTATCGCGCTTGGTCCCATTCCGGAAGCACTTTCGCTTTCGCTTCTTTCTCTTTCGGCGCGGCAAGCGAAGCCGGGTTCTCTCCAACTTTCAACAAGTAGCTGAACTCGCCGCTCGTACATACCCACCCCGTCCCTCCCCAATTGTCAGACCGAATCCCGGTTAAATCTCTGCTCCCACTATCGCTTTCGGATCTCTTTCCGCGTGTTGCGGGCGAACACCCGAAACCGGGGGAGTTCCCGCCAATCCGGGGCGTTCCGAGAAAAGCGGGGCGCTCAAAGTTGCCAGAATTACGTAACGTCTACCCACGTAAGGGAATTCAATGTCACGACTGAGCCGAGTTGAAAGAACATGCACTGCCATTCACGGCGGACTACATATAGCCAGCCGTGCCTGGAGAGCTCGGAGAAGCAGAGTGCGAGGGGGCGCCAAGGAAGAGTAGAGGAAAGAGAGAGGGGGAGCTTCCCCTCCCCACCAGAGAGACAGCCAGAATATTGTGTCGCATACCTTATCTCTCCCCGCAAATCGGGCCCGGTGCACGGAACCTTCTCTGATACGCGTACTTCCGGCGGACGCCTAAATTTAGGCCTCCCTTCCTCTTTCCCCTTTCGTGCCTGTCCACGCTTCGTCGAAAGGGAACCGAGAGCGAGAGCGACAGTTCCGCACAGGCAACGGTAGTAGTGGTGGTGGTGGTGGTGGTGGTGGTGGTTGAGGAGCAGGAGGATGTTCGGCGGGAAGGGCGAAAAGAGAAGACGAGGGAAGAAGAGGAGAGACGTGCAAATACGTGCGGTGACCGGCTGTCCGGCCGGCTGGCAGGTTTACAAGGAAGGTAAGGCAAGACACAAGGCGAGGCAAGGTAAGGCAAGGCAGGCAGGCAGGCAAGTAAGCAGGAGAGGCACACAGTGCTGCTCCCTGAGCTGAAGAGTTCGTACGACACACACCGTCACGCAGTCACCCTCGTCCGATCCCAGACCTGCCTGAACTCTTTTTCCCTTGGTCCCTTCTTCACCCTCCTCCCTTACCGCTCGCAGCTCCTCGTCCATACGTATAGCATCCGAGCTGTTCCTGCTCGCCTGCATGCCTGCCCCTGGCCGGCTGCCTGCTTGCTTGCTTGCCTGCTTCCACCACCGTCACCGCCGTCATCACCACCACCACCACCATCACCGCTACCACCACCACTACCACCGCCACTACCACCACCTCCGTTGCTGCTATCGCCGTCGCCACCACCTTTCTCTCTCCTCATCCACCTTCTCGACCCTTCGCGCGCTCTGCCCGGTCTCCCTTCAACGTCTTTCTCTCTGCGTTGCTCCCTTGCTGTTTCTCTGTTCCTCTTAGCGGCACTGTCTCGGTTACACCTTGTCGGTCTATCTCGCTTAGACGGAGACTCAGGGTTCTTCGCGGGGTCCCCTCGCCCTCGCCGCCGCGCCACCTCAGTCGCTGCTTGCACGCCGAGCTGAGCTGAGCTGTACGTGCCGTCTGGCCCCTTTTCCTCGCACCCCACCTCCTCCGCCGCCACCTCGTGCTCCTCCTCTTTCTCTTGCTTCTCTTCTTTCTCTTGCTCTTTCTCTTTCTCCTTTGGCTTCCCTTGCTCCCTCCCTCGCCCTTTCTCTTTCCGTCCTGCCCGCCGATGTACACTTGCTCCCTTCCTTCTCTGCCGCTACCGCCTCCACCACCTCCTCTTCCTCTTCCTCTTCCTCTTCTTCCCGCCGCCGATTTCTCCCTCCCTCGGCCGCGCCGCTCCCCTCGCGCGGCCCTGCGCCCAGGGGTGAACGAACCTACTAAATGACGGCCATGAAAACAGCCGAAGCTCGGGCACGAAGGATGAAGAAAGCCGCGGACCGAACCCGCGGGAAGGTCTGCTCTCTTCTTCGTCTTCTCATTTGCTCTTCTTTCTCTCCTCTCTCTTCTTTTTCTCACGATTCTCGATCTTCATCCTCGTTGAGATTCGCTCTCGTTCAGGTCCAGGCCCGATTCTCCGCGATCCTCCCCATTCTATTCCATCAGTGATTCGCGCTTTTCGTCTTCCTCTGGATCTTCTTGCTCCTCGTTGGCGCATTGAACGAGTCACTATTCCCCCTCTCCATCAGCCAACTCGTTCTTCTTAGCGTCATGATCCACGATAACCGCGAAACCGGCTGATTGCCGGACGGCCGAATGATTTTCCAAGAACGTCGGTCCACCACGGATGAGGAAGATGATCGTCGCGAGGGGATCGGAGGATATGCTGCTCGAATTCATCTCCGTTTCATCGACGATCCCTCGTTGCGTGAATCTGTGAGAAAAGTAACCAAGACAATAGATACTTTGTCGTCGGTTTCGAGGATAATTATCTCGGAAAAAGTTGGATAATCGATCGAAAAAAGAAACAGAGCGACGTGCAATCTCTTGGCATCTTTCTCATTTCTTTTTCTTTTCTTTTCTTTTTTTTTTCAAAGAGCATTGGTGCGATCGAACGATCTCAGAGATCGATCGAGGCGAACGGGACAGCAACGCGGGCTACGAGGCGCGCACGTTTTAAAGGAGCGACGAGCAGTCGTAACCTCCCGCGACTTCCGATCATCCCATCGACGAGACATCCATGGAAAGTTTGTGTCACTGCATCCTGCAATCATGGTCGTGCGCGGGCACGTGAGCGTGGAAAACGTCGAGAAACGGCGAATAGGAATCACGAAGTCAGTGTGCCTCGTCGACTCGGCCGACTACCCTCGAATAAGCATCGTGCCGGAAGAACTCGCCGGCGGAAGTTCGATTCTCAGGATCGATTTCGTATGCCGTCGGGCGTGGGTGCGTGCGCGTCTCGACGACAACGGGACAACGGAGCGAGCGAACGCGACCGGCGTCTATCAGACGGGGCAGGGTCGTGCAACTTTTCTTTTCCTCCGATCTGTGAGAGGCGTAAACAGCTGTAACGTAATTGGGCGAAAATGATGCTTTTTAATGGGATTATTCAGATAGATAATGACCTATAGTAGCGGACAAAAGTTTAAGACTAAAAAGTCGAAGTTAAACTAACTAATTTATAAGGAAATTTACTGTACACATAAAAATTATTCATTTAATGGGCTAAGGCCCAATATACAGTAACGAACAAAACTTTAAGAACAAAAAGTCAACGGGAATAAATTATTTGATTTATAAGGAATAGCATGATAAACAAAATTTGCATTTTGTGCTGATCAATACAGCGTTCTACCATAATAACAATAAAAATGAATGTACAGACAATATTTGCAGACCATAAAACTATGTTCTACATTGTCCTCTCCTTTTAAACTTTTTCCCGCTACTGTACATACCGCGGCATGAAATTTAGGACAGCCGATCGGGAGAGAGGGTGATCGCACAGAAAATTTGAAATTTCTTTTAAATACGTAACATAAGTATGCGCAGATCTGTCTCGCGAAATTTGAACTTTAAAGTTTTCACGAATTGCATGCATATAGTAGCAGATAAAAGTTTAAGACTAGAGTCAACGAAGTTAAACTAATTTATAAGGAATAACATGATAAACAAAATTTACATTGCGTGCTAATCAATACATAGTGTTCTACCATAATAACAATAAAAATGAATGTACAGACAATATTTACAGACCATAAAACTGTTCTACATTGTCCTCTCCTTTTAAACTTTTGTCCGCTACTGTACTTGGAGTTAAGATCCATTTATACATAAGTTAAGCGTACGATATAAATAATCTTCGCCTTTTTGTTTCCTTTTTTCTACTGAAGTGAGTTAGTTTGCCAATGATATTTCATTTTTTCGATCTCTATTATTAGGTTCAAGCATTTCTCTTGTAGGATTCGCGGAATCAGTTAATTATATGCATCACCTCTTCCTCTTTCTTGTAAGCATATATATTGGGTACATTTATTTATGCTAATATAATTTTTAAATAAATAAATGGTTACTTGGTTTCGTGACTGTCTTTTGCAGATATATAAACAGTGCGATTAAATAATCGTTTAAGCCTTTAAACGATTAACATGACAGCTGCTGAAGGATTATAAAATCATTATTTTATTTTAGACGTTCAGCATAAACTCTTTAAAATAATTCCTACTACCATCGCTTTGATATAAAGTTCAACGGTAATTTAATAATTTAAGCATGTTAAAAATTTATTTCGAAGCGGAATTACATAAGAATTTAATAATTGATTGATTAAGCATAATGTATGCTGTAAATTCAAAACTTACGACCACTACCCCTACTAAACGTAAGAAATGCAAGAATTTACCAAAAGGTAGTTCAACACTGTGATAGGTATCTTAAAAAACTTTTTATTGAAAGAATATATTAAAATATACAAAACCGTTACTAACGTTTAGTATACTGATAAGAAAGTAAACGGAGCACGGGTACAAGTACAAATCTCAATTGTGGCCCTAAACTTTTGGTTGATGCACGTTGTAATTCATAAATCCCTCTGTCTTTTCCTGCTACTGTCTCTACCTTTCCTAGAAATTTTATCTTCGATCGATCATGCTGAAGGATACGTCACAAGTCTTGCAATTCGAGGTTCTTGAATAAACGTGACCCACGATTCCTCGAAACGTGTGCCATGACCTACAACAAGAGCGACAATGTTGGGCTTAAATGCAACTTGACTACAGCAAACGGTAGGTGGAACATTCTATAAAGTGACTACAAAACGTACATGTTCTTCGACCTCAGAGTCAAACTGTATCTATAAAGCTAGGTTCCAGTTAGGTTCCGGTTAGGTTCAGGTTCATAATAAAAAATATTTACTAGACATAGTTACAGCACTAGTCTTTTTCAAAATCAATAAAACTGTTGGATTTACTTAACAGAGGATACCATTCTTTTCCCCTTCTTCATTACATTTGCGAAGTTTACAAAAATAATTAGAAAATTAATATCTTAAAATTAACATCTCAATCTCTATGTATTCCAAAGAAACTCGAACACGTTGAAAAACATAAAATGCAGATAATATAGAAAAATATAAAAAATATTCAAAGTAACTTATGTTATAATACACAGAGGGTTGAATACCTCTATTAGACTACATCTTAAATATATTCAAAAAAACATAAATCTGGGAGAAGATTACAAATCCAGTAATTCTCATTCCATTGAAAGATCATTAACAAAATAAGAATAATTTATAATGTATATAAATAACCACGTTATAGAAACGTCCATGGCATAACAGTTAACGTTCAACCAATAAAATTAATTTTATTTCACTACATTACTGCTGTTAGCTAGGATTAACGTACAATTTTATAATCATAAAAATATTTAGCAAACATTGTATTGTCACTACATTAGTACTTAACATGCATTTTACCATATCGTTAATTAAATATAAAGGTAGTACTCGTAACTAGCTTTGACCGATGAAGCAATACTAATCGAAACTCACCGAAATCATTAGTAATCATTATCAACCCTTTGCACTCGTATGTCTCAGCCTATGCGACATCACAAGTTTTACCGTGGAATTTTCATTTTTTTTAATTATACTCATGAAATGTTACAACTAAGTATGCTAATAACGTATTGGAAAATTTTTGTTTTGATTGAATAAAAAAATAAATTTCGAGTTGGCGGTTATTCATGGTCATATTAAATTCGAGTGCAAAGGGTTAATATTACTATTGCTATCACTATTCCTGTAGTAAAAAATTTACAAGGACAAAAAGTAGTTGGGATGAATACATCATAGTTGGGAGGGAAAAAGGATGGGATGGACACATCATACTTAGAAGGGAGGGTAGGAACGGAAGAAGACAGTTGGGAGCGAGGGTGGAATATATACTTTACTGTTCGGTGAAAGGACAGGATAAGAAGATCACAATTGGGAGGGAGGGTGAGATGCGGAGATCAGAGTTGGGAGGGAGGAAGGGTAGGATAGGAAGATCACAATTGGGAGGGAGGGTGGAAGTGATAGTTTACAGTTGGGCGGAAGGGTGGGATGCGGAGATCAGAGTCGGAAGGAAGGGTAGGATGGGAAGATCACAATTGGGTGGGAGGGTGGAATGAATAGTTCACTGTTGAGAGGGACAGTGGGTTGCGGAGATCATAGTTGGGAGGGAGGGTAGAATGGGAAGATCACAATTGGGAGGGAGGGTGGAATGGATAGTTCACTGTTGGGTGGGAGGGAGAGATGCTGAGATCACAGTTTGGAAGGAGGGTGGGATGCGGAGAACAGAGTTTGGCGGAAGGATAGGATGGGAAGATCACAATTGAGTGTGAAAGTGGAATGAATAGTTCACAGTTTGAAGGGAGGGTGGTAAACCAAGAAAACTTCTAGTTTGACGAAATTAGAATTTTAACTTCTACCAGAAAGTAGAGGCATTTGTATCAGCATCGAATTCTTCACGTTCTTCTCAAAATTCATTAAAGTTTTTGATGAAAGCTCATTACGATACGATTGCGTCAGAAATAACGCAATAACCGTAGCAGAGCACAAGAAATGCCACAGCTAAGCCAACACTGCTTTATTCAGAAATATGGCTTTTGCCTGCAAAGGATGATACAACATCACGAAAAACTCACGAACAGTTTGAAACAATGAATTTCACGGACTAGTACAGGAAGACCTGGCTTCGGTCACATTTTTGTCCAATCGCCGGTTAGCTTTTAATCGCATAGACACATAGGACGGTCAAGCTAACGTGGTTGGTTTTTGCCGAAAGAACGAACGGTGATTTGCTTCCGTTTATAAGGGCATAACAACACTGAAACGCTTCAGGATGAAATCGCAACCGGTCTCTCTCTCTCTCTCTCTCTCTGTCTTTTTCTCTCTCTCGCCATCGCATGAGGCCTTTGCGTGAATATCGGTCTTGCCGTAACTTTTTCTCGCGCAACGCCAAGTATTTTTATTAGTTTACATGAAATTAAACCCATTTCCTTCCGGTCTAATAAATAAAACAACTAATAATAGCCGGGAGCAGCCTCCCGATGGCGAACGCAGTCTAGCTTCGCCTCGCCTCGCCTCTGCCTGTCGATCTAAGGACGTTATTGGTTCTTTTTCATCGTTGCGTCAAAAAAGGATCCTCCTTTTAGAGCAGCCGCTTCCCAGATCACCGATAAATTGACCCTTTATCCTCGGACTTTTTTCTTCCTCCTTTTTCACAGCCGGCCTCCAGTTCGTAATATTAGAATTCGCCTTTTAAAAACCGTCGACGCATGTCCGCGGTGACGCGTGTTGCTAAAGCGTTTGGTCGCGGCGAAGGGAACAATAATTAAAATCGATCGAGCGACTTAGCGGAAATGACATGACCGGAAACCACCTGAACGGTTGGCGATTGGGATCTGAGACTTGTTTGATACCGTTGATACGTTTGCGTTTAAATCCTGAGTTGGTATGGTGAGATTATCCATCGTGTAGAATGACACCGTTGAATTATTTGTAATTAGTGATTTATAAAGGAGGTGATTTGTGAGCTCCCTTGATGTTTTGTATATGATCAATTGAAAGGAAAACAATTATGACTTGGTGATATTAGTTAAGGATTAAAATTGATACTTGTACAATCCTTGCTCGTGTACATGGTATTATGTGAGACGTTTCCAAACGATTTGAGACGGTGATATATACTTAACCGTTTGAGTGCTAAGAAATTTTCTTGTATATATGCTAAAAGTGTGGGATAAAATGCGTAGCTATTTTTTTTTTTTGGAAAATAATAAAAACAGCAATAATTAACTCTAATTGTTATATAAAAAGTAATTTTTAGCAAATAAAAATTTTTAGATTTATCTCTTCATATTATAGTCATTTTCAGATAAAGTAGAATTTGACATGGTGCGTTTTGTAATTATCAGTGTAACACCTATCTTGAAAACATTTAAATAATTTTTAATTTTTATATTATCAAGGACCATAATTGAATGATATTAATACAAACTGAAATTAATATGAACGCAACCGCTTTCATTATAGTAATAAACAGCAGCACGATCGCGCTTCTTCGCATTTTTGGCGAAACATAAGAGAAACGCGATAGCGCTTCGCCGCACTCAAACGGTTAATTAATAATTTTAAACTGCTCAGAAACTGAACTGTAGTATAATGAGTCAGTAACACACGATTGAAAGAAAGTTTTATTCACGATATCTTGTGAATCCGACCGTTTAAAATTTTGAAGAACGACCACTTTGTCGGCAACTTATTAACATAACACAGGAAACTAAATTTCATTTAGTTCCGTAAAATCATTTGAAATATCGCAGAAAGAAGTGTAAACTTAATTCGTATCACGAGTAAATACGTCATTGAATTGGCTCTAGGTAGCATTATCAAGCGCGTTCACCGCGTGTGTCGTTCGCGGTCAAAGATTGGTCGCCTGGCATCTGTCTCGTGTATTTGCGTTCGGTATCGCTTGTTTAGGCTCCGGTACAGGCGGCCGATCGCAAAAATCGTGTCGAGTTATTGCACTCTCGACCTGTGCGTGCCCTCGTAGCCACGGTTTCGAACGACGAGGAACGAGAGAGGAAGAAGGAAGGAGGAATCGAAACGAGCTTCATGTTACGAATCGTAAAACCAGACCAGCCACGGTTGAACCCTATCCCTCCAACGTGTGACGTTCCTCCGTCCTGCTCTCCCTCTTTCGCCCCCCTTTTCCTCCCCTTATCACACCCTTGCCTTAAGTTCATTCGTCCCGGTTCCGCCTTTAATTGTTTTCGAATTGACTTGCCAAAAGGGAATCGCTGAAATTCAGGCGAAAAGATGTTTTTAAAAAATGTTGCCACTGATCTGTTAGACTTGAACTTAATGTTTAGCCAACCAAATGGGGAGATCTCCCATTTTTTCTTCGACAAAGCGATGCCATTAATTCTATTTACTTTTGTTATTAGTTAGTCTTGAACCAGTGTTATTTACAGTTCATCAAATGCATTTTCTGTTTTTCTAAAGTACAATTTTTAATCAATTCAACACTGGTCCAAGAAACCTAACCAATAACAATCAACGACAGCGCTTTGTCGAGGAAAAGATAGGAAATCTCCCCGTTCGGTTGGCTAAGTGTTAACACCTTGAGATCGTTGAATTTTTGCGACATCTTCCAAATTTAAGCTGTTCCTCTTGTAATAGGGCGTCTTCTTGCTTTCTGAAGATTGGATTTCCTGCACGCGTCTGACATGTGCATGAGATGCATTTAGATTTATACAATGGAGAAGGCAACAGTTGATTGTACTGACCAATCAATGTGTCTCGAACTCATTTTGGATGGGTCGAGTAAAGTATTAAAATATGGCGGTAGCTTACGTGTTTATCCTAAGTACTTTGTTCGTTGAAAATCGTCAAACGATCAATTCGAAGTAAATTTATATAAAACTCATAAGAAGGTTACAGCGTCTGTCTATGTTTTGCAGCTGCCAAATTAATTTTAAATTGTTCAGCAGTTTATTAAATAACCAGTGTTATAATATTTTCGAATTAATCAATTGATCGTTAACCGGTACAACATTCAACACGGTTATAGATCACAGTTATAACAAGTTATCGCAACGGACTCGTTTATTCTATGCAAACAGGATGGTTAGGCTTGAACTAACGAGAAATCCGTTTTCGTGCGATTTTTCTAACGACCACCTAGTGTAGCAGGATCGCCAAAGTCGAGGACACACGCGTTTCTCGGTGCTCGATTCGTCTCGGTTCACGTTCTATCGTTGCGTTCCGCGAACGTGCAAAGCACAGTTGTGTTCTCGACGTTCCCCACGTGTACTCGAGTCCATCGACAATGGTTTTCCATCGTCGCGGACGCACGAGGACGAGAAACCCCCCTCGATGGCTTCCGTGAGTCAAGAAAGAGGCAGATACGAGGTCGATATCGGTCGGGCCGTGAGTGCGAGCTTACGCATAGTAAAACGAGAAATCGGGACCAGAAGCCTCCTCTCTAAATCCTATCGTTGCTCTCATCCTGGCTAATAACGAGCCCGGAAGTGCGTTCATGCGACAACTTAATCCGCGGTATCGTTGATCGATTAAAACGCGGAGGAGCTCGAATTAAAGTTTAAATCGGTGTTAAACGAGTCGCCTCGAATCGCGGAACTTCGCCCCGGACGAATCGATGTCGTTCCGTTCCAGCTCGTTTAGCTTAACGGGTCGCCCCGGTCATTAACTAACGTCGAATATGCTGATTAGCCCCGTGATTAGGATTCTCCGCGATTATCGTGGACTTTTTAACGATTCTACTTAGCTCGGCTCGTTTCGCCGGGACTGCAGGTTGCCTTTGCCCATGATTTCGCGTTGACTCTCTCTCTCTCTCTCGACGTCTACCCTCTATAGCCAGAACACACCGTTTCCGGTTTGAATCCCTGGAGAGGACGCAGGTATGCGACCAAGACGAGCTCCTTGAAATCCAGCAAGAGGTGCGTTATTAGCATACGCAGAGCGTACGATCAGAACCCGGCTATTGTCTCATTATCGATGTCGAGGTTTAGAAGCGACATGCACAGAGGAACTCCAAGAGACAGAGAGAAGGAGGGTGAGAGAGAGGGAGAGAGAGAGAGAGGAGTACATATGTGGCAGTGTATCGTAATGGGCTTCGTCTCGACCCGTCTGCAAGCACTGCCTTCGTCTCCCTTGCTGCTTAATCCTCCCCCCGGGTAAGGGAAGGTGCGATAACAAGCCACCGAGCTACCTTCTTCCCTAGCTATCGCCGGCTCCGCTCTAGGACCTCTCGAGACGGGAGAATGTGCGCACTCGCGCACCCGTCAACGAGAAAGAATTCAGGCCGTACGTGGCCATACACTGCACAAACCGCCGCCCTGCTTCCGCCGCCACCCCGAGCCGCGAGCCAGACTAGAATGGAGATCGAGACGAGACTGGGGATATTTGGGACGAGGATTTTAGGTCACGATAAACGAACGAATCCCTCGGCGACACCCGTGGAGAGACCTCCTAGAGATTGACGACGTTCGAGGGTTGATTCGACTGACCTCGCCGAATTCTCTGTCTCTCTCGTATAATGATTAACATTATAACTACCGAGACCGGCAAAATGACTAATTCGGAATTTTTCGTAGAAATTTGGTAAATTTATTATAACACCTACTACACCTTTGGAAATTTACTATGACTTTTATTGTAATCATTACGATTTCTTTCCCTCATATTACATATTTTTTTAACATAATTTTCAATTTGATTTCTTCATCGTAAACAGTAAATACACCCTAATCGTCGATAGGTATAGTGTTAAGATTCATCCTTGTTAGATGATAGAGAATTATTTCGTGGTTTTGCTAAATAAAAAATATCTTTGAAGCGGTTTAATTATTTAATTATTCAATCTGTGCTTCTAATTTGTTTAATAACATCTGATGTTAATGATCATTCGTTTCGCATATATTTATTTGAGCGATGACTAAACTGTAAACTTCTGTACGAATTTAAAATTATGCGAGCACAACTAAATTAACAGAACGCAGACATTTATTTCACTTTTCAGATATTACACTATGTACTTGTTACGTTTAAGGTATTAAAATATTTTTTGTGAACACTTAGTTTACAGTTGTGGTACACCGAAGAACAAAGAATGTTCATCGCTGTACCAGAGGACAATTTGCGACTTAATACGTACAAGCGTATGTTAAGCTTATCTATAACGTAATAACGTAACATGATACATGAATACTCAAATTGATACAAATTTTCAGATTGTAAATATTAATAAATAAACTTCAATACGATAAGCATGGCAATATTTTCAGTAGTTGAAGAATCATAATCGAAAGGAATAGATATCATTACGTATGAGTACTTTACTACTGCATTCGAATACATGCAAAATAATACGTGAGTATTTGTGTACTAAAAGTTACACGAATCCAGGTAAGAATATGTCCGGATCATTATCCTACCTACCATTCACGTGATTGATGCAAAAATACCGAAGAACTTGTGCATCGTCCTTCATCGCGATTAATTCGTTCCCCAATAAATTTCTCATCGAAGAAAGCAAAAAGAGCGAAATTTTAAACGATCATTAACAGCAAGTACAGTTCGTATCCTTTAGCGAGAACTTCGTTCCACTTTGAGGGCCCATAAGGGGATTGTTAAAATTCCGGGGCCATTACTTTCCGGGCCGGCCGTGAATTAGCCTCATCGATAGGTCAACTTCGATCCTATAATTGCGGCCGGTCCATTCTCCGCGGATGCGAAGCAAGCGAGGGCACCCTTTGAGGTGGATTCGCGCGCAATTACAGCTGACGAGCTTAAAGCGGCGGTACTCGAATAAACTGAATTTCGGCCAGAGTGCCACTTCAGAGGAGAGGCGCAGAGGTAGCCAGGCAGGCCGGAGAGAGCCGTCGTGCTGGACGAAAAGCGTGAACAGATGCTATAGATAGCGGGCGAGCAGCCGGCAGTCTTCAAAAGGCCGGGTCTAACCGACGCGCAATCACAGAGAGTGCGGAAAAGGTTAGGCCAACCGCTCTCTGCGACAAAAGTCGCTCCTCTTTGCCTTCTCCCAACACTTCGAGTTCGTTGTTGGACGTATAGGTAAGTAGCCGTTTGCATGGGCTACGAAATTTCCTCGCGTCGACGCTTTTTGTGTGTTGCTTGTTGCTAAAAGGGTAGGAAGCAGAAAGAATTCGGGTCTTTCTATTTCACTGTCTTACATTCTAATTTTTTAGTACCTCGGAAAAAATAAATACAGGATCTTGTGGTGTATTCTGCTGTCGTTGATTCTCCTGACATATACGCTTACCTATGTTCATTCGCGATTTTGGTCCTTCCAGAAAGAGGTGGCCGACACTGTCCATTCTTTGAACGACTATCGCTTTAAGATATAGAGATTCTGCGCTTTTGATCCACTCGATTATCGATCGTGACTGCCAAAATCCACTTTTTGCAAACCAATCTTAGCACTGGCCACTTTTACCTAATTCTAATGTTTTGCGTAACATCGTCGAGCGTTGCATATTAGCGTTCCATTTTCCACAAAATCGGGTCCATGCACGTTTTTCAGTATTAAAAACCAGCCCTAAGAGGTATTCTTAAAGTCAAAGGGGTCAGCAAAAATAAATTAATTAGTTGTTGATAAATAGCCCAACGAACGAAATTTGTGTTTGATAATAATCACTAAATGATCAAATGATTGAAAACGAACGTATATATAGTATTTACGAATAACAATACTATATTTTCCATTACATTCTCATCCTAAATTTATGCATGCCACTGCATCTAGAAGTTTCATTGCCTCGATGTCAATAGTCAGCGTGTTCTCCCAAAAATCTGCAAGTAGAAGCTGAAAGAGCGAACGGAACAGTTCTTTCACCTCTGTGCTACCTTAATCAGTTAAGTGTGTTTGACGACTATATCCGTCATGGAGACATGGCAAAATTTTGTGTCATGACGATTATATTCGTCATGCGTAAAATTTTGTTACAACTTGATATTTAAATTGTAATTTTGGCGAAAACTAAATTGTATTCGTAAAGGTTAATATGTTTAAAATGTTTAGAGGTCAACACGAAATAAAAAAAACAAATGAAAACTATAAATAATTTGAGTTGGATTTATAACTATATCTGTCATCGCCTGATTATCGCGACACACACTGGGGGGTGCTTCGTAAAGAGGTCGCCACACTTAACTGGTTAAGTGCCAACTCCTGAGCTCCGCGCAGTATATACCGTCGTCCTACTCTCGAATTTCCTCGGTTGAGATCGAAAGTGAGAAAAGTGGAAAGGCGGGAGTGGGGAGGGGGAACGAGAAAGGGTGAAGTGGCCGCGGCAGCTGTGGCTTTGACCGAGAACGAATTCGTTCGACGGGCAAGTTAGACACAGTGGCACGCAGCAGTGATCGCTGCACTTGGACTTGCTCTACGAGGCTGCAGTTCTCTCAGGTATAAAGGTGGTGGGATCGCGTTCGCGGGAAACGGTGGGGGAAATCAGGTTACAGCCGAGTTAGCCGGCCTGCGATAATGGTGTGCGAGCCATGGAAATTAAGATCTCGTCGATCCGCGCGAGAAAGTAAGTCTATTTCGCACGAGCGACCGATAGTGTCGGCAGGATTTATATAAAGGGAAGGGTATACTGTGAAAGAGATAAAAATGGAGGAGAAGAGGAAATGAGTAACATTTCGCTTAAGGCCTGTTTGCGAGACTTAGCAGTCGAGAGGTGACTGTTAGTCGTCTAATGATACTAACTTCAAAGATTTTCAAATGCAAAATACTTATCAAGATTCGCTTATATTAAACGTCATTTGGTTTAGTTATGTAATATACTAAAATTTACATACATGACTATTTAACCTCTGAGTCTGACCAATAAACAAACTAATTTGCGAAACTATCATTTGGTAACTAACAGCCACCTCTCTAGCGTAGTGTTAATAATCCTGTTTATATGCGAGATGCAGAATTTCACGAAGAAATAAAAATTGCGGGTAAAGAAGTATTTAAGTAGTAATATATTTCGGTGTTTAGGTGACGATTTATACACAGACAGAAAAAAGCACGATTGATTGTACAGTACTGAATAGGATAATTAAGAAAGCATTGAAAACTGCCCTTAGAAAGACTGACAGAATACGATTATGGTCATAGGAGCTACTAGATATAATCAAGATAAGCTGATTACGAAATTCGTCGTACACATTTTCAATGGAATAGGGCTTAAGTTAGGAGTTTATAAAAAAACAGGATGGTCAAACGAAGATTCGTGCAAGATTACCTTCAGTTGCTGCAGTAAGGACAAAGAACACGTATTTGAGAATTTTCGATGCATCGAGTATCAAGTTTCCCTAAAGGTTTTTAACGTCTGCCGTCCAAAATGGAACAGAAAGACAGCTGAAACTAAGACACGTCCCATAACCACGACTGGACTAATCAGAAACGATTGTTTGGTTCCTCTGCGCTCGAAAATCTCCGTGAGCAGCCATAAATCTCTGCAGCAGATCTTTGGATGACTCGTATTGGCTCGTAAAATGCCCAACGTTTGCGGTGATTAACCTGTTTCGGAAACACGAACAGGTCGAGGACTTCCGGCGCAGGGGCTTGTATACCGGAGGAAAGGTGAGCGACTTGGAAAAGAAGAAAAGGAAGAGTAACGAGCAGAGGCAGGAGAATAAGCAGCAGCAGCAGCAGCAGCAGCAGCAGAGGAGAAGGAGGAGCAGAAACGGCAATCGTGCGAGGAAGAGGAAGGTCGTGACTCTGGTAGCCTACATCCAAACGCGGTTATCTCGTTCCCTCTCTAGGTCCTGATGTCATGGCGCTTGTGTGAACGCACAACCGTGTGCTTCTCGCTCCGTCTCCCTCGCTCCCTGCCCGTTACGCCGACGTTAACGGCCCTTAACCATACGGGTCGGCCTTCCTTAACCCTGCAACCGGCGATACGGGTTTCGTTAAACGGTTGTCCACCGTTCCTTCGTTTCACAAGCTTATCGTACCGTCGCGCCGATGAAACATCAATGGGAGGATCGCGATAGGACGCTGGCGAGAACCCAGATAGACCTCCTTTGTGGAACTTGCTTCGATGGATCTAACTATTTGGCTGGAAATTACTCTGAAACGGAGATTCTTAAGCTTTTCGATTCGCGACACCTCCCTCGCCACCCTCTATTTTACGTGATCTCGTGTACATAAATATGTGTGTAGGTACATAAAAGTTTAAGACCAGATTTTCTTTTTATTCTTTGCTAACAATCTCCAATGTTTCTGCGACCCTCTTAGAAGTCGTACCTGACACTTTAAAAAGCCTTGCTCTAAATAATAGTCTCAAATTGGCGACCTACGCTAATTATTCGGTAACCGTTATGAATAATAAATCACTGTTTTTCTCGTGTGTATTAACACTGTAGCTCTGATATTTATTTTGTTCTTTGAATGCTATAATGTGCGCTTTATTTCGGATATTTTGTATGTGTACCACCATTATTACAAATAATATTCCACTGATACTAAGATTTTAGTACTAATATACTTCTGCAAAATTGTTATCTTCACTTAAACATCACCGAAACTGGATTATTGCTCTTTCGAAACTGGGAAATGACCCTTCCAGTGACCTGAGTTTAAGACCACAGCTCTAGACTAACAGACTAGGGAAGGTCCCTGTACCGAATTGACGATCGATCGGCGAGAAAAAAGGAGTAAAGAAGATGTAATAAATATTAACCGATTCCAGCGTCCAAGCTATATCGTGTCGCGTGCTCAATTATTCATGAAAGCATCGCTGGAAACGGTACAGTCCGGCTAGCAGCAGCTATCTCTCTCCCTCTCCCATACACATTCTCTCTCTGTTTCACTCTGTTCATTGTTACGTTTAAATCAATACAACATAATTGCAGATGTAATCGTATGATCAAGCAAGGTTTATAATTTTTTCCAAGCTTTTTCATCGAACAGAAACGTGTTTAGAATGAAACAAGAAACTTCATGTGATAGTTCTTGGTCGATCCTATGGCCTATGGAAAACACAAATGGAAAAACGAGTTGCAAAAGTTCATTGTAATCGTTCAGTTCCAGGCCCCAAAGAATCGCGTTCAAAATTTACTGTACACAAAAAAATTATTCATTTAATGGGCTAAGGCCCAATATACAGTAACGAACAAAACTTTAAGACCAAAGAGTCAACGGGAATAAATTATTTGATTTATAAGGAATAGCATAATAAACAAAATTTGTATTTTATGCTTATCGGTAAATAGTGTTTTACCATAATAACAACAAAAATAAATGTACAGACAATATTTGCAGACCATAAAACTATGTTCTACATTGTTCTCTTCTTTTAAACTTTTTCTCGCTACTGTACATACCTCGACATAAAATTTAGGACAGCCGATCGGAGGAGGGGAGGATTGCACGGAAAATTAGAAATTTCTTTTAAACACGTAACATAAGTATGCGCAGATCTGTCTTGCGAAATTTGAACTTTAATGTTTTCACGAATTGCATGCATATAGTAGCGGACAAAAGTTTAAGACTAGAGTCAATGAAGTTAAACTAATTTACAAGGAATAATATGATAAACAAAATTTACATTCTGCGCTAATCAATACATAGTGTTCTTCCATAATAACAACAAAAATGAATGTACAGACAATATTTGCAGACCATAAAACTATGTTCTACATTGACCTTTCGTCTTAAACGTTTGTTCGCTACTGTACACATACGGTCGTACACGTGAAAACAGTGCAGTAATTGCTATATCTGTGTCTGATGTGTCTGTGTTACCAGCCTATGCAAGGTGTGTTTAACTCAAATGACATTGGTGATAAACAAAATGATTACTTAAAGTTTCTATAAGTAAAATATGATCACTGGTTCCGCATTATGAACGAACATCGTCCGGCTGAACCATTGTATTTTAAATATTTCTTGAACGTTTACACGTATAACGCATCAAAGACAAATAAAATCTATACCACCACAGATTCGGCTTTATTTTTCCGCGCCATTAACAAAACGTTTACGACGGCAAATAAAAATAAGCAACGACTTTGTACGGGTAATTGAAAAAAGTCGCTCGCGGCTGGAGGGTTAATGCGGGCACGACAATGCGCAAACACAGACGGCCGCAGGCCCGATGCGAATTTAATATTGGCGGGATTTCAGTCGCAAAAGTGTCGGGGGATTTCGCGATTGAAACGCATCGTAATATTATCATCCGTTGTAATTTCGGTAATGCAACGGCACGTGAATCACGCACGGATCCATAACACGGGTGATGTAATTGCAGATGTGTACCGATTGCACGAAATATTCGAAAGCCACCGAAACAAGCGATACACGGCTCGTGAAATCGTCTGACGACGACCTGGCCCATGCGATTTTTTTCGCCTCGCTCCGTGGACTTCAAAGTCAAGCGCAACGTTCGTGCCAGCGAAAGTTGCTCGGAGTGCGTCGAACTCGAACTCGACCTACGGTACATCGAAAATTACGGTGACTCACAAAATTTCATAATTATCATAAACCGTTTGTTAGGAAAGAAGAATAGGCAAATAATATGCTATGATGTGCAAGATGGTAGAAATGTGCAATTTATAGTTTTCAATCGAATTTCTTTGGCATAATGCGCATGTATGTGTATAAGAGCAGGAAATTAAAATAAAATATGAGTTAAAATTGAAAGAAAATCGGTAAAGTGCACTGATTTATGTATTGTAGTAGAAGTATAAATGTAGTAGAAGTGGAGAATTATAAAAAAATTAAGGATGACACGTTAAGCATAAGCACAAAGGTTAATGCTGTTATATTGACCATAGAGTACGTAGTGAAATTGGTTCATTACGCTTTGGACACATTACTCTTTTTGAAAAATACGATCAGAGCTTTTGCATTGAAAACGTGAATCTTGAATATGGTAAACACAAACAGTTAAGATTACAAGATAATTAACCAGTGTATTGTGTTTTGCGAAATATTGTAATTTTTATTCAATCAATTTGCATCTGCCTTATCTTCATAATTGTATTATAGACGACGACCCTATGAAGACTATAATCAATCAGATTAGCATTTCTTCTGCTAGCTAATTTCTTAGCTTCCTACAGTGCCTACAAGTGGTGTTGCATTAATTGACCATGGATCTAGATTAGGATAATTATCAGGGAAGGTAGAATACTAGGAAACCCTGAGTATGTTTCTTTTCTATCGAATGCGACTGAGACACGGGTTACCTGATACGAAATATCATATCGAGATCCTAAAGTCAGCAAATCGTTAAAACACACAAGTTCAGATGTCTCCATGAAGTTAGTTCCAAGAACTGGTGGGGATAACTTAATCCTTTGCTCTCCAGAAGAGACTTTCAGCCGGTAAATGATACCTGTTATATTGTAGTTTCATGAACTTCCGAGTGCAAAGGGTTAAACAGTCATATTTGTAAATTTCAGTACTCCTTAAATTAATCTGAATAGATTATTGAAAGTTGCCTCTGAATGCAAAGGATTAAGAAGGTAATATATTCAAGTCTGTTAATATATTTATCATCAGACCCTTACCATTTTACATTTGTCATGATCCATTATGCCCAAGTTTTAATATATATTCACTTTTCCTTCATCTATTAACTTCTTTTGTAGCTATTAATCCCTCGCCTTACGATCTTTTCAATAATCACATCTCAACGTTGACTGTACAGTACTTTAACCTTATATACTTCGTTTAATAAATTGTAGCTGTTAAAATGTAATTTTATTACAACTAAAGCGTATATTTATCATACTCGGACTATAATCTGTTTCATGAATCTAACGCTTGTAAGGCAAACAGTTGAATGTAACCCTGTAAATGTTCACAATTATGACGCTCAACGGAAACTGAATATATTAGTACATATATCGTTTCTAAGACTATACTCTGGAAAGCCCTAGGTATTTGCAGGGTCGCCGCGAGCCAACGAAGGGAGGGTTGAAATAAGTAAATAAGGAAAGCTTAAGTTTGATCGATAAAAGAAAAAGAAAAATCCATAACACATTAGGGTGCCATTGTATTACCACCTTTAACTCAATCAACCTCTCCTCTTAAAAATACCCGAAAAACATTTTATAATATCATCACAATATTACCACGTAATAGTGAGAAGACTGTCGGAACTCTCCGTGAGTCCCACGGTGGGCCAAATCCAACGCGACGGGTCGTTCGCGGAGCACATGTATGCCTACTTACATAAAAGCCGGACCCGTATCCCAGAGACGACGCTAGACCCAGAGTGAGCGTGCTCACGCGTACGTGCGTGCGGTTAGTGCGTGTGCAGCGTGCGTGCATAGGCACGGACGTAGGAACGTAGTAGAGAGAGGAGAGAACGTAGGCTACGAACGGACGTTGGGTACTCTCCGGTCCGGTACGTAGGACGTGCGTGGCACGCAGGGTGTTGGTGTAGGTCCAGGGCCCGGCTCGGCCAATGAGGGGCTGGGAATTCGTGGCAGAACGCCGAGCAGGCCGGCCAATCGCGGGGCCCCTGCTCCCCGGGGTTACTGACCTGGCCAACGCGTTAAATATCCCATCCTGAAAAATATCCTGCCCTCTGCGTCGCGCGGCCGCCGGCCGACGGAGACGTGGCTACACGCGTGCAACGCACGCACGTATAGTACGTGCACACGCGGAAAGGGAAAAAGAGGGAAACACCGAACCCCGGGGTTCGGCGAAGGAGAGGAGGGACGAAGGGGAGCGAGGGTTCTGACGCGAGAGGAACGGAGACTGTGGAACCATGAAGAATGAAGAGAGAGGGGGTGAGGGAGAACGAGAAGAGGAGTGGAGAGGAGGCCGCATACCCCTTTGTTTGCACGGCCACGTTCGACCGCCTCTCTCTTTCTCTTTCTATCTGTCTCTATCTCTCTCTATCTTCGCCTTTTTTCCTCTTCTCTCTCACGATCTCTCTCTTTCTCTCTTTCTCTCTCTCATGCATACACAGCACGCACATCTACTCCCCGTGGCTTCGTATTTCATTGATTAGTATTGCCCATTAAAAGGATGCCTTTATTTCGCCGCTCTTCCATTCCCTGGGATCGACGCCTCTTCTCCCCCGCCCACCGGTCCTCAAACCGTTCTTTTCTCTCTTCCTCCCTCTGGCCGCCGCTCGCTGGGTTCTTCTGGGCACGCTCTCGCTCCGTTCCTCCGACGTTCTTTCGTTCGTTCGCCCGTTCGTCGCGTCCACGTATGTAACGAGGCCCAAGGCAACGTGGCTTCGCTTCGTTTCGGTTTAATACGTGGTTACTCCGTACTCGAAGCGGCCCATGGAAGAACAGGCTCCCTACCATCGCTCTCCCAGTCGGATTCCCTGGACTCTTTGAGCCCAGCATCCGTTCCCGATTAAGGTAAAATTGCTTAGGCAATAGGTACTTACTTGCATACTTCGGTTAACGAAATATACAAAAATCATGTGGCGTGTACTGTTGTAAATTATCCGACGAACGCAAATATTTTGTTGGTTTTAAGCAATAAACAGATTGTCATTGTTTTTCGCAATTTTACATATATATATCTGTTATTTGTTTGATTGTCGTTAGCTGATTACGAATTTTTCTGGATGTATTAGAAATTCGAATTGAAAAGAAAATATAGGACATACGCAATATGTAAAATCTCTTGAACTATTTTAGATATTAATACATACCTACTTATGAATTATAATCTTTAGCATTACTGCAGCTGTCCATATAAAAATCTGAATTTGTGTAAGTTATCGTTACAGTCTAAAGCACTAAATTTTATAAATCCGTTTGAAGCTTTTGTCTATCACTACCAGATTTATAGCACTATAATTATTTGCGCGTAACATAGAAACTAATAGAATTTTTTCACTCATCTAATACATGTTTCGTCGTGTACACGATACATTTTTGCATATTACATGCATTTTGTAATGTTTTCTATATTACATTTAGTTTTAGTTTTATCAACCGATCCACGTGTTGTACCTAGTTATACTCAGTGATGCGCGTTTATTACTCATTTTCCTAGATAACAGATTCACTGAACTTTAAGACAGCTACTTGCCGGCTTACATGTAGTCTGGATGGAAAGAGAGCACCCGGTATACGACCGGAAAGCACGAGTCCACGCACGCACGTCACCGAGAATGTATCGTCGCTCGTGCGCCCAATTGCAGACCGGCAGAGAGAGGTCTCTTGGCCGGAAGCACGTAGTAATACGCGTAAAAATATTATTAATGAGCGCGGTGGCGCGTCACATTGACCGTGCTCTCGTCCTCCGAATCGTTGATCGATTATTTTCACCTAAAGAAAATATCCCCCTTAAAAAATGATTTTGAACATGTTAATACTTAGCCCCTTCGCCGTTGCAGAAACCATTGTCGTTTGCTGCAAAATGTCGATTTTTGTATTTATCGAGTCTTAGTCATGAATTATCTAGTTCTTATTTAATCTTAACCCTTTCACCATGAACAGGGTATAGTCGGCTACCACCGATTGATCATTAAACTTTTTAGACTTGCGAGTCAGATTAATTTAAATATACTTTTTCATTCAAAATTCAGTCATTTACGGAATGTTGAAATTTGACTTGACGAATCTCGTATGAAGTGACCTAAAGGAAAATCTTTGTTCTAATATCGTCTTCATTTTTTAAATTTTCGTAGGAGTTTGCAATGCAAAAGTTAATCAGATGTCTCGTTTAATTTAGAATACAGCGTATACCGTTTTATCAAGTAGAAAGGGAACAATGAGATAATGTATTTATTTCAATTTAAAAAAAGATGGACTTCGACTAGTGTGAATCTCAGGTATAGCATTACGAACAACTATGTTGCATTCACATTTTAAGTAACTGTCATACAATGCAGAAAAATCGTACAAACTTAGATAATTTTATACGTGAACGTACAAAAGACCTTGTCAACGGGACGTGTTTCTTCTTTATAGCTGTACCTTGTGACCATTTCGCAACTAAAACGACCATACGTAGCTCTTCAAGGCGAGGCAAAGAATCCGATGCCGGCTGATACGAAGCAAACGACGCGTAACGCGATAAAGGGTTAAATTCTCTACGCTGCCTCTTGGAGCGGAAAAAGACGAGCCGACGATTCGAGTCGTTTTTCGTGCTTCTACTGTTTTTTCTCTCGTGACGCTCGCAAGTTGGCTTCTGAAACGGAGTGCAGTCGGTTACGCGTTACCGTGAACGTGAAAGCGAAACAAGAAGAGAACGGGAGAGTCGGAGAAAGAGAAAGACAGCGGGGGCCACTGACGTGGCCCAACCCTTGTGGACTTTTGTATCGATTACCCATCGCATCGGTTAGGCGAGGTTTTGCCCCGACGTTGAACGACCATAATTTTAGTGCAAATATTCCCGTGCTAATTGGAACGATCGGCCGATCATCGATTACCGCGGACGCAAAATAATTTCGCGTGCGCCCCGTAGTCGCGACATCGAGCCCGTTCTCGTCGTCTACTACCCTCCGATCGCCTCCTATGGAGGATCGTGAAAGCGCCCTCGACGTCTTCGATGGCCCTCGACGCAGCCTCGCGAAATTAACCGAACTTTGTATTCGAAACGTGGGCACGGAAACGAACCTCTCTCTCCTCTTCTGCGGCGATCCTTCGGAAGAACGATGCGGTTCGTTCGGTTCTCCAACCGAAGGACCAATTTTCGACGGCTGAGAGAAGCCGCGGGAAAGTGGCGTACGCGAGCGCGCGCGCGCTCTCGCTCAGGATGGACGCTTTTAACATTTCAAATTCGGCCCGCGATCTGCAAGTCAACGCCGAGCTCAAAAGCTTAGCTGTACGCGACGGCCAAGCGAGGCGCATAAAAATGCCCACCGATATTTGCATCCGGGAATCGTCCTCGATACTCTCGAGCCCTCTTCTTCTCGATCGCTCCTCTCGAGCACAATCGGCCTGCAGAAAGTCGGAGGGCATCGTTCCCTCGAAAATTTATAGGTACCCTTCTATACACGTTGCGTATGTATCGAATGTGGCCTGGGAGCCACGAATATTTTTCGCTGGGGTTTTCGGAACAAGAGATCGCTATATTTCAATCCTTTTTATAGCTACCTCGGGGTAACCCACGTTCCTTATCGCGAGAGATTTTTAAAGGATTTCCTGTGTTTTTATTATGCTATTGTTACTCTGTTTTTATTAGAATGATCTTTTTTCAAGCAAACATCGCGTTTATTTAACTATATTTAAATGTTGCCGTATTTTGTACAGCTACACGCTGTTCTCAAACTTTTCAAAATGTATTTGGTCCGATTTCTAGGAAATATATGTATAATAACTTATTTTGTTTATTCAAAATTTAAATTTTACGTTCCTTGTCGCGAGAGATTTTTAAAGGATTTCCTGAGTTTTTATTATGCTATTGTTACTCTGTTTTTATTAGAATGATCTTTTTTCAAACAAACATCGCGTTTATTTAATTATATTTAAATGTTGCTGTATTTTGTACAGCTACACGCTGTTCTCAAACTTTTCAAAATGTATTTGGTCCGATTTCTAGGAAATATATGTATAATAACTTATTTTGTTTATTCAAAATTTAAATTTTACGTTCCTTGTCGCGAGAGATTTTTAAAGGATTTCCTGAGTTTTTATTATGCTATTGTTACTCTGTTTTTATTAGAATGATCTTTTTTCAAACAAACATCGCGTTTATTTAATTATATTTAAATGTTGCTGTATTTTGTACAGCTACACGCTGTTCTCAAACTTTTCAAAATGTATTTGGTCCGATTTCTAGGAAATATATGTATAATAACTTATTTTGTTTATTCAAAATTTAAATTCAACGTATAATTTCAAAAGGAAATGAAAATTTACACGCGGGATATAATATGTTTGTAAGAATATTATGCAACGGCTATTGAAATTGAAAGAGCACTTTCCTTTATCACATCCTTCATTTAATTCAAATATAGCTGTTACCTCTAAGTTGTGTCAAATAATTAAAAAGTTTTGAATATATCGAAAGAATAACGAAGCAATATAATTTTCAGTTAGATTTGATGAAAAAAGAAAAAAATAATTTTTAATCGTTTGATCAATTTCATTAATTACATTGCGTAGTAGCGTAATTTTAACAATTGTCGATGCTTGTTAAAAATACGTGAATAGCCTCGTTATGCTAAGGGTTAACCGATAACGATATCTAGCTACAGTTTCTTGGTTTAAACGTGAACACGCACGGCCATAGCCAATAAATTCTAATGCGATCGCGGATAGTTTAGCGGATCGCGTAACCTGTTTGCCGTTACATGCATCGAGTAAGCCGCTTAATTGTTTAATAATAATGGTAACAGTATCGCCAACAAATAGACGGTGAGTAAATAGGAGCGGGTAAATCGCATCGATCCGTCCTCGACAACCACCAACCTACATCATCGAGGAAATTAATTGTGGGGTCTCCGTTCCGTTACATACCCCGAAATAACAATGTCCGACCAGGCTTTTTCGTCGCTACGGCTTCGAAACACGGTCCGCTTATCGTCATTCATCCGGAATCGAACTTCGAAACCAGTTAAATTTACCTCGGTTTAACCTCGAAATCGAATTAAGCGACTGCACCATACTTTCTCCGCGAACGCAACTTTTCATGATTGGACTTATCGAAACCGTGACTTGGATCTTGCAACTTTTATGTAACCCTTTGATTATAAAGAACACAAATATAATTAAGCACACTATACTGCTCCTTAAAATTAAAATATTCTATTTAGCATTTCGAGATATTCGAGAAGACTGAAGTAACATTACATTAGCAGCATCGTTAATTTTTAACTTTATTTAATAAATAGAAAACGTAAAATTTTGAATATTTAAATATGTTCTGGAAAATGAAAACAATACAAAATAACATATTTTAACTTAGAAAGGTAGTATATTCCAAAAAAGTTAAAGAAGCCTCACATTTTTTATTTCCGACACAGTGATAAAAATTATCGTATTGTTTAGGATAGGGTTAAATAAAGTTCCTACAATCAACGTTTCAATGCAACTATATTTTTCTCGAGTATTATTATAATTACAAAAATTCAATATTATTACATTTTCGTATGTAATTAAGAATTATATTGGAATACAATATTCCGCCAACAATATTCTGCCGGAAGTATGCAACCGATAAAAGTAAGAAAATAGATAATTCTCGTATCGATCGATTGTCAAGCGAGGTAACCGGCACGCGGCGAAATGAGCGGGCAGCGAGCGGTCGCCCTGCGAAAGAGTCGAGGCCGACGCGACAGGCGAATAACTCCATCGTCTCCGCGATGCGCTGAAAGTGGGCTGCCCGGCAGACCGTCTCGGTAAGCCGATTATCCACCTAAATACGAAGCCAGAGCGATGCATGTGGCTTAAATTGGCATTGTTTCCTCTCCTCCCGGCCTGTGTCCCATTCCCCGCGCCCGTTCACCCTCCCTTCGCGATTTTCGACGCCTGTTACGAGAAAAGAGGGGTGAAGGAGGAAAATAACTACTCGATGGTTGCTCTTCTGAAGCTGACAGTCAACTCGCCTCCTATGCCGGAGACAATTTTTATTTATCCAGTTTGGGTTATTCAGGGGTACAAGAGTTCACTATAGTGATTTTTCATACAAATAGTTATGAAATCACGATTAAGATTTTGTTATCGGCGGCTAGCACATAGCGATTACTCTAGATGCTCGTTGTAGTTTTCCGGCGGCTAACGCATGGTGATCGCTTAAATACTCATGGTATTTTTTCGGTGTTACACGCCATCGCGACCGTCCCCGTCGACCAAAGAACAACTAGGCGACCAGGTTCCCAGGATAGTATGTGTTGCCCCTTCGTCCGGACCTTCTTTCCCAGCGAACAATGCGGAAGGCGCTGATGGTTCGACGGACAGCGGCGAGCAGCTCTCCTAAGAAAGGTGTTTGTCGGCGTAGCAACGAACGGAGCGGCGTAGGAGGGCGAGGGGATGGTCGAAAGGGGGCCGGGAATGCCGGCGACGAAAAGTTGGCCGACGCCACGCGGCGAATCGACGATTTACGGCCTGCAGCGCGGCAGTTGGGATCGCGCCGCGAGCACCACGACAACGGTGGCGCGGAGATGAGCACGGGGAAGAGGATTGGCGAGGGGAGCTGGAACACACAGCGGGCGAAGGGATGGCGAGGAACGGGGTAGGGCGGGTAACGCGATTTTTCCGCGGGCGGGATTTTGAAACCTGTTTGAGCGCTTTGAAATCTAGAGAAATAGAAGAGTGGCGGAGAAGAGAGGCCAAAGCCGGGCGGCCAGCGGCAGGATCGGGTGCAAGAGGCTCCGCCAGCTGGAGGAGTGCAACGACTCTCGAGGAGGAAGAAGAGACACGGCGAAGAGCCGGATGGAGGGAGGTGGAAGAGAGGAGGTTGCGCGCGAAGGATGGCCCGACGAGTCGGGAGACGTACGCAGAGGAGAAGATCGGCAAAAAGTAGTTCGTCGTTCGCGTACACACCGCGCCGATTCTCTTTCTTCCTCCCTGTCTAGCTCTTCTCCTCCTCCATTCCTCGGCGTCTTCGTTTCTTTCGCGTCGTCCGGCTGAATGTAGATCGGTAGACGCGATGCGGTGTGCACACGCGGGATATTGGGTTTCTTACCGCGCACCGGACTATTCTTGCTTTATTGCCCCGCGTTTCCGTGCAAAACTGGACCCCTCCGACTGGGTAGGCTGTCGGTAATCGGTTACACGTATCGCGACACCCCGTGTCTGTCGTCGATTCTTTCTACTTTTTAACTGGGAAAGGTGAAATTCGTCGATTTCACTTTTTGCTCGAAGGGTGGGGGATGAAAATTTTAACAACGTTCGTGTACGCCTTCAGCTTCGGCGCTCACACGGTCCCAAGGACAAGGGGACGGGCTTTCGCAACATCAAAAACTCCTCGAACTCTACCCGCTGCCGGAGTTAATCGCATTTCGCGATAGGATCAACCGCAACCACCTGACGCGCAGCGTGCATTCCCGCGCGGTAATTATCGGCACCGGCCGGCCCGCCGCTTTTCGACGTCCGCGCGCAGACCGTCGGCTCTGTTCTACCGGATGGGTTTCTGAAACCCAGTTATTGGAAACGAACAGGCTCAAGTGAAAGCTTGCTTGCGGTTGTAATAGTTGAAACTGGTCTTCCGATGTCTTGATCGAATGGACTAACGAAAGGTGTTTAAATACTTTTTTTGTCACCCTTTTACGGAACAATTGGCGATGGTGGTGTTAGAAGTAAGAGATGTAGGATAGAATTAAATAATTAAGACTGCTTTTCAAGTTAAGAGAAATATGATATACTTAGATAGTACATCTTTATGCGCTTATATATTCGAAAATTTGTCGTTTATAATATATAAATTTTCTTTACTAATTTTACTCTATATCAGCAGCAGTTATAAAAAGTATTCGTACTGTCACAGTATCTATTATATAATTCGTGCATTTCATTTGCATAATACTAAATTCTTGAGGTCACAGAAAATTAGCGTTGAATGACAGGAAATGTAATATTTATTCTTGTAGTTAATTAATTACTATATAAATGCTATGATAAACACAAATGATGTACGGAATTCCTTATGGACACTCTGTACATTCGCATATAAAACGGCGGCCGTTCTGTTAAAAGCTTAGGTAAACTCAAACGCGTGCTGTAAATGCTGTAAATGTAGATTTACATGCACCTAAGTATGTAAATGTACATAATAGCAAAGGGCGCAGGGAAGCGAGTAATTTTCAGAATCAAGGCAACAAATTCGACTAAGTATCTTGTACGCGTTCAAATGTAATAATTGTGCATGCGTGCTACAGCTTTTTCAATGTGGGTCATAGGATTCGTTCACTAGGATTCCATCCCTTGGCCCTTCAAACTAGTCTTCCCTTGATTTTCCGAGCCCCTTTCTCTCTCTCTCTCTCCCTTCCCCCTTCCCCATCCCCTTTTTTCATTCGCTACGATAAACCGTAGGTACGGTACCGTTCCTTTTCTTACGCTCGAGCGATTATCCCGTAATAAACAAGCGAGCGAGCGGCAGGGTACTCGCGTTTCCGCAAAGGGTAGAAATTTGCATGCGCGCGATTCAGGCTGGTTCCCGCGAGCCCATCGACGAACCCTTGAATCGGAGAACTGCTCCGCGCGTCCCGGCCACGAGGGACGCGGTTTTATTAAGCTTAACCGCTTCTCTCTCCCTCCCTTTTTCTCTCATATACACTCACTCTCTCTCTCTCTCACACACACACACTATCTGTCTCTCTCTCTCTCTCTCTCTGTCTTTCTTTCTTTCTTTCTTTCTTTCTCCCGGGCGTAAAAAAAATCCGTAAACATCCTTTATTTATCCGGGGCTGAAGTTTCGCGGGGATAGCGCGCGCGTTACTTTGCAGCGGCGTTCAAAAGGTCCTCGCCGTATTACCACAGAGACGGTCCGCGAGGTCGTAAAAGGTTGCGCGGCAGCGACATAAAGCGTTTAATGTGCAACTCTTGAAATTCTATTTGCACCAGCGATGCACCGCTTCTGCGGCCCTTTGCGTGCCATGACGCGCAGGTGGCGCCATCTGCCACGCCGGAACAATGCGTCCTCGTGTCGCCTCTTCCGTTCCCAGCGGGGACCGGTCTCTTCTTCCAACGAAACTTCTACCCTCTCGTTTAGCCACGCGTCTCCTTGACACGCTTTGCCCCGTCGTAGATTCGATACGTGCCAAGGATGTTGTGGAAATAAAAAAAGTAGAAAAATGAACCAATTACGATCTTTATTCCTCTACGAAAATCGTGAAACAATCACTTCCGCTCAACAGGGATTTTCAGCAAAACGCGGCGTGCTCACGCACACTACCGACTAAAAGTTTGGATCCATGTGTGCCTTGCCAATACAAACAATGCAACAATTTATCAGAAAGGGAAGGATCTAGGTGTATAATTACTAGAGTTAAAAATTCCTTCGATTGAAAATATCATGAAAATGTGGGACACCGGTTATCAATACGTTTGCTCGATAAGAAAATCCATGGGATTAGCAGAAATCGGAAGACCGGATTACCGATTTTTGGCTGGTAGCGTATATTCCCATCGCGAACGAAAAGATTCTGCGCTCCCATCGTCGTCATTCATTTTTCCCTCGTGCTTCGCCGTGCTCTCCTTCCAATCCGACGCATTCTTTCTCTCCTTGTCGCTTTGGGATCTGGCTTTGCCGACCATGTTGCTTTAGGTCAGTGCCGTCTCTTCCCCTGTCGTGCCCCCTCTGGTCCGCTTCGGGACCACGTCGTGGCCTCCTCGTCGCACGCAGGTGCGAGCATTCGGCCAGACGAAGACCGGAACCGCTGCAGGGGCGAGGAACGGGGAGGATCGAGATGAAGGAGGAGTAAAAGGGGGAGAACCCGGGAACTGGATAGAACGACAGGGCCAACCGGAGTAGAAAAAGGACGGAGCCAAGAGGCAACGAGTGGTTTAGGGAGGGGCAAGAAAACCGCCGTCGGTCCTTGGTCCGTCCCGGAGTTCTGCGACTCTTGCTCGACTTTTTGGGCCAACCTGCCCTTCTGCCTTTTTTGTTTCCCCTCCCCGGCCCCCACGGATCAAGCAGCGAGGGCCCGGCCGGTGCGGTCCGGTTTGGTCCCTCTTCTCGTCGGCCCTTTCTTCGGCCCTCCCGACCAACAATATCCTCCGAACCGTTCTTCGGAGGATCATCCACCTGGCGCCCTCTCCCGTTGTCCCATTCCCTGCTGCCTTTCTCTAGCGGTGGCCACCGGCCATTTTTCTCCCCTCGTAAAACTTGCCCGAGTCCTCCGAAACTTTCGGTTTCGTTCGCTCTCGCCTCTTCGACGGGGATTTATTTCTTTTTCGATGCAATTATCGGCCGTCCGGTTCGCATCGGCGGGTTTGCGTAGCGTTTCTCTTTTACTTCTTTTTTTTTGCGAATTCTTGCGGTTTGATGCGCTTTCGATCGGTTGCGCTCGTCGCCGACTAGTTTGAACGCATTTGCATACCTCGCTTGAAATTACTGTACGTTCATCTACTATGATTTCCCGTTTATGTTAGCTCTCTCTGTTTGCCCCCTTCCCTCTTTCCCTCTTTCTCTCCCTCCTTCTCCTTCTGTATCTTTCTCTTCATCATTTTTAAACAGTGACCGAATCTGAAACTGATTTTGAACGATAAATCAACGCCAGTAACGTATTTACTCGGTATAACTAATTTCCTCAATTATCCGTGGACAAATTTTAATTTCGCGGAAAAGAAAAATTCTGCGATCATCGATCTTTTTTTGCATTTCTCATGTTACCAGCATATATAAGTTTGCAACGACTGACGAAGAACAATCTTAGTCCTATCAAATGCGTAAATGAAGGAACACTCAACCGTAGACAAATGTGTCGCGAAGATTGAATGAAGTACGATCGAAGTTTTTCGTCACTTAGGCGAATAAGGAGTTTCTCAAGAATTTAAGACATTCAGCTCCTTTAAATGAAGACGGAGAAGCAACAACTGGAATTTCTCGCGGCTGGATAGTATTATTTCTCTCGCAACCAGGCGAAAGAAGGGTCGTCGGCACCCCAAGTCGACCAACGATTAGTCTTCGACTCGCGTCGGCCGGTCTTGATGTTTACCAACTAGGGAAAGTGGGGAAAACGGAGCCCTTAATTTTGTACTGTGATAACAAAAAATTAGGAGATAGAAGAAGCATATCTCGAGTTATAAGAAAATGGATAATATTTAGTTAGGAAAGGAAATAAGAATTTCCGAATGTATTAAAATATCCGCTTCGTTTAAATGGTAAGGTAAAGCGGAATCTTCACTTAAAACCACATAAAGATACAAAAGTTCACTTTTATTAACAAACAATTACTAGCTTATAAAAAAGACATTTAAATACATTTTAGACAAAATATTATAGACAGTAGGTAACTAAATACTTTACTAGATAGAAAATAAAATATAACAAATTATAAAAAATTATAATTCCGTATTATTTTATAAATAAAGGTCCTCTTAAATAATCGTTATTTATTACGATTTATCACAGCTAATAGTTATTCAATTATTACAGTTTTTAATTATACACAGGTTATGCCGCATATAACAATTAAAATGTTATTCTATAATATAATACAATAATTATTTCGAAGGGATAAATTCGTATTAGGAGACATTTCCGTTTTACCCCACGCTAAAGCGTTATCTTGTTCCCTACATTAGATAATTTAGTGAACGTTTAATAATTACACTTTAACGTAATATACAAATCTGAGCGATGCCGTAAAATGCAGGTATATACATTACAGAAATAAACATTGTACCGGTAATTATGAACCATTTAATTGACGATACTAATAAATAATTCTGAAGTTAATGCAGTTCCAGTATTGTGACGACGAATATTTTTCTAACGCTCTGAATCAAACCGTCAGCAAAGGTCTGTGGCCGATTACAAATCGTCATAAGGAGTATTTAAACTCGTGTTATCTAACCTTAACTCATTCGCGGCTCTTATTTGTGAGAAACATTGGCGTTTCGTTTTACCTCACTTTCCCCTATAACTTGTCGGTTCTAATTTGGTGGCGCCCCTTCTACCCCGCTTTCACCGTTTCCGATCCTGGCAAACTCGGCGAACGGTGTTACAGGCCTCCTTCCCTGTCCTCCATTACACGACGTCGAAACGGCTCTAAATTATACAGCCTCGAAACCGACGAAGAGTTATGCCGCGGCTGCACCAGGGGCGGAGAAGGAGGGACGGAAAAGTAAGGAGGGGCACGCAGCGCGGGAAAAAAGCGTAAAGAGCTCGCTTTTTGCGCAACTGGCGCATCTGTCGAACGCGCTCACGCACATAACCGGAGCTATTTTTAAACGAAAATTGGAGCGGTAAGCGTTGCCGGGGCTAGACGGCTAGGCTGGACTGCTTTTCACCAGGACTGCGCGTCCTGTTCTCTGAAGGTCTGATCTTGCACGAGTCCAAGCGCTAGCTATCGCGAAATCTCAACCATAAATCAAAAGCTCGCGGGACGGAGACGCGAACGGGTCGGTTGTCGGAGTAAATCCGAGGAACGGGCATAAACGATCCATTTTGGTACAACGATGTTACCAAATAGCGAGTAAAATTCGGACAATTTTCTTCGAAATTTTGCAAAACTCTAGTTTTCCTTATTCCCGGACCTTTTTCTCTGATATCCTTACTCTGTTCTTTTTATTATCAGAATTTTTTTATTTCCTCGCATTGCCTTTATTATCCTTGCAACCCCCTTTTTATCGCACCCATACTGCCCTTTTTATTGCTAGGATGCTTTCTTCCTTGGTTGTTAGGAATTTCCCTTGAAACCTTCCACCCTACTCCCTATTTACAAGGAAGAATTACTTTGCCGAATGTGGAACGTTATCGAAATTCTAATCTCATGGAAAGTATTGTATATAGTTTTGAAATGGTGAAGTGTATCCTTCAAAACTGTATTATATAATGATATAACCCGTATGGAAATGAAACCATTTTGAAAATGTGTTCCGTTACCAAGCTTTTATTTAACTACATTTTAAACTAAATCTGTAACAGCTGTAATTAAAAATTATACGAAAAATTAGAAGATATATATTTTAATAGAATTTGTTACTCTTAATTGATATTCATATAAATAGATTACTGATTCTTATGCAAATTCATAGCTTGATAAACAAAATTAAATAAATGGAATTTGCACAAAGATCTATTTCACTTTCTAAACATTGTAATATCTATCCTACTTTAGGTATTTTTTATACTTTTGCATATTATATGCATTTTGCACTTTCGATTTTCTCATAAATACATAAAATTCGGCAATCTACATATAAATCTTCACACTGCTCCCTTATTAAGTATTTAAATCCCTAAATGTAGCTTTAAGTTAATGCAATTACAAATATCGTATACAGATAATAGTAATGTATTGTCATTTAAAGTGCACCACTCTTTAGGTCACCCATTCAATCGGTACCACCATTTGATGTTTCAATTTAAACCCCGGCTATATCTCCATCGCCAGCCCCTGTAATCCTTTTTACGGGCGGCAAATCCCGGCAAGAATTCGGCGAGGGTGGAAGCTCGCTAGGGTGCCCGCGTATTCGATAACGTCAAACGTCATTCACTCGGTTCTCGAAGATCCATCGGAAAGAGTCGGAAACCCCGCAACGTCGGAGCTCGTGCTCGCGAGAGAGAGGAAGCCCTCGTGTATTCACCGGCCCCGTCGACGTTACCTGCGCGAATCTCCATGTAGAATGTAGATGACACTAACCATCGGTGCCGGTATATCCGTCGGTTAATGGCGTCGATAGTCGCCGTTGATGACGGCGACGGTGCATGGTGGTAGCAGCTGTCGTTACCCAGAGGCAAGCTTGCTCGTGACTAATCCTCGCATTCCGATTCACCATAACCTGCCCCGCGAACCTACCTACCTGCCACCCCTACACGCGTACACCTAACGCGATGCCGATTAAGCGACCCCGAGTTACCCTAGGCCTGTCATCTTGCTAACACAAGGAAACCGAATCGATAGCGCGCGTGCCACACTCGTCCTTGCCGCGGCCCACTAATTCTCTTCGTTTCATTTGCAGATTTGGCCCGCCACGCGTTACAACAGGGGCGGGACGCGGCTTCTTTCTTCGTCAACGATTGTTGGAAAGGGATGGCGGTCTTAGAAAATAGAACATGGTGGAAAATGAGGATCGAGCATACGAAGATAACAGGTAGGAAGTTACGTTTTTATTTTAACGTCCCTCTCAGGTTGACCCTTCCGTTCCCGGAGAGACTGGATACACGCTTTCGAAAAGAAGGATCGAGTCCATTGTTCGACGAGGTCAATTAAAAACACCTCGTCCCCGAGCGATTCGAACGGGAAGGGTGGGTACAGAGTAGAGTCTGGGTTTTCTCGGCTCGCTAGCCGTTCACGCTGCGAAGCCTATTATCGGCGCAACGAGTGTAACGAAAACTCGCCAACTTTCCATCTCGCAGTGGCGTGTATTATCTTCTCTCTTATTATCGTCCCCGATAACCGCCCTCCACGCGGTATACCCTCCCTTGCCCTCCTATCAATCTCTTTCACTCTTTTTGCCGCCGTAACACAATACACTTGAGCGAACCGCGACGAGTTTTTCTTCGCCAAAGACAGACCATCGTGTCCTAGTCATCGTCCTTGTCCTCGCCGTTGTCGTCGTCATACGTCTTCCTACTTATCGACCTTCCTTTTTTCCCACCCTTCATCCCTGGCCTCCCAGTAGGAGAGCTGGCTCCTCCCGCGCTAATATCGTCGTCCCACGCTGTAACGAAATATTTTCATTGCGCTCTTTGCCGACGGCTACCTCCAGCTCGTCGAATGGATGTCGTCCCGGAGCCGATATTAAAGTCAAATCAGCAGAAAAACGTCAGGCTAATATTTCCGTCGACGACAACCCCTTAGACGAGAAGAGAGCGCCAGATAAGGAGGAAGAGAGAAGCGGAAGTGTGCTCCTGTCTCGGAGTAGCTACTCGGAGCCTCGCATTTGCTGTTCTTTCCTGACAGGGGTTTAGGTGGATAAAAAGAGAAGAAGAGGGAGAGAGGGAGCAGGGTAGAAGCGTAAGGAAAGGGCGAAGATAAAGGCAAATATCGTGGACAGGGTGGATGAAGGACTGTATGGAGTAGGAGAGACAGCAAGGAAGAAAGAAGGACGAATGAGAAGGAGAAAGGGACTCCGGCGGGGGGAGGGAAGGGAATTAAGCGCGGCGAAAAGGCAAAACTCTCCGCCAATTTTCTTGCTTTCAAAGCACGATGCGCTCACCGCGAGCATACCGTAATTGTGTACTTTGTGCTCGCGCTTCGATCAGCGTTCCGTAACGAGTTGTCATACGGCGCAAAAACACCGATCGATACCGTGTGCATTACGGGCATGTGTAACGACCATCGTCTACGTGTGTGCGGCCGGCTCCTCTCTCCCCTTCTTCGTTTCTCTCTCACCCCCTCTCTCTCGCTCTCTTACACATTCACTCCTTTTCTCTCTCCGTGTGTTGCATTTCACGTGCAAACGTGTGCGCCCATTGTGCCTGTGGACACACCCGTTCAGCCTGTCGGAGGCTCAAGTGTAAGCATGCGACCGAATGTCACCCAGTGATGAGCATTTCGTTGAAACTGTCTTTCCGCTCAGATATCTTGGAACACCTACCCCTTCCAACGAAATTTCGCGGCGCTATGAAATTCCAATTGTACACGTTTAGATTCGAGTAAAGCTGCTGACCCATAGGGTACTGCGTGCGAACATGCAAATAGGTTTAGTGAAAATGTATTACGGTTTAAGAAGGAGAATATATGCACAGCATAATTATCATTTCAGGCTGCTATTAGGTACAAATTTTCCTACACTTCCATGTGAGAAGTAATTTCTATGAACTGCCGTGAAGAAAATTCTAAGTTTCCAAGCAAGGCAGAAATTAGCCTTGTGAGTGTTTAAGTAGGCGTTGGCCGTGTGGAGTGCTCGCTTGGCAGTGTTTCGCTTTGTACTTTAAGAGAGTTAATAATGTCAACATCGTATACTTTCTTTATCCAATTTTTTGTACATTCGAAAGAAATGCATCGTAAACTCCAAGGTTTCACATAGCAAATTACCAATTGGTCGTTTTGACCCTCTTTGTAGTTCTATTATTGAACCTATATTTCTTTTTGCATGTTCATTCGGAAGAAATTGTTTTATAACGAAGGTTTTGTAACTTGTAAGTGTGATGTAATTGGTAAAAAATAATGTAGTGGAAACGTATATACACTTTGCAATAAAAGTTTCTAGCTGTTAGTTACAGATATTGGGTGCAAGCTTTTATTTATAGATGATAAAAGTATTACATATCACTTTCATTTTTATTACTAGCCAGTAGGATAAATTTGACAACAATTTCGCTAGATATTTCGAGTACAGAAAACGTTGATACAAATATTCAAGGATAAAATATTCATAGTGCTGTATTCTTCTTGTGTTCATAATATAATAAACTTTCGCAGTAACTTGTTCGCTAATAATAAAGGTATTTTGAATATCAAACTCGAAAATACACGAATAACTAATCTTTAAGGAACTTTTACGCAAAGGAAGTAGTAATAATTAAGAATAGAGGTGGATCGAAACCTAATTTTTAAATTTATGAAACTCGAATCCAAAACTTTGTATGGTCTCGAAACCCTTAAAACTCAAAATACATATTTTTTCCTTATGTTTCTAAGAACTATCTATCTTGTCAAAAAAGAAAAAAAACAAAAGATAACATTGACTGCCGTAAGGAGGAACCAACATTGTTCAAAGCAGATTTTCGGGAAGAATTTATGAATATTCGTAGAATAAATGAATGTTTATGCAAAAATGGAGATAGAGTATAAAAATTAAAACCTATCTAAATCACTATTTATTTACGTTTCGAGTGTTCCATCTCTTATGAATTCGGCGAACCCTTTTCCCTTAAAAGTTCCACGAATGAAACGACCTTCCACCTTAGACTGCTTCCAAATTCGCTATTGTAATCCGTCTTCTGCGCTAACCGAATCCAAGCATGTGTACGCAGCCACGCAATTTAGGGTGTCGGACGGAACGTAAACAGTGTTTCCGAGCTATCCTCGATTAGTCGCAGTAAAAACAGCTGGGTCGTAAGAGAGCAGGTATAGACGGCCACCTCGAAGAAGTCGCAAGTAGAGTTTCCATTCTTCGTCGGACACCGGGCGAAGTGCAAGAAGTGGGTATGCGCGCCGAGAAAGTTTTGCGGCAACAAACTCGCAAACTATTCTCTCTCCCTCTCTTTGGGCTACGGTCGTTCACGATGGCCGGTACGGAAGGGTAGGCCGGCTACGCGACTCGGACAGATTATCGATCCGCCACGAAAGAAATTCTTTTTCTGCCGCTTTCATCGCTTTTCGACCCGGAAACGAGCGAATCCATTGTCCGCGTTTACCACCGCTACACATACCAACGACCGCCGCTCGCTGACTTCTCTTGTTCTCGCTCGTTTTAACGAATTAGCCCTTGGCGCACAGATAAAAGGTGGCTTAGGTACACCGATGTTTGTTTGTTTTTTTATTTTTTAGGATAATGTTTTTTTTTTTGCACGGTTTGTTAGGGCAGCAAAAAGAGAAGGAAATTATGTCAAATTAATTCTCGCAGTAGGCTACAAATTTATGGGTATAACAACAGTGTTTACTTTTAGGTGTTCTTGTTCAGGTATTCATTTATGTAGACTGTTACATACACAATAGTTCCTGTAGCGCATCTTCTCTTTTTAGAAAGTATACGAAATACTAAAAGAAAGGGAGATTAAAATAAACGTTACTAATGCCTTGTGACTCTTAGTAGCGTTTTTATACAGTTCAATGAAAACGTTGTTATGACAAAAATACGAAAATTATGCTTTATTTTTATTGTTTACGTTAGACAAACCTAAAAGAGTTATTAGCAAGTACATTAGTTTACACGGGACTTCACGCAAAATAAACGAAATAATTAAGGACGGTTAACGTGTTTAAACAAGAAATTTCTGTAAGATTATTACACTTCAATAATTTAGTGTAAATTTCTATTACACTACATTATTTATATTAGCTAGTCCTCTCTTTTTTTAACAGAAAAGAGTATATAAAATTGATAGCTTCAATAATCGTCAAGCACAAAGTATTAAAACCGCAAAGTAAGTATAAAAGTAATAGAATTTTTTTATAGCTTATAATATATAACAGAATGCAATAAAAGTCACGTAATAATAATATAATATAATATAATACAATCCTAAATGTAGTATCCAATTATCTGTCTCATAAATGTCTTTTTCTATACTTGCTGAATTTTTTAATTAACAAAGATAACTCATAACTATCAGCTGTATTTCAGTGAACTGACAAATATAATAAACGAAAGTATTATATTCGATTAATTTGATGAATCACTTCATCTAATATATTGATCAGCTTTAATGCAGAGACCGGTTGGAATTTATTTTATACTTGCCATTCCTAATAACGCAAATGTTAGCTGAATTCTTCCAAATGTTTCCAATCCCCTTGAACAGTTTCGTTGAACTCGCTTTCTGTTGTTGAAGAGAAACCCACGTCGACGCGTACGAGTTTGCGAGCACGAGTGACTCACGTAAATTACACAAACCATAAAAATCGATACCGGCGTTGATTCGCCGAGCTCATTTTTCAACAACCCTACCGGCTCCCCCGATTTTGGCCCCTTTTCCGTTCTTGATACCACCAGACCGGCGCTCTTCACCGGAACAAAAGCCCGGCCGTTTTGCAGCTTACGAGAAAGTCCCGGCACGAAAACAGTTCTGGCGAAACCGGTTTTTAATTATTCCCAACGAGTTTTATTTACCGTTTCTGTGCGGCGGCGGTAAAAAAAAAAAAGAAAAGGGAAATCCTCGAGATCCTCCGGAAGCGAGACGGGCCAAGCGTTTTAAAGCCAATTAACACCAAAAATCGACACATCCGAATAAACGCGATCGTTGAGCGGTGCACGATGAAACGATTTAAGGTTTCATACGAAACAGAGTTGAAAATTAGAAAAAAAGAAAAAACCGGATCAATTTTTGTTTTGTTTTAGAATTACTTAATGCGCACGTTTAACAGAGGGAGGATCGAGGGGCGAAACTGTAAATGGCGCGACAAAACTTTCCAAGCGAATCCCGTGGCTCCCTTCGATGCGAGCGTTTCCCTCCTTTTGCCGGGACTGGGTGTGCACGATGGGACCGTGGTTCGTCGGCGTGGCTCGACCAGGACCTACCCCAAATCGCCCGTTAGGCCTTTCGGCAGACGGGGAGTGCTCGTGCGTGCTCGGGCAAAAGTTCCCCGGCCGACATCCGGTCCTAACCTTCCTCACAGGAGAACTCGTTGTGTCTGCCGCGCGGCGAAACAAATGTCCCGCCGTACAGTCCGCTCTGAAAGTATTTTGCAAATCGTTTCACGCTTACAGTTTTAAGCGAACGAAAGTGGAACTTTCAGCATGTATACTTCAGCAGATCAGTGAACAGAAAATACATACACTATCTTCCGTCATTCTTATTTATTTATTTTGTATACATCATGAATATTTATTATATATTTATTAGTCTTAGGTTACATTATATACGCATGATTTTATAGTATGTATAATACTTACCACTTTTATTATTTTATTTATTTATTTATGTATTGTTCACTAGGTATTTCTATATTGGTAATAACAGTATAGTTTTTAATAAGTAGAAAGATTTATCGTTCAATTAAAATAACTGGCGTATATAAAATGTATCTGGTTGTGAGGTTTAGAAGAAATATAGGGGGCGAAAACTAATTTATAAAGTTGATTATAAGCGTATAATGGAAAAAATCATGATGCTCTAAGTAAACACGCAGCAACGAAAGACTAAATTTTATAAGAACAGTGGAAGCGAATCATTTTAATCAGTTAGTAAATCCAGTGTTAAATAATAAAAATGTTCATGTAATATTTTTGATTAACATTCACAGAAGTTTTCTTTTAGTTTTAATATCTACTGTTACTCATAGCTCTAATATTCGTATCATTCCATTTTCGATATGAACAATAACTTTACTCACTTTCTCTTTTGTGTTCCCTAATATCCTAAAATTATGTGACTCTGAAAGTTTATCAGTCGTCACGTATAATACTCTTAATTACGTATTAATTGCGTACAATACTCTTCATTTTTGCTCGATCAACTGCTTTGCTCATCTTTTATCTTCGCTTTCTCATCGATCTTTTTCACGATCGTACAACAACTGCCTCGGTTTCCGGCCTTGCTTAGGCTCGATCACGCGTTGACCTAAGCAAGCATCGACTGTGTAACGGGTCACCGGAATTGGCATTCGACTGCTTGTCCGACGATTCGCGAGCAGCCCGATCGATCGCGAGGCGACGCTATTTTTCGACGAGTCGAGCGGTTCGTCGCTGGCCTCGTCGCAAATCCGATTAACCTGACCCGAAGCTGTAAACGGAGAAGCCTCGTGGCTTATTAATACCCGACCGGAGACCACCGCCGTGTCTGTCCGCCTCGAATCCGAACCAAGAACCACCGAAAACGCCATTATTCAACATTGCTCAACCTCTTCCTCCCCCAAGCTTCCCTCCCCCCCCCCCCTCTTCGTCGTTGCGATTCGTGTTCGATCGAGAAGAAATCGAGTCGCCGCTCGGCCAGGGAATCGATAATCGTCGCGGGGGACGACGGGAGGAATTCGTAATTCGATGAGCGTGACACGAAGGAGGAACGACCGGTTGAAATTCGACGCTTTCCACGCCACGGAAACGCGTTTTATTCACCGCCTGCACTTTTAGCCCGCACGCATGTGTGTAAGCAAGGTCATTGACGTGGTACACTTTTATCGTTAAATATGGTCGGCGATGAGTGGTAAACGCGCGCGGTGTCGGATACCGCTTCTTTTTTCCCTACCGTTCCTCCGCGTCTGCACGCGTGTATACACTGGCACCGGAATCCAGCGTCCGACGTCGCGGATTTCCCTTGCTTCCGGTGCGCGCCGTCTCTTTTGCATGCTTCTGTTCCCTACTAATAACTTGACCGAGCAAACGCGGTACTTCCGACGCGCACGTTGGCGGGGAGAAATTATTTATGCATAAAATAGGTGCTATCTCGAATGTAGATTAGATAAACGGAAACGGCAGGGACTCATTATTAACCAGCTGAGAAATGGATTTATTAAGGTGAGCAGAAAAGAATAATTGTTGATTTCTCAGTTGCGCTCGCTTGAAATGCATTCGTATCTGAATGTTAAACGAAGTGAAGGATGTTAGAAAATATTTGGAAATATTGTAAAATATTTTCGCAAAGATTTTTGTGTCTCAATTAAAGAAGAACTAATTGTACACGTATGCTATATACATATCATGTCGATCTTTTTATTCCTCGACTAATTCGTATAAATGAAATCCTGTTACACGAGAAAATGCACATAAGCATGTGAGCTTGGAACGATATTCAGGTTTCTTGGGTTTATAAACGCAGCGACATTGCATTTAAAAAGTTTTAATACTTTGCGTTATTTATACTGAGCTGTAGTTAGATCTAAAATTGAATATTGTTCAGCTGTATGGTCTCCACAGTATTATTTCCTTAAATACTCTTCAGAAAAGGTGGAAAACGGATTTCTGCGTCTAGCGGTATGCCATATGGGATCCTCAATGTCAGTGTCAGAGCACGATTATTCAAATTTGAAACAACAAATGAGACTTGCCTCCCTAGAGAGTAGTAGAATACAATTGGAAGTCTTAAACAATTAAATTTTATGCCCTGAAATATCTGCACTTTTTATAAGAAATGAATATAGAGTCTCTTTGAGACAGAGTTTATTTTTGCGGCAAGAGATTCACCATATGGTTTATGCTGAATTAAATGTCATAAACCGCATTATAAATAATGTGAATAAATATTGTACTCTCAATCAGTTGAACTTTTCCGATACGTATGATGTATTTTTGAGTAACGTAAAAATCTGTATTACCTTCGGACCTCGAATGTATATATTATAAGCTTTGATTGCCAAAGGGTTATTGTCCGTTAATAAAGAAATAATAATAATAAATAATAAAAATGCACTACTATTCAAAATATTGGAACCACTAAATAAAGTATAAATATCGTTGATATATTCTTAGATTGTATTGATCATTTCTTTCGTATTTCGTATTTCTGCCATAACACTTCAATAAAGAAGCAAATCATCAACAGTAGCGGACAAAAGTTTAAGACGAGAAGACAATATAGAACGTATAATAGTTTTATAGTCTGCAAATATTGTCTGCACATTTATTTTTATTGTTATTATGGTAGAACACTATTTATCGATTAGCACAGAATGCAAAGTTTGTTTATCATGCCGTTCCTTAGAAATTAGTTAGTTTAATTTCGTTGACTCTTTGGTCTTAAACTTTTGTTCGTTACTGTATATTTATTTAACATCTTTATTCATTTAGGCTTATAGCCTAACCATTAAAATTTACCGGTTACTATTGGGTTGGAGGGAAAGTTTTGTCGTATTTTCCGTTTCCGTTAATTCACGTGGAACCCAAACACTTTGCTTTAACACAAACCCAAGAGATTTAATTTGATCTCCAACAGTTGTATGATGAATGCCAAACTCTTTTGCAATTTCTCGATTTGTTAAATGTGGATTATTTTCCAACATGGATCGCAAAACATCATTATCGATCTTGGATGGTCGTCCAGATCTATCACTTTCTTGGAGGCTCAGATCCCCGGAACGAAATTTGCTAAACCATCTTTGACAAGTACGAACATTTACAATATCTTTTCCAAACACCGCACATAAATTTTTACATGCAACCGATGCGTTACTTCCTTTTTGGAATTCATACAAAATTCAGTGTCGTAAATGCACTTTGTCTACTCACATGTTTTTCACTTAAAATATCACAAGTAAATGATGAACGATAAAAAAGGACTACTTTTATATTATACAGCAGGTAAAAAAAAAAACAAAAAAAATTCCCAATGATTCATTAGCCAGATGTTTTCCTTATTTACGAGAAAAATTGCCTGCCTATTTAAAATACGACAGAACTTTCCCTCCAACCTAATATTTGGAACACCCTGTGTACATCGGTCGAAAACGCGTTGGAAAATTTGTGAAACGGATCGTTCGGGTGCATTTTTGGCTTCCTAGTTGGGACGCTTTCGCAAGTGAATGCGTTCGTACGCGACGCGCATTCGAAATCGAGGCGTTCGTTCGTTCGGCCGGTTAGAGGCGAGGACGAGGCTCCGGCGGGTTACTCATATTCGGTGAGTGACCTGTAACCGCGTCTCGACGACCGGCAGCGCCAAACATTTGTTCGCCTATTGTCCGTGCTGAAAATATCCGGCTTGGCGAGCAGCAAGCGGGCCCTGACCCTTCCCAACAAGCCTGCTCTTGGCGTCGCCGACGAATTTCGGCGTGGCCTCTTAACGAGGCCAATTCAACCCGAGCCGCCATTGACGGTTTCAATAATCGTTTCGTGCTGCCCGTGGCTCGTCGTCTCTCTGACTAGACCTTGTTTTCTGACCCGGTCACGATACCATCGCGACAAGCTGCAATTATTCGTTCTAACCAGCGAGAAAACTTTCTCGCTATCAATATGAGGTATCTCGTCTACATTGATATTTGCTTCGAATTTAGAGATTAACCTGTTCATCGATCGAAACCGCTTTCTGTGCTGGGACCGTTATTAATTTATGGAAAGGAGTTGACGTTGTGAAATACTTTGATTTATTTATTAACACGCAGACTGAAGTAGGTGTCAAATGACCGAATTTCGATACTGGTTTCTGCTTCTTCCAACCTGTTCTTCGTATGATGCAGGAAATTGTTTTTTCTTTTTCGAGATATGATATACGAGATACACTTCCTGTTTTGCGGTAGGAAACTGTACGAATACTTTGAACGATTAATAATTAGCTCTAAACGTGTCTATCTTTTCTTTGATCCAAGCTCCTTTAATTTATATTTGAAAAATATACAAAAGTATTTGTAAATATATATTCTCAGGAATATGAAAATAATTTCCAACACTTTCTAACATTATAATTAACATTTACGAATATATATTTCAGATAAATGCTTCTCTAAAGAAAAAAAGTTATGATTTTGTGATCAATTAATTAAACTCCTTATGACGAGTTAACTCGACATTTTCTGGTTAACAGGTTAAATTGAAAACGTAGAACTCGGGACGAGCTTGCGTTGAAGAGGTCACAAACAAAGGAAGGTTTTCTAGGAAAGCCGGCTCTCTGAATGAGAGTTCTCACAGAACTCGGCTCCTGACCGGCTGGTTTCCTTGGTTTCAGCCCGAAGGAGCCGAGATACTTGTTGCTCCGGATCGATCTGGGTGCCGGCGTGAAAACCGATTCGGTGAAACGCAACCGTGCTTCCCGACGCTCTCCCCGGTGCCGTTTCGGTGCAATTCCGATTCGACGACAGAAACGAGCAGCAGCTTCAAGGCCAAGGCTGACCTTCTCGATGAACGAACCACAGTTTTCCCCAACTACGGTATTCCCCTCCGAATTCGAATTGGAGTACGTGCGCGCGCGCTCCCTGCCAGCTGTGGCGTAACGTTTGTAAGCGATAAAGTTTGCCGTTTGCAATTGCGGAAAGGGTGCACGGGGTCCCATGCAACGAACTTCCTTCGCGTGACAACCACGGTATAGCGACCATTATTAACGATATTCCCTGTCCTATCGCATTTTCGTTAATCCATTCGAAATCAATTATTTCAGCATGCGAGTTCTAATTATTTAATCGATAGCCTAATTTGTTGTTAACATAGACGTTGGTCAATGTTCAAAGAAATAATTCGGAGGACAATGGTACTTTCGAAAGGGAAACTTATAGTGTATGAAAAATGAAGTTAATTCTTTAACTTCAATTCTCCGTTAATTCTCCTTAATTCTAATTTTGAAATCAAGCTAGAAATGAAATTTTGATTAAGATATAAGAATAAGTTGATTAATATTCAAAATGAGCCAGGCAATGAAATTAAGAAACTTACAAGAAGTGGGGTTGATCAGTTTGGCTTCTCGAAGACATTGCGTACCATACCCAGATATAATTCGTTGATCTCGAATGTGTCAGAACTTTGAAACTGAACTCTGCCGTGGTTCAGAACATTGAATCTCGTCGCGTTATCCTTCGATTCGCGGAGTGAAATTTTGATCCCTCACGAAAATTTTTGCTCAAAGTGTACTAGTGTTCGGTGAGAAACCTTGAAAAAGCAGAGGGGAAGATAACCACGACAGGGTGAGCGCATGAATGTTTAAAAAGAAGCCGGAAACAGAGGGCGCTGAAAATCCGGAACGGTTTATACGAAATCGCGTCAGCGTCACCCGTAAGAAAATGAAATGCGGACCAGCGTGAAGAAAAAGGAGAAAGAGAGAGAGAGAGGGAGAGGAGGTGAAAGAAAGAGAACAGAGAAAGATATCGTGAAGAGCGGCGAGAAAAGAGGTAACTCGGTTCGAACTCGATACCGGGTAAAGTTTTTGCTCTGGTCGTAGAGCACGCGTGTATGCGCGCGCGTATCTCGTCTACGCACATGCACGTACGAGCGTGCTGAATTATGCAGCCTGCATATTTTCCGGTCTGTTTGGTGGGTCTCAAAGCCTAGCCGGTAATCCAGCCAGTCTGCGTGCACACCGGGTGACTCGTCTGCAGGAGGCCCGCAAAACGCGCGAAAATTTTTCAATTTCACAGCAGGCTGCGCTCGCGAGAGACCTCGCCGAGAGACAGAAAAAGAGGGGGACCTAGGGAGAAAGAGATACGCGGGGGCGTACACGGAGCAGTAAAGAGAGAGAGAGAGAGACAGAGAAAGAGAGAGAGAGAAGGAGAAGGAAAACTACCCTCTCGAGTAGGAGCAACTCGAAACCGGAAATAGAATAACGTCGGAGTTTCTTACGAGACAGAATTCCGCGGTCCGCTCTAGAAATCCACCAGGGGGATGATTCGGAGGTCGATAAACGGAAACGGCTAGAGAAAATGCTTGTGAGAGACGAAATGAATGGTCTTGCTTGAACAGACTCTTAGGGTTGATATCCGTAAATTTTATGTAAGTAATTTTGAAATGTCATTTTGTACGAACAATTGTATGAACATTTATTGGAGTTATATTGCTGTTTACAAAATTACGTAACATTGATATGTCAAGAAAATCAGGTTACAGAGTATAAAAGGATAATCTATTATACAGGGTGTACCTGAAAGTCATATGCAAACGGTCGCCAGATGATTACTTATAAAGAAATGTGAAAAATGTGTAAATTTATGCTTTTTCGTCCAAAGTTTAATTTTTTAGAAAATCTGCTTTAAAAAATTCTTTTGGGTTAAAATGCAAATAATGTATTCGTAGTTATGCAGTTAAAAAAAAAAACATATTCAGTGTGTTTATATGTATCAACTGCACAATTGTTGGAACTGTCGTCCCAATTATGTATAAATTGTGCTCGTCTAATCATAGGCGATATGACTATATTTCCGAATTCATATTGAATATATTTTCAATAGATTTTCAGTATCTGCACTGTTTTTCATTCTTCTGAGATTAGTCGTTCAGTATACCAAAATCATTCACTCTGTACGATTATTAACTCTAGCGTTAATGGATCGGCTAAACCTGATGGTTCTTTCCAGCGTCAATTCATTTACATCCGCCTCTGTTATCGATTTGAGGAATTCGTTTTCCCACGTTATTCGACACGTGCGACCCGATGAAATTTACAGGTAATGCGATAACCGAGAAGGAGAGGTGGGGGGAGAAGGGGAGAAGATTTTATTTTCACTATTTCAAACAGAGAAGTGGACCCTCTTCCCGCGCGGTATCGGAAACGCCGATCGAGTGCCTCCTCGGGGTACAAACAAGCTCGAAGAGCAAACGGGCAATTTGCGATCGCACGGTCCAGTTCGTTACACGAGCGATTAGACTCGTCAAAGCTCGCCGGAATTCATCTGCTGCTGCTACTGCTGCTGCTGCCGGCCTTTCGTAGGAGCCCATGCGCCGTGTCTCGGTGCCAGCAATTAGCCTTCGCCAGCCGTGCACCGAGTCGCCTCTTACCTGTCAGCCGGCGATAATAATTGCCGGCAGCGGCACCCCGCTTCTCGAGTGGCAACCCCGATTCCAGCCCTTCTCCACCTCCTCGTGCCCGGCACCGACCTTCTATCGCGAGGTGTCGACGCTTAAATCAAGCTGCCTCGATTAGACTTTTTCGTCCCCCTCTCGACTTAGTCTCTCTCGTTCTCTCATTGCGATTTTAATGCGCGTGGATTGTCTGAAAGGAGGACGAAAATGGAAACGAAGAGGTTGTTCTGTGAAAACATACTGTCGGCCTCTTGGTCGGCCCACCTAATCGAAGAAACCCTGTTTCTTGTTTCTGCAACGCGTACGAACTCGTATAAAAAGTTTAGGTTCGCCTGTTTCTCCTACTCGCTCTCCTGCCCGAGGAAATTCAGGTTGCGCCAAACCGGCGACTGGTTGCCTCGGTCTGATTCGGAAAGCAGAGTACAGGAAAAGAGAGAGAGAGGGGGTAGAAGGGAGGGAGGGAGGGAGAGAGGAAGTAGACTGATTTGCAAAAAATCTGCCGGGTGCTCCCGTTTTTTTATCTGTTCGTTCCCAATTTCATTGCACGCGCGCGCACACCGATTTCCCTGATAACGCTCCGGCCGAGGAAACGCAGCTGTCGGTGTTTCTAATCGAGCAACGCATCCATTAGACACCCCTTCGCGTTTTTCGGAAGTAATCCACGCGAGGAGCCGGAGATCAATCTGCTGATTGCTGGGCTGGGCGGACCGGAGAACCCATCGCGCCAAAGATAATCAAACAAAAGCTACGAACAAACGAGCTGATTTCGTGTATGGCAACGAAAAGCGCAACACTCCATCGATCGCGAGCGTGTTACGTGCCCTACGCAGGTTTCTGGATGGGATCGAATTCAAAAGCTTTGCAATCCGACGGCGAAAACGAAACCTTCTGCGTCTCGAAGGACCACCGTGTTCTTCTCTAGCGGTAAATCGGTAAGAACGGTTCTTCTGTCGGGACTCACCAAAGCGTTCCTTTGAAATGACCAACGTCGAAAGGAAACGAGGCATCGAATCCTCTCGTGAAATCGATAACCGCATCCATTAGTGATGATCGCAGTTACGAAGTCCTCGAAAAGGGGGCACACGAGGCAGCGATCGTTTAAAATTTCTGCTTCGTCCCACCGATTCCGCCCCGACGACGGCCCGCCGCGCCGCCCGTCCTCTTCTTCTTCTTTTCACCCTCCGCCGTGCGTCGACATCGACCCAATAATTAGTATACCTGCCAGCTAGGGGATGCGTCGACGTTCTTCAATGGAATACTTGTAACCGTTTGCCTGGACTTTTCCTCCCCCTTTTTCCACCCTCGTTGCTTTCCTTGGCGACGACGACGTTTAATTGCCGGCATTTATTGCCTCTCAAAGCGATCGAGGAACCACGGTCCCGTTTCGAATAATTCCCCCCGGCCAATCAGCGCTCGACGCAATCAGCGAGCCGTTGCGCGAATAACGATCGAACGGAGCACCATCCATCGGAGGAACGTTTCCTTTCTGTCCTTCTGTGTCGCGCGAGGAGTTGCCTCCAGTCGTTGTCGCCCTCCTTCGCAAATTAATCAGGGACATGGCCGAAGGTTAATGCTCGCATCAAGAATTTTAGATGAGACTCAGGACCTCGGTTTATGCGGTCGTTTGCTGCCAGAGAGTTCCGGGTGTAAACTATGTTTACTAGAAATTTCGTCAGAGACTTCAGAATTAACGTTCAAGCGGCCAATTATCGTGTTGATTATCGGATGAATTTTACATGTCTTATTTACGGAGTCGATGAGGTTTCACTTGTTTTCCCACGATATGCATACACACTATTGCTAACAGGCATTCGTCTACTCAACCTTTTTATTATAGGATAAGTATCTTTTTTACTTTGTAATTCGAATGATTTTGGAAAACGAAAATCGGAGAAGACAAATTTTTTAGGTAAGCATTTAGGTAACCTTTTTCACTTTAGACACCTTGCGCAATACTGGATCCATACTGATCAAAACTATTCACGTGAGTAGTTGTCGAGTTGCTCACGAAGTATGTATTCGTTAACCAAAGCAACATGGTATCCACACAGGAGCTCGCGAACAGGTCGCGAGTAGTTATAGAGTTTGTTCACTTGATATTCACGAGCAGTTCGCTGTTGACTCTTCTCGTGTGCAGGCCTCAGTACGAACAAAAGTTAAAAAAAAAAAAAATTTCAGGCTAAAACTTGTTGCTCAATCACTAATATATTGGTAGGCGAAGAATAAATCCCAGACAGTGATTGCATTGTTCGAATTCACTATATTCGAATACTTTAAATACAGTAATCGGTTCCAACTTGCTGGAAATGTATAATAAAAATTTGGAAATATATATTTCCATATGTTTATCAAATTATTATACGATGGCAAAATCATCTTTATTATTTTTTAAAATATTTTAGTATCGTGGACTGTACTCTCTTTTCCTTTTTCGGATCTCCATACATATGCTGATAAGCGCGCATTTCTTTATTCAAATCTTGATTAACTTGCATGCTTTGATCTAGATTTGGGTCAACATCCGTAATTTTTTGCTTTACAACTTTTACAACTCGAAAGTTACTTTCAAATGCCTTAATTGTGAACTTGTTCGTTATTAGTTTTTTGGTATCAATATATTTCTCTCGCGGTAACTGAATTTTCGTTCCCGTTAAACGTAGTCTAGTAACGGTTTATAATTCGCGTTAAATCAAATATCTTATCGTTTGATCTCGCATTAATCGCAACATTCGTATATAATGTACTTAAACTGTTTGCGTTTTCATCTACAGTAACACGATCAGTTGTTTAAAATTTCCGAAATCGTTCTGACTTTGGTGCTAAACAGATGGAAAACGGTCATTTCGATCATCTGTCTTTCTTACAGTTTCTGCAAATTTTATTCCTCGTATACGTTAAAATACTATTAAACGATATTCGTGAGAGAAATTGAATCTTCATCCGCTTTTGGGTGTTCTGTCCCACTATTCGACGTGATCGAGTTCAACAAGTGACAACATCCAGTCCAGATACATAACAGCATCCGCTGTTCACAGAAGTGTCCGCATTGATAACAAATACAACGAACAGTTCACGAATTGTAGTCCGCAGCACACGTGGACCCGGCATAAGAATTAAGTGCATGTAAATGATTATTAGCAGTGTTTAACAAAAGTTATTCTAAATAACGAATAAATTTGATTTGATTCTTATTAACACGTTTCCTGCCGGACATTTTTTTTAAGACTTTCCGTTCAGACCAGCGTGAGGCTTATACGCCGCACATTTTTTTTTATGGTTGACACAAACATGTTTTTTGTGGTATAATACACAATATTTCAGTAATTTAAAACCATAAATTTAAAAGAAAGGCATATCACTTTATAAATTTAAACTAGAAAAGCGATCATTTTTAGTTTATTTGAGAAAATATTGTTAAAAATATGTCTTTTTTTAAAGGCTGTTTTCCGGCGTGGGAGGAAATATATATAATAAATCTAATATAATAAAATAACAAATAAATCGAAATTATTCGTTATTTTTGATTCCTTATTCCGAAATTGTTGATAAATTCCTAATGATGTAGGCACGTAACAATTATTTTAAACATTTTTCATTAAAACGTCGTTCGATTTCGTAATAGACATAACATTACTTATCACTTGTACAACTACGGAAATGTTAAATGATGTTAGCATAATCGCAATCACCAGCTAAATAGTCATATAGATAAACGCAAACATTATTCCCTTACAAACGAGAGCGAAACATGACAATTTATGGTGGGATAAACGTTAATAAGATATAATTAATAATGAATAACGAATACAGTTTTACCAAGCGGATAACAAGTGATTGCAATAGCGAATAAGTTGAATAACAAGTAAACAAATAATAACGACTACTTATTTGTTCGTTATTCATACCCAACTCTCATTATTAGTCACAATAACATAAAAGAAATATTGTACATATTGGAAATTCAATCTCGTCACCAAACACGAAATGTTTTAAAATGCAAAGAGGACTCTTATCGTGAATCCTGCCTTTAACCCTTTGCGGTTGGCAGATTTTTCGGCTGGGACTACTAGCAAGTCTAGGCGAATTTAACTTTTCGGAGTCATTGTTTCCTAAGCGATTTAAGGTGGATATATCTACATTTAAAATCACACACTATGTTGATGCTGATTTGTAATGTTTAATAGGGCTTAAACTGCATAAGAACAGAAAGAGTTAGCTTTTTGGCATTGTCTCGTCTTCCGCTGTACAGCAAGACTTGTTTGGGAAAGGTAGCGCACCGATGTCCTTTTCGGGCTTCAGATAAACGCCCGGTTACCATGGCTGAGCGGCAATGGTTTTCATATAAAATCAAAGCCTCAAACCGTTAATATCGCCAGTGAATCTACCTTGAAATCCTGAACAATTGGAATGTTTATTTCTTACTAATCTTTGAAATTCAATTTATAATTTATTATATTTTTATTCATTTATAAATTGATTTCTATTTACTTATCCCCCATTATAGAATGTTTATTTCTTACTAATCTTTGAAATTCAATTTATAAATCATTATACTTTTATTTATTTATAAATTGATTTCTATTTACTTATCATATATTTCTCGATGATAAAATAATGCGTGAGACGTCTGAAATGGCTAGCATTCTGTTAATCTAATTGTAAGTTTTTCTGGATTGCTCTTTCGAGATGTGATCATGCCGCCAAAGCGGCGACACCGACCGCAAAGGGTTAAAAGATCTTGTACACACTGTTAATCGTTATAATTCCATTCATAAGTTCACACAATTGCATGAAAAAGTATTATTATTTTCATTAAAACAGTTGTTTCATTAAAAATCTGAAAACTGTTGCAATATTCGACGTCGGTAACGTCTTTCGATAAATATATGTGAAACGAGCAGATTCGTCAACTTCGCCGCTCCTGTTTCGCGATTTCGCGGAACAAATCCGTGCACAAAAGAGAAACGAAAGCTACACGTTGTTCAGCAACGGAAATCGAAACGCAAAATGTAGCTTCGTTCCCTTATTAACGCTTTACAATTGGCCACGTTCGACGAGGTGACGTTACGCAATCTCATTGTATAGCTGTGCAACGAATTGCGTAACCTGGTTATGAAAACGATTTGCATTCAACCGGTGTGAAATTTCGCGAAAACGTGGCTCGATGGGTAACGAAGATGGCCCCGAGAAAGAAGATCAGGACGCGAAAGCAATTTTAAGCGAAAGAACCGTTTCGCGAACGAATGATCGATTAACCCTTTGCACTCGAGAGGTGACAGTTAGTCGTCTAGTAATTTTAACTTTACGGATTTTTAAGTGCAAAATATTCACTAAGTTTCGCTTATATTAAACTTCATTTAGTTTAGTTAAGTCATATACTAAAATTTACATGTATAACTGTTTAACCTTCGGTCTGATTAATAAACAAACTAACTAAAGTCTGAATGTTTGCGACACTATCGTTTGGCGAACGACAGTCGCCTCTCGAGTGCAAAGGGTTAAAGAACGGAATCGAGCGCCGATTAACCCTTTGTCGAAGGTTGGGAGCCCAGTCGTTATACTAATGGTCGTTCGAAATCATTAGTTTATACATCTTATTCCAATCAGTATTGCCCTAAGCATTCGAACAATTAATAAACTATATTTACGTGTCCATTATGTGTTGTTGAGAAAGTGGTAAGCAGAAGGAACGTGAATCACATTGGTTGAATATTCGTAGAAATTCTTTCTTTAACAAATCAAGTGCTAGGAATCACGTATCGTCAATTTTGTGGTAAAAAGCATGGTGTGACGATAAAGTTTCCAGATTGATGCTAGAATTCAGATTTTGATTAACAGCAATTTCTTTCAATAGCTAATCTCGTTTGTATTTTTGTTTAATTAAAGTAGAATCAAATGTCATAATTTAAATTTTTACGAATTGTCAGAGTTTCGGAATAGAGCATGATAACGCTGTTCGCAACAGTGCCATTGTGTTGCAGTTTTGACCAAAAACAGAAGTTTATGCAGATTAGCCATCTACGTCACTCATCAGGTCTGGACTTTTTCGTTTTAGATTCCATGCTCTTCCCAAAATTAAAAAATATTACGGAAAGACAAATTTTTGGGGAATGTTACAGACGTGCAGAAAGTATGACGTGTAATATGTGCTATAAACAGCATTACCAATAAGCAATTTGAAAATAGTTTTCAAAATTTATACCACCGATGCGTTAACGATAAGTGTATTAATGTCGGGAGGAAATGATTATGAGGAATAAAATATATACTTTTAACGTAATAATTTGTTATTGAAATAAAGTGTAAATGTTGGTTGGAGGTCTGTAAAATTAACCTGTTGGTTGTGTATGAAGGGTATACTCGTAACGAGTATACTCATCACGAAGAAATGGTAATTTCTTGTATATAACAGGTCTACTCGTAATGCGAAAAATCACATAATTACCATTTGCTGTTGAATTAAAATTCTAGTGAACATTAAAGCATATTCATGAATTTCAAACATTTCACAGCATCTTTTCATTTTTGTGAATGAACTTCGGTACACATACGATTGGGCTACAGGTTGTCTTTAAAATAACATCGTTATTCGTACTGACCGAAATTTGTTTTTAAGCAAATCGCATATTTCTTTCTCTATAGTAATCTGTTATTCTGAATATCTACACTTTTTAACCATCGCAGTCTGTAAACTTTATTATCGCATCCTAAATGTGCCTTTCGGATTTATTAATTCTATTCGAATGTCACGTATACATATGGGATGATATTCAACGAATAAATTCTTAAACAAATTTGCGCTAATTTTCATGTCCATTATAAAGTGAAGAGGAATAAAATAGAACTGCATACGAAATATATTTTTCTTCTGCAAAAAAAATTGAAGGTATACCACTAAAATAAAATAGACAAAGGCAAGAAGTCTAATTCCATCAAAATTCGAAACGAAAAAGTTATATCAATTTATAGATAGCATTGGATCGTATAGACCCAAGTACAGTAGAAGGGTTAATAAACGACCATCTTTGTCACCGTCGCGTCGTCGTAGCTAATTGAATTACCTGTCCTGGCCGTCGCGAGGTGACGTTCAAATTTCAGCCCCTGCTCGTGGAAGCTTCTAACGCAAGCGATAATCAGCGGAAGAATCGGCAGACCTCGCCAGCGTCTTTCTTCATTCATAATGTCGCTCGAACGTATTCTCTAATTACGTTGAACTCCCGTGAAATCGTCCCGAAATTGGCGGTGACGTTTCCCTACTCTATGCGTCTAGACTGAATCTTCCTCCCTAAACGGTTTCTTTCTCTTCATCGCGTTTTCCCTCTGTCCGTGGGGTACGTAACTTTCGAGTAGTTTCTAATTAATGACTGATTGGCAGCTCAGCGTTCTTCTACCCCTGACTACGGGTCCTTTTCACCTCCTTTGTTCCTCAAATCCGTCTGCCCCTCTCGCGTCCTCCATCCCCCTGCCGTCACCTCTCGCGCACTCCCGCGTTTGCTTCCTTTCTTTGTCCATCTTCTTCCCATCTCTTTGTTTCCCTTGGATACCCTTTGCTCCTCCGTCTGAGTTCCTCTCCTCTTTTTATCTTTTTCGTTCGCTCACCTCCTGGCCCTCCCCTCCCCAGCCGCCCAACAAACCCATCATTCGACATCGATTAATTCGTTCCGTTCCCAAGCAGGCGCATCCTACTTCGCTCGCTCCTCTTTCTTCCGATGTCGCGGTCAAATCTGCATCGGTCGATCGTTCGAACCGGGTCCCGAAGGAACGTCGCACAGCCTCCCGATAGGCGAATACATTGTGCGAGCCACGTCGTTTGTTATTCGGCTGTCAATTAAAGGTAACGGTAGCCGCCTAGAGCCGCCCCGTGCTGCTCCAAGCGAGCGCCGTGGAGCAGGCAACCGGAACGCGCGGAGAACGTCGTCGAAACGGAGATCGCGTACGGTATTCCAGTCCAACTGGCCGGCGAACGTTCGTTAATTTAATAAATAATTCTCTCGCCGATCGATTGACACGCTCATTACGAAGTAACTGAACGATCGACCGGTGCAAACGAGGTCCCTTAACCGTTTCATTACGGCAATCCGAAAGAAAGAGCTACAACGGCGGCAGCGGCAACGGCAGCAGCGTGGTCGCTTCGAGGAAGTAATTAACGTTATAGCGGGCAGCAGTCCGTGAAAATCTCGTCTCAAGCAGGTGCTGCGCTGGATTTTTCACGGGGATAAAAATAACAACTGGCCGACCGTTTGTTTCACGACCGTGCAGCTTTCCTCGGGGCCGTTTCGCAAAATTGAACGTCATCCGTAACCCCGTTGATGCGTACGCGTGTTCACGTTTTGAATAGGAGGAGACTGTACAACAACTGCAGCCAGGAAGGCCTGAATGAATCGCCCCTAGATGCGATCTCGAACCCTCGCCTCGACGTAGCAACGATCTCGGGCAGGCAAAAAAAAGGTACCGTTTCAACCGAGTGGCTGAAGAAGGACGGATAATCGCGATTCTCGTTTGAATTTATTTACCCTACAAACGTTGCCTCTTCAAGGAGAAAAACACGCACTCCTCGAGAAACACAGGGAAAGGGGCGGAACGCGCGCGTGCACGAACGAGCGCAAGCGTGCTTCCGTTTCAAAGACAACTCAACCGCTCCGTGATAAAACCGAATTTGAAATTTTCCAATGAATTATGCCGTGGTCGACGTGAAAGCAGCCCCTTCTGGCCAGGGTGTATTCAGAGGATCATAGAAGTATGGAACCAATGCGTGCACGCATGCACGCAGCAACGCATGCACGCACGCACATTGCCCGCCCGTTCTCTCTTTCTCTCTCTCTTTTTCTCTCTCTACCCCTCTGTTTCCTACCGCCCCTTCCCATTGCTCAATCACTCTTTCTCTGTTTCTTTCTCTTTCTCTCGATAAACATCTCCCTTCATCTGTAACCATGATCTCGCTCGCTCTTGCAACTTGCTCGAACGTCTTTCTCTGTCCGGCGAAGGCGCGGGAGAGGGCAGAGAGAACGTAGCGAGCGATCAAATAAAAGCCCGTGTTTTCCCCGATATTGAACCCTAAGCTAAGCCTAACCTGCCCCAACCTTCGCCTACCGCAACGTGGCCTGGCGTACAGCGCGTAGGGGAGAGTGTAGAAGGAGGAAAAGGGGGGGCTGGAGGAAGAGGAACGGCCGTAGGAGGAGGAGGAGGAGGAGAAGGAGGGAGGAGTGTAGGTGTACGGGATGGCAGGTAGGGGGAAGCCACCCCAACTGCGGTCGTTGACCCCACGCACACCCCCAGTCCAGCCCGAACCCACCCCTCAGGGCCGACGACACTGGTGCCGTCTCACGGAAAAGTATTGCACTCGCATTGCAACCCCCTTTCAGAACGTCCCTCTGTCTCCCCGCTCTCTGCCGTCACCCTGCTTACCCTTCTTCCATTCGTCTCTTTCTCTTTCTTTCCGTCACCCTTCCCCTTCTTCCCTCCTCTTTTCTCCTGCTTCCTCTCGCGCAAGGACCTTCTGCTTTGCTCCGTTTAGCGAAGCCTCGTCCTCGGTGACCCATCTCCAAATCTTGGCCTAAGTATCATTTTCGGTGCAGTTGACCACTATGTACATGTTAACCTCTTGTCGCTTGAATGAATTACTCGCACGAATTCGATCCATGGATCCATTTCGATTTTGGTTAAATTCGTTTTGGAGAAGCTACCGATTAGGATACGGACGAAGACTTTCGTATTCCTTAATTAACGTCGAATAAAAGCCGAAGTCGGTTAAAGTAGCGAGCCGAGGGGTGGCTAAGGAATCCGCAAGCCCGTTCGGACGTTCCCCTCGACGTGCGGGGGAAAATCTTTGTTCAATCTCGACTCGTGCGCGGCTATTTATCGCGGGGGCAGAGCGCTATGGGGTTGTCGTGGAGCCTGCTGCTAGGCTCCATTAACGCAACAGTTTATGTCGGCGGCTACAAACGCCGCTGCGCCCGGGATTTTTTATGGGGAGATCGGGAAAAGTTGAATGAACGATATCAAAGGGAGCCGTTACGAAAATTCACGAGCGAAGCGCCGCGCTGCAGGGAGGAAAAAAAAATGTTGCTCGCCGATGCGCGTGCATTTACGTCGCGTAATAAAGTGAAACGCAACGATTCAATGACCATCGGCCCGCGCGTATTGAAAAAAAAGAGAGTATTATTTGAGAACTTGAAAAAACGGCAGTCTATGTCCCTCTCGTAAAAATCTCGCGTGTTGCCATTTCCACTCGCGGACTCCGATCTCTGCCCAGGTTTCAAGTTATAAAACGCGTCCGAAGAAACAGTTTTCGTTCACAAACCCTCGCGTTTTCATCGCACATCTTCCTTCCACGTCGCATTTACAACTCGCCCTCTCTTACCCTTCGTCGCCCCTCCTCCGGATGGTCGTGCACGATCAATTTCGCGGACATGAACATGTCGCGTGTGACAAATCGTCGCGTTCTATCAGCGAAATTAACGCTAAACATCGACCGACAGCGAGCTATCGATCCCGACCTAAAAGCTGCACCTCTAACTCCCCCGAGTCGCGCACTTCCGGTCGTCGAAGCGCGTTAAACGTCTTCCGTCCAAAAGCTGGCCGACCATCGAGCGAACCCAAGTGTTTCTCCATCGAATTTCCCGCGTTCGTTTGAAAAGGTAGACGTGACGCGGTTGAGTGGGAGGCGGCGGCGGTGGCGTCGGTGTCGGACAAAGCATGCGGCGATCGGCTCGCGGAGAGACGATTATCAATGACGTACTAGAAAAGTTCCGAGGAAAAGTTTTATTGTCTAGAGCCATGGCCGATTTGTTATCCAACCGTGCGGATGCGTACGCGCGCGCTTTTACTTCCGGGTTAGGGCTCGACAGGGTGTTGTTCAACGACCTGTATCGGTACACCTTTTTTTCTCCACGGCGTCGACGCGCAACACCGTGGACGTTCTTTTTCTTCGTTGGCAATCAAGAACTCATCCGGAGCGAGCCCGAGCTCTTCGAGATCGCAGGTGACACACGCCAGGTGTGTGTGTTTTTCTACGCCATCGCCATAATCATGGTAACCGATGAGCGAGTGAATGCAAACGTTCGATCGTTTCGTCGCGGTGTCCAAAAAAAGACACGCCCTGTTACCGTCACTTTGTTTGTTTGAGGTGAACGATCGCGTCGAAATTATTTTTCCACTCGCGTTTTCGATTCTCGGTTCCTCGGACTCGGAAAACGCGAACGCGACTTCTGCTATCTGTAACGATCTCCGTACGGAACGGTTTCGTTCGGAGGCACGGAAGTTGTTCGATTTCGAATGCACCCTCCGCAGAGGCGAGCACTCATTTTCATCGACACAGCAGCATTCTGCGTGACGGTATAACCGGTGGTTAAAAATTGATTACGATCTCGAAAAATCGGACTTTCCCCCTTTTTCCCAGAAAAACAGCCGAGCACGAGGGTTGAGATGGGATCGAGGATAACGCGGATGTTTTATCAGTCTAAACTTCCCCACGATCGTGTCCGTTCGAACAAGTTTAGCGAAACGCGTCCGAACCTCTTAGCAGATGGATCAAACACGTATTTTAACAACGCCCGGACACAAGGTAAAGTAAAACGTGCACGAAGCGATGGACTAACGCGAAGAACGAGCGAAATAGGGAACGACATATTTTTCTTCCTTCTTTCTTTTTTTTTCTTTTTTTTTTTCTTTTTAAACGCGGCTCGACACGGTTCGTCTGGTTTTCAAAGACGCGTGCACAAGCCAGAGAAATTCACGCGAAACATGCACGGCTCACGGAGGGACGACCCACCCTAAATTTGCGTGTCTCGAGCGGTGCGGGTCGCCCCCTTCTCCCCTGAAACTTTCAACCCTCCGAGGATAACTCGCACTGACCTACCCCTACTACGTGATTTATGTACGACCAGCGTACGTAGACGTAGGGGCGACGAGATCCCTCTTTCCTTCTTAGCCCTTTCGAGAACCACTTGTCCCGCCGGAGAGAGGGTTGAAAAATTTCTCCCTCGATTATACCCAGGCCGCGACGACACACATTTTTTCGGCGACGAAACACCGCCGTCGTCGTGAATTTCACCCTTTCTCACCACTTTTCTTTCGACTTTTCTTTTTTTTTATCAATCGCACGAACTAACACTGGAACGGTCGCACGGATAACATTTGTGATCAGCGCTTGCGAAACAGGCGTGTTTATTTATCCCTTCGTATGGAAACACATTGTTTGCATTGAGTTTCAACACTAAAACTATCAGAACCGTCAAAATAACCAATTGGTGATTACTCGTAGCAAATTTATAAATTCACCGCGGTGAAACTTCCAAAATGTACTATAATTTTCTATAGGAGGTATAAATAAAGATTTTTTTTCCTATGTATTCGAAATTTTTTTATGTAATTTTCAATTTAATCTCTTTCTTGCAAATAAGTTCACCTTAATTGTCGGTAATTCTAGTGTTAGCGTTGATCGTGTTGCAACGGTTGATAGAGGAAAAGCTGTAATAAACGTCTACTTTTGTTATTAATAATAGATGTCGCTTGTCGTCACTGGGTTAAAGTAATTTGATAAAGGAGGAAAACGCGAAAAGAATTAAGAAGCTACGGTAACGAATGGATTTATCGGTTATCCCTTGATTCCACAAGATCAATCACCTATATGACGTTTCTTTGATGTAATTCATGATACAATGATACAATTCAGTCTATATGTCTTGAAATTAATTAACATTTACACTCCTTCACGGTCAATTAAATTGGCATCACTCTTTTTTCCTTCATCCAATAATCCAAAAGTTTACTCTTTTCGTGGAATATAAGACATTTTACAGGTACCACTGCTTTCAAGAACTGTATTATAAAGTTTTATAAGTTTGCCTTATGTTACTTATGTGTACAATGTTTATCGTAAATCTCTGATTTTTGTATACTAATGGGTATCCCGTTCGCGAATAAATAAATAAATAAAGATCCCTGTAATGTTCGATCGCTTTCAAGAAGTTACGCCCGAATCGATCTCACGCGATCCTAAAATGTTAACGAGGTTCGATCGGAGGCGCCCTAAGAATTCCGGGCATTATCGCGAAACGAGCAATTCCCTCGTATAACCGGATAAGATAATCGGCCCGCTGAAATTTATTAATTTCATTTTCCGCGCAAACGCTCGGACCGCGTCGAGGATCGTAACGTTCCCCCCATTTGTTCGCCCGTACCCCTTTCCACAGGAGTTTCGGTATAATTACCCACACAGCGCCAAGCAATCCCAGGTGATCTAAAATATCCTTCTCTTAACTTCCCCGCCAGGTCCACTTAATTCCGCGGAAGTTAATTAAGAACGCGGGTTCCGCTTTAAAGTAGCCAATTTAAATTACTTTTACGAGTCCTTAGGCGCGCGCCCCCGCGTTCGCCCCGAAATCTATCGAGCGACTCCGGACCCCTCGACAACAGAGAAAGTAGAGGGCGGAGGAGAAGAGAGAAAGAGAGAAAGGAAGGGGGAGAGAGAGGGAAACAGAGAGAGATAGAGAGAGATAGAGAAGAGAGGCATCCTTCTGACTCGAGGTTGCACGGCCTCGGGTAAGGAGAACCTTCCGAAAGACTCGTGGTTCCCTTCCCCAGAACGATCGATCTACTCGAAATTTCAACTCGCAGCGCACGCGATACCCTGCCGTACAATTGTCCTAGGTAATCAATTCCCCCGGCGCGGCGTTCTCTCTCCTCAACGTCAACTAAATCGAATCCCTCCCGCCGCCCCTTCGCCCTCCATTCGAAAGGTTCGTGCGCCGGACGACTCTCCCTAGGCAGACGTTCACCCTGTTGCGAAAATGAAAAAAATGCATTGCCATTCTGTGAATTTTTCTTTTCCCGTCAAATGTACGCGATTTCGCGCAACTTGAGCATTCAGATCTTAGTTCTGTGAAATTTGAGTTTCATAGCGGCTGTGATAATGACTTCTGTGAGCATCCGGTTTAATGCAATGCGGCGTAGGTTAACGTAGAAGTATCGTCTGGTTTATCTCGTTGAGCGAGTTTTGGAATCTATATGTATTTACTAAAAATTTTCCCAGGGGTAAACTTTATAGTGGTCGTTATCATTAAAACTATTTTTCTCTACCCTAATTCCTAACGTTCTGTGTTATAACCATAAGTTATCTTCATAACATAGTTTAAGGTAACAAAAGTACACTGTATTTGCAATGAGGTTCGATTTTAATTTTAATAAAGATGTGAAAATGTTTTAAATTTCATACTATGTTAAATTTATGAGACTAATACGTGAACACTGAAAAAATAGCGAGGGATTAAGAATACACTACACATGTTTATACATTAACGGAATTAAATGCACCGAAAAAAGTACAGAATTGTACGTAACATAAAAATACGTATCAAGCACAGACGGCAAAGCACGAGTCGTAATCTTTTGAAGGTAAAACAAATCCCTACTTGTAAATTTCCATAAATACTCGCAATTTGATAATTAGTATTCAGCTACCCTGGTTTTCATTTTATAGAGCTGATCTGCTTAGCTTCTAAGCGACTCAATTATGTATTCCTCGTACAACTCTTTGGAGATCCTAGATCTTAAGTTGGTTTTCAGTTGCAGTTCCGTCTACAAATCACGAAACACTTCCAGGTTACAAATAAAATTTTTATTGCATTAAACTTCTAATAAAACAATGAAGAATGATTTAACGTCCTTAATAGAATTGAATACTAATTACCTAAATACCTTTTAATTTAAATTTGGCAAAGAAAATATGTGTAGGTATCAGACAGTTTTCGAAATCCGCTATCCAAAATTCCAAACGTAACAGCTTTATTTTGCGCGTATAACATCAACTTTCCTCTTTTCAAACGTCCGGTGATTTATGCATTTATACACTCTCATCCATGAGTATTATGACACCAATACTAAGTCTTATATAAAACACAATAATTAATTTAATTTACGTAACGTTCATTAGCTTTACGACATCGTATTAATAAAAATATACATGGATGTACATGTATTTTACTGTTTAAATGATTAAAAGCGTACATTTTGGATGACGTATGCTGTAAACAACAAAATTACACGACTTCGTTAAAAAAGATTAACTTGACCTGCAAATCTTCCATACGATTGAATTGATTAAAAAAACATTTATACTGTGCGATATCCTCTACATCAAACAATTTTCACAAAATTGTCTTCTTTTACATTTTCAGTATTAAATCAGGCACCGTAATCTATCTATTATTACACAATTGGTAAGATTTTCATTATATGATTGAACATGTGAATTTGTCAAGACCCAAAGTTCCAAATCAAATAATAATCTTTAAGGATTTCAATAACATTCTAACGTTCCTTCGGATCTTCTTAATTTTCCGGAAGTGTCGTGATACTTTCGGACAAGGGTGCAAGTCTAAAGGCTCAGATACTCCGTCAGACTGTTTATGTATAGGGTTATGCTAAACGTTAACATAAACGCATAACGTCGACGCATCCGTCCACGTTCTGGGACTCCTCTCGACGCGCCTTTATTCGCGCCACTAAATTACCAGCGGCGGGCTGCGAAATTGCTTTCGCAGGTAAAAGAAAACCGTGGTCCGCCCCTCACGGTCGATACCGGCCCGAAAAAGGGGAAGGTCGCATGCGTCTACGCGCGAGCCTCGCTAGGCCGTGCGTCAGCCTTACGCGACGACCTCAGCTTTTTTTAAAAATCGGCGCCGGAAGAAGAGAAAGGAAGGAAAGCCGCTGGCGCGTGCGAACCTCGTTCGAGCCCGTGAACACATCCACGCTGAACGGGAAGCAAGAGGAAGAGTAAGGGGGTGGTGTAGACGAAGAAGAGGAGGGCGAGGAGCAGGAACAGAGGAGCCCACCTAGGAAAATGGGATACTACAGAGAAACTGAAACGCGGCTGGACCTTGGATCGTTTAGCGGCAGATCCACGTATTATTGGCATTAACCGCGATTGCATCGTTAGAAGTAACGCAGGGGGTTGAACTGTTCGCCGCTTTAATTATCCCCGTTTGCTCGGCTTCGGTACGAGAGCACACGCCCGCCATGGACAATCTCGTCGGGATCGGGAGGCAGAATTACTTGGGATTAGCGAATTTTTCCGGGGAGGTGAGGTGGAGGGGGGGTGGGTAGGGGTGGCTCGCGAACCAAGATACATTTTTGAGCGGCGCGAGAACATCGGCCCTCATTAAAAGTCCCTTAACAAAACTCATTAGCGAAATTCGTCCGGGGGAATGGGTTACGACAACGACGCTCGTCGTTGCCGTGTCGCGTCGTAAGTTTGTTCGAAAAGCACCCCCGCCCCTGCCCGGTTATATATGTTTTTGTTTTTCGAATGCGACCGGATAGCAAAAAACGAGTCACCGTCCGATCCCGCGCCTAAACGACCGCCACTCGTGAATTATATAATACGCAATCGCGAGTTACCAGCGCGCTCGTTGCAACTTTGTTCCACCCGCTCCCTTCGATGTCTCTCCAGCCGTGGCGTGCTCCACAAAGGGACTGTAAGTACTTGTTGCTCTCGAAATACACGGAATCGTAATTCCCTCTCTCGTCCCCGCTTCTCTATCCCTGTTACCGGCCGTGTTCTATGGAGCATGGTTCGAGGACCGTTTCGGTAAAAAGAATGTTTCTCGAAAATTTGTCGGAGTTCGAAGATCGATCGATCGGATGGATCGATCTTGTGATATAGCGTTTGGTAAAATTTTATGATTTTTCGGCGCAAGCTTTTTCTTCAACGTTGCATTGGTTCGCCACGAACGAGAAAAAGCTGGGGGTGAAACTGTTTTCTTCTTTTGGTAATCTTTATGAGAAATGTGCGCCGATACATCCATCCCTGTTGTCCTCTTAGCGAGGCGTGCAGTATACTTCAAAGACAGGCGGCAGAAAGTTGTCGAACAACCGAACCGAGTTCCTACCGTCTCTTTCTAACCATGTTCGTCCTGTAGATCCTCTTTTTTCCACGTCCACCACGGAACAGGTATTCCCGTGTCCAGAGCATTTGCTCGGCCACGAACAGCGCCGGCCACCTAGACGCATCTCCATCGTGAAATTGATCAACCCCTCTTCGGCGTTCCCCGGAGAACAACCCGGAAACTTTGCGTATCCCGTACACCGGAAGCGAACTATCCTGGCTGCTGTCCTGCTCTTCCTTTCCCTATCTTCACAGGACATAACGAACGAGGGAGCAAGGGAAAGAGAAAGGAACGAAAGGAAAAAGAGTCGCGATACACTGGAGGGAGAAGTGCGGACCGGGGACGTGTAAGGGGTTGGTCGGCGGCGTTGATGGCAACGGGCAGCGTAGCCGTAGCAGTCCTCGCGGAAAATTCATCCCTTAAGAAAATACAGGCAATAACCTCCGGATCCTCATCGGTGGCGCGCGGAACAGGAGAAAGGGAAAGGAGAACGGAAGGGGGTGGAGGGTGTGCGGAGGTCGGAGGTGGATGTGTCGGTAGGACAAGGAGGGTGGGTGGTCGGAGAGTGGGTTCCGGGGGGTGGCAGCAGGGCACGGCAAAGACGTTGCTGCGTAGAAGATCGGAGCGTCGCGGGTGCAAGTCGGCGGAGGCTCGCGACGGGGGTGTGAGGGGGGAGAGGGTTGGAAGGGGCAGCGAAGGAAGGAGAGCGAGCTAACCGGCGAGCGAACGAAGCCGTCGCGGCGACGGCGGTGGCGGCGATAGCGGCGGCGGAGGCGCGGCGGAGGAAAAGGTGAAGGTGGAGAACTCGGAAGGGGCGGTGGGTTAAAGGTAGCGGGCCAGAGCCTCACTTTATTTTTATGCAGTTATTGATCTCCGTAGAACCCGACACCCGCCGTACCCACCCTTCTTTCTCCACCTCCTCCTACGCCACCTCCTCGGCCTCCACCTCCTGCCACCGCGCCTCTTGCCGCCTTCTGCCGTGCACCTACCTACCCTCCCGCCCTTCGCAAGAGAGCTAGCCTGCCGGCGGGTAACTAGCTTATCAAAAAATGGGCGTTGCCGCCTCTCACTGTCTCGTTCGTTCTCCTTCTCGCGCCACCGTATTCCGGTACCCTTGCTCCGTCACCTTCTGTCTCTACCTTACCCTCTCTTTCCCTCTCCGATTCTCTCTGTCACCCTTACCCTTCGTGCTCCGTCGCTCTCTCGGTCGCGGGTCGGTTTCTTCGTCTCTCACCGTGGTCTAGGCGACTCGAGCTCTCCTCCTCTCTTTCCTCTTTTCCATCGCTCGTTTCCTCGCTTCTCGTTCTCTCGCCCGTGCTTCTTTCCCGGCGTTCTCCGTTCACCCCGTGGCCGCTCGCACGTTCCTTCTCGACGCCGGGGCCTTTTCTCTTTCTCCGTGACTCTGTTCCTCGCCCGCTTCTGGATCGCGAGCGTCTTCCATTGTGGCCCGCACACACCTGCTTCGACGCAGGATGGCCGTCGTTACCTCGTTGGCAACGATACCGATGAGCGCATCGATGGGCCCGCGGAACTATAGGTAGGAGTTGCGTGGCTCGAGGGTTGGAAGCTGTTGCTCGTCTTTCTTTTCTCTGTCTGCCGTGCACAGGGACTGACCGTTTTGGCAAGCCTTAATTCTACTCTTATCTCGAGGGAATGAAATAATGAGCTATGGTGCGTCGTAACTGATAACCGGTTGAGCAGTCGTAAGAAAAAGCCATCGAAGAGATAAAATAAGAAGGGTGAAACTAGAAGGAAATAAGGTACTGTTTCCTGTGTTGTCCGGTCAACTACCTGCCGAACTGACAACCCGCTTCCCGGTTTCTTCCAGGGTGTGTCCCCATAGTTATTCGATTTAGGGTAGGTTCGGGGCTGACCGAACCCTTACTTCACCCTTTGCGTTCCTTCTGGTCCTCTGTCTGGCCTTCGCATCTCGCTGTCTCCTCTCTCCCTCCCTTCCTGTCTCACCCTTTGCTGTTTTCCTTTCCTCGTCGTTCCAACATCACCCTTCTCCCTCTCTGTCATTGCCCTCTCGTTATCCCGCGAAGACTGGCCACGTGCGCGCGTGTTCAGCCGTACACGTTCACGCTCGAACGTGCGTTACACGGGATACCGGCCGGCTGCGCGTTTGTACGCCACGAACCCGATCAATGTCTATGCCCCCTCCCCCCGGATAGCCGCGTTCCAACCCTCTTGGTCCTTAATTACGCGAAAGGGAGGTTACTCTTTTCCGCTGCTCGTTCCCGGCGAACGGGCGGCCTCGACTTCCGTGACGATCGAACGGCTTCGATCGCGTCACCCAACCTTAATTCATGCCGAATTTCTCAAGCCACCCTCTTCTCGAGAGGTAGAAGATGCAGAATGATTACAAAAGATGTTCCTCTCGAAATTAGGTCGATCGACCCAAGAACGACAAGAAAGACGCGAAGATCAAAAATGAAATATGGTTTCGACCAAATCTGATTGTATTCGCCTAGTTGTACTATGTTTAAAATCATAGGGGAAAAGAAAACTTTGAAGAATAAGCGACTGTTTTTTGAACAGGTTAAGAGTTAGAACGAGAAGCATCAAGCCTGAATGGTTTTAGGTGTCCTAAACCTGGAAGGCTGTAAAAGTTCATAGGGACGACAAATGTTTGCTGATTAGGCAAAAATCGTCGTAACTAAGCTAGCACCGCTGTACTCCCCTGTCGGGCTGAATTAATCGATAGAAACACGGACGTTATTATCGTGCGACATGTTCAACCGTGAAAATCGTATCAACCGTGGATTTGACAGATCGGAGGATCGGTATCGGGCAACAGTGAGAACGCGGCCGGTTCAAACGTAACACGTAAGAGGTTCGATCGAGTGTGCTGCGAGGCGGACGACGGGGGAGGTGGAGGAGGAGGAGGAGTGTCCTGCAATCTGAAAGTAACGGTACGCGCAATCGATAAAAAGGAACGCGAAACATCCGTCTCGTCCCTTCCCGTTGTAGACCCCGTGTTTTCCACCCCTCGGCTACGCCGGCGAAGGGTCAATGTCCGATCACGTGGTAAAAAGGGCGAAAAGCGTTTCCCGAAGAGAAAGAAGCCGAGAAAGCGGAGGAGAAAAGAGCGAGCTCCACTCGGCCAGCCGAAAACGTGGCAGCATCGCCCGGGCCGCGTAGCAACAGGCATCTGTTGCGATAGAAGATACGATAGACACGCATACACACCCCCGCGCTAACATCCACCGCCGCATCCCCTCTATCGACACGCGTGCCTAGCTTCCACCCCCCAGCGTCTATCATCCGCACCCCTGTTGTCCACCAGGCGGGCCGTATTTCCGGAACAGGCTACTTTCGCGTCGCTTTTAAAGGGAAAATTTGACGACTGACTGAATAATTTTTGTTTAACACTATTCCTATCGACACTTCACGTATACCTATTCCTACCGCGACATTCCCACGTAAGAGAGACTACAAATTTTTCTCAAAAAATAAACAATGAAAAAAGAAGTGAATATTGAAAAATGTATTATACGTATATTTGAGGAAAAGTCTAAAATTTAAAGGCGTTTCAATTACATTGCATCGATTGTAGACAATTTACTCATCAATAGAGCCTTTCTTATTTTTATTTTTATGTATTTTATATTTATATATATTATACTTCAATGCTTATTCCATTGAATTCCTTTTAAAATTCCAATTTAAAATCCTATTTAACACTATTCCTACCGACACTTCACGTATACCTATTCCTACCGCGACATTCCCACGTAAGACAGACTACAAATTTTTCTCAGAAAATAAACAATGAAAAAAGAAATGAATATTGAAAAATGTATTATACGTATATTTGAGGAAAAGTCTAAAGTTTAAAGACGATTCAATTACATTGTATCTATGAAATTCTAATCGAAATTTTAAAAACGGTCATTTGACCGGTTGTGGTAGGAATAGTGTTAACACGATCCCAGCCGCGTGCACTGTCTGCACGTACACGTTAACTCTTTGGGGCACAGGATTTCAGAGAATAAATAGACCCGTGTTGCACAGAAATTTTGTTGCGTTTTAAATTAAACAAAATTGGTATATTTTCATTAACAAAGTACTGATACGTTGAAACTTGCCAACACAAGCGAACATGTTTATTACAATTTTTTATGGTATTACCAACTGTTTTACGTAAGTAAGACTAAATATAAACCTGTGCGCATGAATCTATTACAATATTTCAAGGTGGGTCTAAAAATATCCCACCATGCATTACCGTAAAGGCGGGCCATTTTTAATCCCACCGTGCCCCAAAGAGTTAAAACTCATTTCTACGTCAAACTAATTTTTTTCGTTAAAAAATAAAGGGATAGAAATGGTTGCTGGTATTGTTGTTAGATGCTGTTTAACGGCGTTTAGCAATATTAGGTGTTATTTTGATAGTTACTGAGATACCAGAAAGTGCTTTCTCTGCTCACAAACAGGCAGAACGATATTTAGTAAAAAAACAGTTTGGCAGAGAACGTGTTAACGCTATAATTATCGATGGTGAAGGTAGACATGCTTATTTGTGACGAAAAAATGAAATTGAAAGTTATATTTAGTAAATGCCTAATAAGAGGGAAACGAACCGTAATGATTACAGTAACAGCCATAGTAAATTTCTGAAGATGTAGGTATCACAATAAGTTTACCAGGTTTCCATTAAAAATTACGAATTTATCATTTTTACGGGTTTTGATAGTTATAGTATTAAGTTAGTAAATATGTAATTGTGTTGATTGTGTATTGTTATTGGGATCTGTTAACACGTTCGCGAACAGTAACAACCTCATTGAGGTGCAAAAATAGACACGCGATTTTTTTCTAAATTAATTGTGATATCCGAAATGTGATTAGACACATTTTGTAAGAGCAGTCGGAATATTACATTTCAACAGTTATATGCAACGAATGCTACACCATCCACGACGATATTTGAATTAAGGTTATATAAAATTAAATCAATAATAATTGGTTTTAAAATTTGAATGCTGTAGTATTCACGTAATTCTGTATCACAATGAAAATGAATGCTACAGCATTCACGTTCGCGAACGTGATAATTTCTGGAATCTTTCTAGCTGATTAGAAAGCAGAGAGACCTTTCACATTTTTACATACGACATGTAATACTTCATATACTAATTATAATATTTGTACACATTACAGTCTTCTTTATATAATTAGAAGTGGATTGTGGGAACTTTAGGGAAAATAAATTTATTTTTGTGTACTCCGAATAAATTACTTTATTTTACCGATCGTTTCGCTCGGACGCTTGAGCCAGGAATGTCTTGCCTAACTCCTGTTTTCCAGGCCTGACGCCTCGTTGTCTTTCAGGGTTGGGGGAAATACGAGAGGGAGGAAAAGGTTCTTCCGAGCTGCATCGGGCCTCGAACTATATCCGATTTGTTTATTACCTTCGGGGCCCGAGCGCTCGGATACAGGTTCCTTTTTCCACCACTCCGTATTTCCCTTATGTGGTGTACGCCACAGGATCATTACAAAAATCCTCATTCCTTTTTGGGCCAGATGTGATCGTATTCCCCAACCGAATTTTATTTTTTACAATGTAAATATATTTAAATAAACGTTATAAACATCGAATTTTAAAAACGAATTCCAGCCAGAATAAACTAAAAAAGTCTTTGTGTTTCAAACCAGTGAGAACAAGAAACGAAACAAAATTTGAAACGATGAAATTGTCCTAAAAATCGAAACTTGTTACACAAAGCGATGACAGATTTTTTGAAAATCATTCCGTGCACGAAAGTATTTGCAATGTTACAAGATTACAAATCCTGGTCGTCCATCGATAAAAGTATCGATGCGCGAATCGCCTCGAACAGGTAGAAAGCAACACGGTCCGTTTCCACGATTCCGTGTTACTGTCAAAACACCATCGGTTACGTCGGCTTCGCGTCATAATCGAAATATATGGGTGCACGTGGACGCGCGACGATAAAGCAAAATATTTACAGAGCGCCGCGGGAAGAGCTAATTAAATAGACCACGATTTACGCCGGTGCTCGCCATTTTCGCGTGTTTTTTTTTTCGAGAACATAAAATCGAGCAGTGTCAAAGCGTGCAACAGACCGACCCGGAATATCTTTCGTTTAATTAAATCGTACGGCGTGCGAAACGCGTAAAAATGAATTACTAACACTACGTGCCCACCGCATCACCCCCCTTCTCTTTCCTTCTCACTCACCCGCCATCTCGTCGTCTCCCTTTTCCCTGCCCGGTTCTACGGTAGTTTTCAATTCTTTCCCCAAGCCTCACAAAACCGTTGCCTACATTGAGATGTACGGATCGAGAGATCGGCGTCATAGCTTCTAATCGGTCGACAGCGGGCGTAATTTACTCGGCTATCGGTTCGAACGTCGCACGTGTCTCCGGAGCCGGCGGATGCGCACGGAAACGTTCCCGCGGCGAACGAAATGCCGAATCGTCCGCCGGAAAATAGGCGTGGACGCCGTGAAAAAACGTGCCAGCCCATGCGTGGAAAATTGTCCGAGTGGAATTGTCTCTCCGCGAACAAAGGGGGGAAGTGTGGGCCGAGGAGAGCGGCCGAGGGGCCGACATAGAGGCGGCCTGCAGACAGACAGAGAAAAAGGGATAGTTGAGTGAGTGAGAGGGGGGAGGGACGGGGAGAGAAAAAGAGACGGGGAGAGAGAGAAAGAGAGGAACGAGCGAAACGTGGAACGGAAAAAGGGGGTTGGAGCGGGGAGGGAGCGGGACAGCAGGAGAAACAAGCAACGAACATGACAAACAGACTGACGTGTACTCCGCTGAAAGCATGAAAGGATAAACGAATAAAACTAGTATATTAAGGACGATAAATCTGTTTTTCTTCTCTCTCTCTCTTTTTTTTTTACCCTCCCTCCGTCCCGCATCGAGTAATTAAAAGTGCTCGTCCGGCGGGATTAAATGTAAACCGTACGATGTCCTGCAACGCCGTTGATAGAAAAACCGGCTTTGTTTCGCTAAAATGGTAATTAATCCGTGCTCCGAGGACAAATGAGTCGGTGAAACGCACAGAAATACCGTTTCCGCCGCGTGTTCCCCAACCGGGGAGAGCACGAAGAATGTCTTTCAGAGAAGATGCCGCCGATCGATCGACGAATGATCTCGGGAATCATCTCATTGATTTTCTCCTGCGAATTAACGTTCTCCGGTGAATGTCAAACGAATTTTCGACGCGATCGTTACTATGCTTCGTTCAAAACGTTGCTTATATCTCCTGTCCGTGTTTCTGTTACCGATCTCTCCTATCCACGTGTGGATAGCGTACGATCGTTTATATTTCTTGTCAATTTTCATCGAACGAAGTACAGGGACGAAGCTCTCCGCTTCTTTCGGAGATACCCGACAGCGTAGTCGTAGTCGGACGGGAACCCCTTCAAGTTTATACTTTAACGCTGCTGAAAATTTGCTCTATGTATTATGTAGAGCACCGTGTGCACCTGTTGTGCCCGGTATTCCTCCGAGGACGAGAGATATCTACACTCGGCAAGCTAAGTAAGCACAACATTCCGGCCGCGCTTCTTGGGGTAACGAAAGCGCGGCGGAAACGCGGAATGCCAAGTAGCCGGGATAGAACAAGACCGATTCGGCTGGAAAGTTACGGGGTTGCATCAAATTACAGCGATAATCACCTGTATTAAAATTCATTGCTTGTTAGACTACGTTTTCTGCAATTTATGCGGAGCCCTCTTTGGATCCGTTTACTTTTCCACGCCGTTCCAACGGTATCGGCTCCATCGGATTGCTCCTCTTCTTAATTCCATTCACCGCTTCGAGTAAGTTAAGTTCCTTGACTGCGGTAAAAACTATCGCGATCAAATTATCGTCCGTGCCTCTCTTTTCCTATTTTCCGTTTGTAGTGGCGCGTACACGCTCGCTATACAGGGTGTTCGGGCGAAGTTCGGAGAAAATTGAAGAGCCAACTCTATGGAACATTCTAAGACGAAAATCAAGAGTAACAATATTACGTTTGCCGCTTTGTTTATTAGTTACAGGCAAATAAAGAAACGGGCTATTTTACGCCTGAGAGCAGGCAAATGGGGCAACACGGTAGGTAACGTCAATGACTACGTAGTGATGCTCAGTAGGAAGTGCGTGCATTTCTGTAGCTATTCAAATGTAAACTGTATTCAGTTACTTAATTAATTATTACCAATTCATTTGAAACACTATGAAGAGAAGTAAAAACTTAGTTAACAACCCAATCCAACACGAATACGGCTTACCTCTGAACAGTTACAGAAATGCACATAGTTATGTCTAAGCATCGCTGCGTAGTCATTGACGTCACCTATCGTGTTGCCCCAGTTGCCTGCTCTCAGGCGCAAAATAGCCCGTTTCTTTAGTTGCTTGTAACTAATAAACAAAGCGTCAAACGTAATATTCTTACTCTTGATTTTCGTCTTAGAATGTTGCATAGAATTACCTCTTCGATTTTCTCCCAGCTTCGTCCGAATACCCAGTATACGTACACTGCAGTTCATGAGTATGTGAATACTTGATTGAAACTCTTATAATTTCTGAACTGTTGCGATTTCGTGAAAAAGGTAAAATAACACGGCAAAAAATACTGCACACTGACTCTTAGAGGGTGTCGTTGGAAAGAAGAGCCTTCGATCTTGAAATTCATAATTGCTTTAGTTATGAAAAAAAGTTTTTAAAGGTCTGAGAGCCATTAGAACTTCTATAATTTCTTTGGGGGAAAAGTGCCATCTTTATTTTTAACTTTAACTTTTTTTTTTAGAATGAAAGAGTTGTCGAGAGATTTAAATTTAAACATGTGGAAATTTGAGGTTCAGACTTTAAAACCCAATCCTATAGAAGTTATTGTACAATTATTTTTTACAATTATTTTAAGTGGCTTCTCTACCGATTTCTATGATTTTTGAATACGTTATATTATTTTTTTGTTTATACTTTAACTTTCCATCTAAACTTGTTGAGATCCCCACATAAGTGTTCGGGCCCCGAGACAAATACCCCAGCTTATTGCCCCCTCTCTTCGACATGATTTCAAATAAATAAAGGGAACGCCTTTTTCCCAAGTGTCCTAACATCCTAACACTGTATCTCTTCTACTTTGCCGATCAAGTTAACCCCTTGGACAGTTATGTCGTACATATACGTCATGCCCAAAGTCGATTCACAGCGAAATGACTTGTCGGAGGGTCTTGTGTGTCAGACCTTCACTTGGTCCATCGCATTAATCATTTACCTGCAATTTACGTACTGCATATCTAGTTCTATAACAAACTCACTGTTGGTTATACTATTAAAATAGTTGCATTATTGTAACGATAACAAAAGATTGGTGGCACCATGGAATAGACTCCTAATAATGAACCGTAACTCTCAAGGGGTTAAAATGTACCCGTTGTCGTTCATTCAGCGAAAATACAAAAGCGACGGAAAATTCGCAAAAAACGAGATCGCGCCTGCGTGTGCAAATCCAACACCCACGTTTAATCCCCGTGCATCTGTGTGTGTGTCTGTGTACACACATAAAACATTCAAGTATTTCTTTTGCGGATCACGTTAACACATTGCAGACCGCTAAGAAATCTGTAAGACATACGCCTAGAACCGCACGTTTTTGGGCAAACTTGCTCGTTACTAAAATCGTCGTAACATTTTTATTGATGAAGCGATGTTTGTCAAAACAATTTTCTTTTTATTTCAAAGGAGACACGACTTGACGGGTTTTATTAACGAAAAACACAGCCTGTGGTATGACCGCGGGGCTAAACAACAATTACCAAAGAAGAGCGCATCGATCACGAGTTTACTCGTGGCCGGTCAGCAACGTTTGAACAGGAAGACACGAATTAACCCTTTGCACTCGAGAGTTGATTGTTAGACGGTATAACGATACTAACTTCAAAAATGTTCTAATTTGAATTATTTACTAAGATTAACCCACACTCAGCGTTATTCAGTTCAGTTCAGTGATATATTAAAATTTACATATATATGACTACTTAACCTCTGTGTCTAATTAACCTTTTAGGATTGACGCGCCGCTATAGTGGCTTTCGCGGATATCATCTCTTTACATAACATACCCAATTGTATTATTAATTATTAAATAGGGAATTGTAAAAGTTAAAGTATGCGTAATATATTTTGAAGAAAATTATAATTTAACCCTTTCGCCACGGGAGGATTCTTCGGCGCGCAACTCCCGCTGAACAAGCCGCCATGCTAAAAGTGTGAACTTACGGAATAATTGCAATTGCCCGTAGTACGTTCAATACCGCGTGAACTTACGCAGAACGTAACTATAATCGGTTGTAGAAAATGAAATGGTTAAAAAATTATCGCATAATGCAATAATACTCTATTCGCGAAATTTCACGGGGTGACTATAGTCACCGCTCGTACGTAGTGAGTGTCAGTCGTTGGCTGACTATAGTCACCGCTCGTAGCGAAAGGGTTAATCGTGAAATATTTCATTCCAATGTACTCGCGTAGAGAACAGCGTTATTCGTCACGTATTGCAGTATTACACCATTTATGCGTAATTCTCATCAAACTCCGCCGTCCAGAGAATAGGCCTCGCGCACAATTCAGCCGTACCTAAAAGGTTAACAAACAAATTAACTAAAAACTAAAAATTTGCGAAAGTATCGTTTGGTGGCTAACAGTCACCTCTCGAGCGCAAAGGGTTAACTCGTGACCGGTTAACAATGTGTTCAAACGTATCCATTGTGTTGTATGCCTGCACATAATATTATCTTAAGTTAAGACTACCTACTCATCCTTCAGTAAACATCCCAAAATCCTTTCCCAATGCCCGATGATTTCACCCTCCTGAGTCATTTCCGAACCGTGTCCGCAACACCTCATCCCTTACTAACCACTATCCCAAAACAACCCCCACTTCTCCGTTTTAAAGTTATAAAAGACCCGAATCCTTCCCAGGAAAAAAAGAACAGTTTGGATCGTCTTAGGACTTACGTCTGTACCGAATAGTTTCTCCGATATTAAAATAAAACTTTCGTCTTTTATTCCGCTGGAAGTTGCATTACTTTTATACACAAAATTAACCTGCGAACTACGGCGAAATACAACAATTGTTGTTCAACCGACAAAAATGCGAAAGCAACAAAAAATTCGTTGAAAACAAAATCGCGCGAACTCAACGCCCGCGTCTAACCCCCGCGTGTCCGTGTACGTATACACGTAAGACACACGAGCAACGTCGACACGATGCAGTGTTGTCATAACCTAGTAACGCCAAATATTGATTTTGACACGTACACGTGACGAGCAGCTAGACGTCCGTATATAAACGCGGGGGCGAAAGGGAGAGAAACGTACGTGAACATTTAAACGCATATACACGTATTCGCGTCTGTACACGTCTTCACCGGCGTCTCTGTCGCGTCTACGAGCGCGCGGGTACACGCACAATCACGTGGACAGCGCACATGTACATGTACGAAACATACATGCGAGTCGCATACACGTGGCGCGAGAAATCATTCGAATGTCCGTTCGTTCGATTCATGCACATGCTGTCGTGTGCGCGCGGTACGCCCGTCAAATTCATGCATCCAACACATCCCTCCCGTCGAAAATTCACGCTCCCCCTGTATATACACACGTGCATACCTGTGCGACAGCGTTTCAGACGCGTATCATCGAGTGTTACAGAACGGCAAGACCGCGATGAGTTTACGTTTCGTGGAGATACAAATACGAGAAATAATTTATCGAAGACAATTTTTCATTACCTCGAACACATACACGGCCGTTCATAAATCATCGAACGCTCGAGCAAGTTGATGTACAAAAATTTTACGTTAGCTTTATAGAATGACGCTATCATTTATCAATTACTTGCGTGATAGAGAAGATTAAATTGTACTTTGTTTTTCTGATCATAGCGTGGACGAAACATCAGGAGTGTTTTGTTTAAAAATGGCTAGTGCACGGTAATTTATGGACGTATGCAAGTGTATGTGTAAAATAAATAAACCAATAAAACATTTCCTAGTAGAGAAAAATATTTAACTTTGTTTTGCTTTATAAAGCAGGTAACACGAGATTTTCTTCAATTTAGTTTAGAGATTGTTTAGCTTTTCGTTTTAATATTCATATTTAATGTAACCTACGTAATTTCTATTGAATTTCTAACTTTAATTGGATATCTTAAAATGTCTTTCATCAAAATAGTTTTCATAATTATCTTTGGTTATTAATATTTAAAAATTCGACGGATAAACACTGCAAATTCTTTATAAATGTGTAAGTATTGAATTCTTCGCGATCCCCTTAAGTCTACTACGACACTCCCTTGGGGTCGCGACTCAGTGTTTAAGAAGCTCTGGACTAGAGTGTGCAATCAGAAATATTTAATAGAAAAAGCAGAATTTCAAATAATAATATTACTTCGGCAGAAATAGTTCGAGATAACCTAGACGTGTGTAATTCGATGAACAGCAAGATCGTGCGAACAAAAAAGACTGCAATTTTGTGGACAGCTCGCAATTACGGTATAATTTGATCAATGTTCGTCAAAAAATTGAATCTTGAACGTCATAAACTTATGATCGATCTACGGCGTATAAATTATTGTTTAGCATTTGGGATGATGTTTTATATTCGGTTAGTACGACCGCATATGCGCCACGTAAAAGGAGGTCACGATACAACCAAATAGCAATAATAACACAACTATAAGTTCCGTCCCACCATACTGCGTTCTGAAAGCATAAAATTCGTAGGAAACGATTAATCCACATTCCAGCGTCATCTATACGACGTTCATGAATGTACCGAACGACCTACATTTGAATGCAGATCCCTGCAATATCAGCAATTCTGGTGCATAGCCATCCGAAAACCTACTGCACACAACTTATTTGCCGACAGTAGCAATCAGATTATTCACAGACGAACTTACAGGTAAGTAGATAAAATATTTCGTGAACTTTCATAGTTTTATGAAAATCTTTATTTTCACAAAGATTAAAAATATACTTTAGGCTATGTTAAGTTTAAATTTAAGTACATAAATCTATAATTCTTGCTTAACAATAAGCTTAATGACGCTTTTACTGACATACAGTGTTAAATCTATACTATACAGGGTGTTTAACAATATTGTTCAATTAATTAAGATATTATTCTAATATAGTAAGATAATAGAAATTAATTATTTAATTAAGAGTAACAATATTACGTTTGACCTTTTGTTTATGAGTTATAAGTAGTTAAAAAAAGGGAATATTTTACGCCTAAGATCAGGCAAATAGGGTAACACGGTAGGTAACGTCGCTAGCTGCACAGTGATGCTCAGTCGTAATTACATATGGAATATGGCGTACCTCTGAACAGCTACAGAAATGCACGTTCACGAATCAAGAACTCACATAGAATTCAGTGACACATTTTAAAGCGAAATCGTAGAATCATCATTAAACCTAGGTGCTTGACAAAAATTCACAAGGACATATCAAAACAATTTCTGTTCAGATTTTCAAGCAGAGAGGATTAATGTTTCCTATAGCAAACAAATTACATAAATACAACCCAAGTTGCTCCTTAATGTTTAAATAATTATTTTATTTATTAATTCAACGACATTTATACGTTATTTTATCTTCGATCTACTTAAACTAATCTTCAAAATATCTATAATTGCTACGAACGAATCAATAATAAGTTGTTTTGTAAATATCAGTGTCGCACTTTGAAATACTGTAATGAATATTCTGTCGTCATACTTATGATTAAATAAACGGTTATCCTTGAATAAAAATATATGTACTCTGTTTATTAAACAATAGAATTAACCATCGCTTTGGTTCAGTTCGATGGATCTCATGAGTCCACCGTCGTTATTATCACAAATTAATTAAAAAACTGTTTATTACAGATGTAGCCTTACAAATCTTATGTCAGAAGAAGGTATGAAGTCTATAGAGCAATATTCCACCTAGAAAGGTGACAAAATAGGTCCGGCAAATACCTTTTTCCTGCATTAAACGAGTGTTGCGAAAATTTTCGACGAAAAGAATGTTTACGTTATAAAGCGACATTTCAAAAATCCTTTTATTTCTAATAAAACCCGAGAAAAATCTACATAAGATCGACGTGTACGGAGAATGTGGCAAGCGTAAAAGTTCATAAAAAATTGCTACAGATTTGTCTTTTTATGATTTTAAATTTTAATCGATTAGTGGCCAAGTGGTGTACTCTGCTTTCGTTCAGCGGTACCGCCGAAAGGAGCTTTTCCGGTTGGACTAGCGTTACCAACCGGAAGCGCACCCTCCTTTTCGCTGGCATGTCTCTCGGGTTTGCACCCTGTTTCTTCATTCGTAGAGCAAGCGTCCCGAGGGATAGTTCAAAAGTTTTCATTAGCTCAAGTTATATTTTATACTTTACCGTTACTTTCTTGTTTCTTGTTGTATCTATTAGTATTTCTCGTTATATTTGTTATTACTTATTGTTATATTCATTGTTGTACGTTTATTATCATTATTAAATTCTATTCGTTACCAAGAAATTGAATCTTCCTGTAAAACCTCTCCGTCGGCTAAGAAGATTTCATACTGACGGCCATTCACCTTCGCCACAAACTTGTGTTTGCGGTGCCATCTATTGAAGAACAAATGAAACTATTAACGGAGTAGTTCGAGTGTTTCCCATACAGGTGGAGGAGCTATATTGTTCTATTCTGTCTGCTTTATTTATTGTTGGTAAAAATGTGCGAGTTGTTTACGGGTCTCTTTGATAGATGGTAGCCCTCATCAAAGTCTGTTACCACTTTTGCTTAGTTGTGGATAAATGTTTGTTAGCAGTTTGGGCACTTTTTGGAAAGATGGCAACATTAACGTTATTAAAATCTTTAACTAATTTTTTCGAATTTTATTTCTAATTGTTACAGAATATCGTTTATTATTGTCTGAGATAAGATAGGAGGGGGAATAAATATTAAAGCATTGTAATACTGTTTAATTAATCCAATTTATTTTGATTTTTGTAAAATACATTCTACAAAATAATTTTACAATAAATAATTTGATTTTGTAATGTGTGTCATTTCTTCTGGGGATGTCCGACGCTGGGAGTTGTCCCGTTATTCATTTCCAGGTCTAGATGAATTCTGTAACAATATTTATTTTTATATTCAATATTAACCGTTCAAATCTGTGATACAATTTATAAATCTAAAACCAATATTTTCAACTATTTCTATGAGTTTGAAAATGCCACCGTGCAAACTTTAAAGAAATTAAATTACTCCATTGGAACATTTCTGCAATTTGTAAATTATCAGTTATTAAAAAATAATCTTTATATTTATATGCAATGCATATAAAAATGTGCACGCGAGATTATAATATATTGCAACGCCAATTTCAATGCCTAATCGTTAATCAGTCATTCGCTCGACGATCAAAACAGACTTCTTAATCATTAACCGCGTTTGCATATTTCGATCGAACAGTTTATTGGATAACGAGATGTGTTCCTGAGATGTCTATACACGCCACAATCAGACTGGGCTTCGACGAATGGATACTACAATTAAATTTTCACGCGTAAATTAAGCAACTTTAGTTTGCGGCTCCATCTATTGAAGAATGGTTGAAACTATTAACGAAATAGTCTGATTGATTACCCTGTAGGTGGAGCAGCGATGTCGTTTTTTCTCTGTCCATTTTTATTGTTGGTAAAAATACTACACTGGTACACGGGACCGAAAACTGTAATATAATTTGCCTACGTCCCTTTTGGTCCTAAAAAAACAAGTTACAACGCGCAACAAATAGGAAGTCGTAGACCGGTGTACGAAACGAATCACGAAATCGCTGAAACTGAAACAGGAGAAAAGGAATTTTATGGTGATTTCGAGAAAAACTGGTAAATAAGAGGATAAATCGATAACGATCGAAGTTCAAAGCAGCGTCCGCGTTGCTTCAAGTAGTAATAATATGATTAATTATGTAGTAGAAGTTTAAGCTTGTAATAAACTTATTTTTATAATAAATAATCCATAAAAATTTGTTGATCGCAGAAACGATATATCGTAGAATTGCTCTTAATGCTTGCAATTATTTAATAAACCATTCATGACGGTTACGAGACCAAATCACGCAAGCGAAATTGGTGCAAAGATTTACAGATTCATTGCAAACTATTAATTTATGCATATTTGTTAAATAACAAATAATGTATGAACCACATTGTTAATAAAGTAATTGTTAAAGGATTAAATTAACTACTTTTAGTTAAAAGTTAGAAGGAAAAGTAAGTTGTATGTTATAATTAATTTAAATTAATATTCGATTAGGTTTTAATGAATAAAGGAATAAGTTTTATAGAATATTTTTCATTTGCTATTACAAGTTTAATGAAATATTAAAAAACCTTACATTAAGCATTGAAAATAGTTACGAAATGTTTAAAAATCATAGAAACATAAATAATTTGGAGGCACTTCGTTGAGCACAAAAAGAATTTAGGAATAACTGCTTTGTGTTAAAAATTGACTATATTTGCAAACTAAATAATTAATTAAACAATGACGGTTACTAGATACTGTAATAATTTATTGCACGAACAATTAAAATTTAATAAATTATTCGTGTGTTTAAAGGTACCATAAATTTACGATTCTAAAACATCGTTAACTGTTAAAAGAACATGTTCTGTATAATATTCTTGGTATTTATTATTAACATTTTTACAAAATATAATAAATTTTATATAAACTATTGCAAATACTATCGAAATGTTTAAAAACTATGAAGAATTTAGTTGCAGTTCATTAAGTACGGAGAAATTTAAGAATAACTCTGTTTAACATAAAATAGCGCTATATTTCCATAGTAAAGGATAATTAAGTAATAAAAAACAAAGGGTGCAGTAATAATTTATTGCGTAAACAATTAAAAGTTGGTAAATTGTTATTAATATAGCAAAATAAATGTTCATATTCATGGTCATATTTCATTCAGTGGTGATCAAGAGTATGCCACGGAGCATGCACTATTGCGCATATCGCTCAACTGCGCAACTCGGGGATGATCTACTGCTCATTCATTGGTAATGCGTTAGTTGTCGGCTGACCTTCATACCGACGACGTCTCTGTGTCGGTTGTGTTATCGAACACATGTTGACACATCGTCCCGTGAGGTCACGGTACGCGCGTACCCTCGCTAGCGTTTCTTCGTGCGTTATCGCATATTATCACGCGTGTTCGCTATCGATTATAGCGATTCTTTGCACGCGTTTTCTTCTGATTATCTCGAGTTTTCGCGACCGTTTTCGATCGATCATTACGATCTTTAGGGTGTCTTTACTTCTGACTATCGCGAGTTTTCGCGAGCGTTTCCGACCGATCATTACGATCTTTCGCGTGTCTTTTCTTCTGACTATCGCGACTTTTCGCGAGCGTTTTCGATCGATCGTTACGATCTTTGACAGCAACACGATAACCGTGTAGCCGTACAGTGCCACTGTATATCTCGCGATTTTAACATTAGATTGTAGTGTTGCGAACATTAAAACGCGTTTTCGAGAATTGGTTCTGTAACCTATAACACGAATACTATTTGAGGGGATTAGTGTTAGGTTAGTAGTTCGCGTTAGGGGGTTAAGGGTAGGTAGGGGGGATTTCTAACAGTTAGGGGGTTTTGGGTAAGGGGTAATAGGGGCGCGCCGGTTATGGGTGGTGGGTGGCGGAGGGGTCGCTCGTGGGTTATCCGTCCGTGGGGTATATGTGGTGCGGTGGTTTGTGGGTGGGAAGGTGCGGGGGTAGGGGGGGAACTAGCACAAGGATCTGGCACCGTCGGTCTCATGGGGCCCTCCGGCTGACACCGGAGCTTATGTGTACCTATGTACGGTCATCTGCCTTGTGGTAGTTCAGGGGTGTTTGGGCGGGTGGGTTTCGCGAAGGGTAGGGAGTTGGGTCGCGTCGCGGGGGTAGGGGGTACGGTGGGGAAGTAGCACAAGGATCTGGCTCCGTCGGTCTCATGGGGCCCTCCGGCTCACACCGGAGCTTATGTTACCTATGTACGGACATCTGCCTTGTGGTATTTCAGGGGTATATTTGGGGGGAAGGGAGCTGTAGTTGGGGGAACGGGTTGGGAGAACTAGCACAGGGATCTGGCTTCGTCGGTTTCATGGGGCCCTCCGGCTGACACCGGAGCTTATGTCACCTATGTACGAACATCTGCCCTGTGGTAGTTCTGTTTTCCGTGAGGGTGGATTAGATGGCGGGGGTTGGGAGGGTCGCGAGTTAGGCGGTGGGGTTTTTAGAATCGGTGTAGGATATGGGGTGGTTTTTTGGGGTATAGATTAGCGTTAGGGGGTTTTGGGGTACGCGATAAGGGTTAAGGGAAAGGGGTGGGAAGTACAAATAGTATTCGCTTGTAGTTTATGGAGCCAAACGTTTATCAGTTTTTTTTAAAACAAACTTTGGTAAATTTATACCAAGTCAATCATAATACGAGATATTTATGGCATTGTATGGCTACTCGGAAATCGTTTGCTCTTAGTTCTTCGTTGCATATTCCAAAGAATCTTAAGTGGCAGCTCGCGAACTCGTTGGTTTTAGTGTTGGGTTTATGAAGGCGCCTTCATATTGTTGTATTCTATTTTGTTGTATTGTTGAGTGTGTTTTCGGCGGGTCTTTAACAAGGAGAATCTTAGGATAAATCCTCTCATAATGTGTTGAAATTTGGTAGGCTTATAGGTGTATGTGTACAGTAATTGTAACCGGAAGTATACTTAATTAAATATACTTACTTAAATACTCCCGAATAAGCAGTTTTTCCAAATTTTACACTCATTTTTCTTGAGAATGATTGCCCATCTGCAGTCTACAATTCTGATTGCAACTATTGTGCGCTACAAGCCCACCAAATCGGAGAGGATAAGCCCTGAGATTCTCCTTGTAAGCGTAGTCACCTCCTCGTGGTGAGACCTGGTAATTGGTATCGTTTTCTAAAATATAAATCTCTGGAAAACGATACCAAGCTAAGAACTACGCATACCTGTAGTCCAGTCTATTTGATTAAAACATGCAAATCGTAGGCTGGTCTACAGGTAAGAATTTTATGGCACTCTAATAACTATATCACATAATACACTATCTTTATAATGTCTCTCTCTTACAGTGACGAAATAAAAATCTTTTGATAACTTTATCAACCATGAAAGCTGGATTAAGCATAGCTTTTATATTGCAAGCACGTGATATTAAGAAGTGATGATTTAATCGATTTATGGACACTGAAATACTATCACCACATAGCGGTGAACGGGTGGTACTAATTTTCGTCTAATTGTCACTTACAACCTAGTAAAAATATTAAAATTTCTCAAATTAATGAGAAGCTGTTTAGATGATTGGCGGCTCAAACTAAAGGTAAAGATCTCCGTAATTAGAGATTAATCATATTGTATCAAAAGCAAGTAAGACTTTGGAGAAATAAGAATTAAGTAAAAAGGAGAACGAAACAAATGATTTTAAATTTTCGCGCTTAAATTATATAACTTTAGCATGTTGCGCCATCTATTGAAGAATGATTGAAACTGTTAACCAAGTAGTTCGAATGTTTACCCTGCAGGTGGAGCAGCTGTGTCGTTCTTTCTCTGTCTCTTTTTATTGTTGGTAAACATGTGCGAGTTGTTTGCAGGTTTCTTTAATAGATGGCAGACAACGTCAAAGTCAGTTACCACTTTTGTTTACTTGTCGATAAATGTTTGTCACCAGTTTGGGCGCCTTTTGGAGAGATGGCGCCATTAACGTTATTAAAATTGTTTAGATATGTAGGCTGGTCTACAGGTACGAATTTTATGGCACTCTAAAAACTATATCTTACTCACATAATACTATCTTTATAATGTCTAATTATACAGTAATTAAATAAAAATCGTTACAGAACTCGTCTGGACCTGGAAATGAACAACGGGATAACTCCCAGCATCAGAAATCTCCGGAAGAAATTACACACATATTACAAAATCAAATTATTTATTGTAAAATTATTTTATACAATGTATTTGACAAAAATCATAATAAATCAGATTAATTGAACAGTATTACAATGCTTTATCATTTATTCCCCCACCTATTCTATCTGATATAATAATTATTTAAACAATATCCTGCAATAATTAGAAATAAGATTCGGAACGACAAGTAATGAACGCGAAAAAATAAAAGAGTAACGAAAATCGTGGAATCTTTGTTAAAAATTTCTGTACGGTAGAAACAATACGAAATATATAGAAAAATGTGGAGAAATGACAACAAATTCCTAGAAATCGCGAAATTCCGAGGAATGACGTCGTGTTAATTCCGAGAAATGACGTCATATTAATTCCGAAAAATGACGTCACAATTCCGAGAAATCGCGGAATTCCAGGAAATGACGTCAAATTAATTCCGAGAAATGACGTCACAATTCCGAGAAATGACGTCACAATTCCGAGAAATGACGTCACATTCCAAGAAATCGCGAGGTCCCGAGAAATTACGTCAAACTAATTCCGAGAAAAGACGTCACATTCCGAGAAATCGCGAGGTTCCGAGAAATGACGTCACATTCCAAGAAAATTTTGTGCCACCTCCTCGGTCATCATGTTCTCCTGATACAAAATCGAGAAATTGCAGAAAAATTTTAATTTTGTCGAAAAAATTTTACTGCGCCACCTCTTCGGATATCATATTCTCCTGATACAAAATCTCCATTTTCATAGAAAAATTCGATTCCGATTCAAAAATTTCGCACCCGACAGATTCCGAGAAATGACGTCACATTCCGAGAAATCGCGAAGTTCCGAGAAATTACGTCAAACTAATTCCGAGAAATGACGTCACATTCCGAGAAATCGCGAGGTTCCGAGAAATGACGTCACATTCCAAGAAAATTTTGTGCC